>OY726527.1:6321706-6418376 GCA_963383655.1 Bathymodiolus septemdierum
CCAGTCAAACATTTTATAGGAAACATCACAAATATTGATATCAGTCAAACATTTTATAGGAAACATCACAAATATTGATATCAGTCAAACATTTTATAGGAAACATCACAGATATTGATATCAGTCAAACATTTTATAGGAAACATCACAAATATTGATACCAGTCAAACATTTTATAGGAAACATCACAAATATTGATACCAGTGAAACATTATATAGGAAACATCACAAATATTGATACCAGTCAAACATTTTATAGGAAACATCACAAATATTGATACCAGTCAAACATTATATAGGAAAATAGGACAAATATTGATACCAGTCAAACATTTTATAGGAAACATCACAAATATTGATACCAGTCAAACATTATATAGGAAACATCACAAATATTGATACCAGTCAAACATTTTATAGGAAACATCACAAATATTGATACCAGTCAAACATTTTATAGGAAACATCACAAATATTGATACCAGTCAAACATTTTATAGGAAACATCACAAATATTGATACCAGTCAAACATTTTATAGGAAACATCACAAATATTGATACCAGTCAAACATTTTATAGGAAACATCACAAATATTGATACCAGTCAAACATTTTATAGGAAACATCACAAATATTGATACCAGTCAAACATTTTATAGGAAACATCACAAATATTGATACCAGTCAAACATTTTATAGGAAACATCACAAATATTGATACCAGTCAAACATTATATAGGAAACATCACAAATATTGATACCAATCAAACATTTTATAGGAAACATCACAAATATTGATACCAGTCAAACATTTTATAGGAAACATCACAAATATTGATACCAGTCAAACATTTTATAGGAAACATCACAGATACCAGTCAAACATTATATAGGAAACATCACAAATATTGATACCAGTCAAACATTTTATAGGAAACATCACAAATATTGATACCAGTCAAACATTTTATAGGAAACATCACAAATATTGATACCAGTCAAACATTTTATAGGAAACATCACAAATATTGATACCAGTCAAACATTTTATAGGAAACATCACAAATATTGATACCAGTCAAACATTTTATAGGAAACATCACAAATATAGATACCAGTCAAACATTTTATAGGAAACATCACAAATATTGATACCAGTCAAACATTTTATAGGAAACATCACAAATATTGATACCAGTCAAACATTATATAGGAAACATCACAAATATTGATACCAGTCAAACATTTTATAGAAAACATCACAAATATTGATACCAGTCAAACATTTTATAGGAAACATCACAAATATTGATACCAGTCAAACATTATATAGGAAACATCACAAATATTGATACCAGTCAAACATTATATAGGAAACATCACAAATATTGATACCAGTCAAACATTTTATAGGAAACATCACAAATATTGATACCAGTCAAACATTATATAGGAAACATCACAAATATTGATACCAGTCAAACATTTTATAGAAAACATCACAAATATTGATACCATTCAAACATTATATAGGAAACATCACAAATATTGATACCAGTCAAACATTTTATAGGAAACATCACAAATATTGATACCAGTCAAACATTTTATAGGAAACATCACAAATATTGATACCAGTCAAACATTTTATAGGAAACATCACAAATATTGATACCAGCCAAATATTATATAGGAAACATCACAAATATTGATACCAGTCAAACATTTTATAGGAAACATCACAAATATTGATACCAGTCAAACATTTTATAGGAAACATCACAAATATTGATACCAGTCAAACATTATATAGGAAACATCACAAATATTGATACCAGTCAAACATTTAATAGGAAACATCACAAATATTGATACCAGTCAAACATTTTATAGGAAACATCACAAATATTGATATCAGTCAAACATTTTATAGGAAACATCACAGATATTGATATCAGTCAAACATTTTATAGGAAACATCACAAATATTGATACCAGTCAAACATTTTATAGGAAACATCAGAAATATTGATACCAGTGAAACATTATATAGGAAACATCACAAATATTGATACCAGTCAAACATTTTATAGTAAACATCACAAATATTGATACCAGTCAAATATTATATAGGAAACATCACAAATATTGATACCAGTCAAACATTTTATAGGAAACATCACAAATATTGATACCAGTCAAACATTTTATAGGAAACATCACAAATATTGATACCAGTCAAACATTATATAGGAAACATCACAAATATTGATACCAGTCAAACATTTTATAGGAAACATCACAAATATTGATACCAGTCAAATATTATATAGGAAACATCACAAATATTGATACCAGTCAAATATTATATAGGAAACATCACAAATATTGATACCAGTCAAACATTTAATAGGAAACATCACAAATATTGATACCAGTCAAATATTATATAGGAAACATCACAAATATTGATACCAGTCAAACATTTTATCGGAAACATCACAAATATTGATATCAGTCAAACATTTTATAGGAAACATCACAAATATTGATATCAGTCAAACATTTTATAGGAAACATCACAAATATTGATACCAGTCAAACATTTTATAGGAAACATCACAAATATTGATACCAGTCAAACATTATATAGGAAACATCACAAATATTGATACCAGTCAAACATTTTATAGGAAACATCACAAATATTGATACCATTCAAATATTATATAGGAAACATCACAAATATTGATACCAGTCAAACATTTTATAGGAAACATCACAAATATTGATACCAGTCAAACATTTTATAGGAAACATCACAAATATTGATACCAGTCAAACATTATATAGGAAACATCACAAATATTGATACCAGTCAAACATTTTATAGGAAACATCACAAATATTGATACCAGTCAAATATTATATAGGAAACATCACATATATTGATACCAGTCAAACATTTTATAGGAAACATCACAAATATTGATACCAGTCAAACATTATATAGGAAACATCACAAATATTGATACCAGTCAAACATTTAATAGGAAACATCACAAATATTGATACCAGTCAAATATTATATAGGAAACATCACAAATATTGATACCAGTCAAACATTTTATAGGAAACATCACAAATATTGATACTAGTCAAACATTTTATAGGAAACATCACAAATATTGATACCAGTCAAACATTATATAGGAAACATCACAAATATTGATACTAGTCAAACATTTTATAGGAAACATCACAAATATTGATACCAGTCAAACATTATATAGGAAAATAGGACAAATATTGATACCAGTCAAACATTTTATAGGAAACATCACAAATATTGATACCAGTCAAATATTGTATAGGAAACATCACAAATATTGATACCAGTCAAATATTATATAGGAAACATCACAAATATTGATACCAGTCAAACATTTAATAGGAAACATCACAAATATTGATACCAGTCAAATATTATATAGGAAACATCACAAATATTGATACCAGTCAAACATTTTATAGGAAATATCACAAATATTGACATCAGTCAAACATTTTATAGGAAACATCACAAATATTGATACCAGTCAAACATTTTATAGGAAACATCACAAATATTGATACCAGTCAAACATTATATAGGAAACATCACAAATATTGATACCAGTCAAATATTATATAGGAAACATCACAAATATTGATACCAGTCAAACATTTTATAGGAAACATCACAAATATTGATACCAGTCAAACATTTTATAGGAAACATCACAAATATTGATACCAGTCAAACGTTATATAGGAAAAATCACAAATATTGATACCAGTCAAACATTTTATAGGAAATATCACAAATATTGATACCAGTCAAACATTTTATAGGAAACATCACAAATATTGATACCAGTCAAATATTATATAGGAAACATCACAAATATTGATACCAGTCAAACATTTTATAGGAAACATCACAAATATTGATATCAGTCAAACATTTAATAGGAAACATCACAAATATTGATACCAGTCAAATATTATATAGGAAATATCACAAATATTGATACCAGTCAAACATTTTATAGGAAACATCACAAATATTGATATCAGTCAAACATTTTATAGGAAACATCACAAATATTGATATCAGTCAAACATTTTATAGGAAACATCACAGATATTGATATCAGTCAAACATTTAATAGGAAACATCACAAATATTGATACCAGTCAAACATTTTATAGGAAACATCACAAATATTGATACCAGTCAAACATTATATAGGAAACATCACAAATATTGATACCAGTCAAACATTTTATAGGAAACATCACAAATATTGATACCAGTCAAATATTATATTGGAAACATCACAAATATTGATACCAGTCAAACATTTTATTTGAAACATCACAAATATTGATACCAGTCAAACATTTTATAGGAAACATCACAAATATTGATACCAGTCAAACATTATATAGGAAACATCACAAATATTGATACCAGTCAAACATTTTATAGGAAACATCACAAATATTGATACCAGTCAAATATTACATAGGAAACATCACAAATATTGATACCAGTCAAACATTATATAGGAAACATCACAAATATTGATACCAGTCAAACATTTAATAGGAAACATCACAAATATTGATACCAGTCAAATATTATATAGGAAACATCACAAATATTGATACCAGTCAAACTTTTATAGGAAACATCACAAATATTGATATCAGTCAAACATTGTATAGGAAACATCACAAATATTGAAATCAGTCAAACATTTTATAGGAAACATCACAAATATTGATATCAGTCAAACATTTTATAGGAAACATCACAAATATTGATACCAGTCAAACATTTTATAGGAAACATCACAAATATTGATACCAGTCAAACATTATATAGGAAACATCACAAATATTGATACCAGTCAAACATTTTATAGGAAACATCACAAATATTGATACCATTCAAATATTATATAGGAAACATCACAAATATTGATACCAGTCAAACATTTTATAGGAAACATCACAAATATTGATACCAGTCAAACATTTTATAGGAAACATCACAAATATTGATACCAGTCAAACATTATATAGGAAACATCACAAATGTTGATACCAGTCAAACATTTAATAGGAAACATCACAAATATTGATACCAGTCAAATATTATATAGGAAACATCACAAATATTGATACCAGTCAAACATTTTATAGGAAACATCACAAATATTGATACCAGTCAAACATTATATAGGAAACATCACAAATATTGATACCAGTCAAACATTTAATAGGAAACATCACAAATATTGATACCAGTCAAATATTATATAGGAAACATCAGAAATATTGATACCAGTCAAACATTTTATAGGAAACATCACAAATATTGATACCAGTCAAACATTTTATAGGAAACATCACAAATATTGATACCAGTCAAACATTATATAGGAAACATCACAAATATTGATACCAGTCAAACATTTTATAGGAAACATCACAAATATTGATACCAGTCAAACATTATATAGGAAAATAGGACAAATATTGATACCAGTCAAACATTTTATAGGAAACATCACAAATATTGATACCAGTCAAATATTATATAGGAAACATCACAAATATTGATACCAGTCAAATATTATATAGGAAACATCACAAATATTGATACCAGTCAAACATTTAATAGGAAACATCACAAATATTGATACCAGTCAAATATTATATAGGAAACATCACAAATATTGATACCAGTCAAACATTTAATAGGAAACATCACAAATATTGACATCAGTCAAACATTTTATAGGAAACATCACAAATATTGATACCAGTCAAACATTTTATAGGAAACATCACAAATATTGATACCAGTCAAACATTATATAGGAAACATCACAAATATTGATACCAGTCAAACATTTAATAGGAAACATCACAAATATTGACATCAGTCAAACATTTTATAGGAAACATCACAAATATTGATACCAGTCAAATATTATATAGGAAACATCACAAATATTGATACCAGTCAAACATTATATAGGAAACATCACAAATATTGATAGCAGTCAAACATTTAATAGGAAACATCACAAATATTGATACCAGTCAAATATTATATAGGAAACATCACAAATATTGATACCAGTCAAACATTTTATAGGAAACATCACAAATATTGATATCAGTCAAACATTTTATAGGAAACATCACAAATATTGATACCAGTCAAATATTTTATAGGAAACATCACAAATATTGATACCAGTCAAACATTATATAGGAAACATCACACATATTGATACCAGTCAAACATTTTATAGGAAACATCACAAATATTGATACCAGTCAAATATTATATAGGAAACATCACAAATATTGATACCAGTCAAACATTTTATAGGAAACATCACAAATATTGATACCAGTCAAACATTTTATAGGAAACATCACAAATATTGATACCAGTCAAACATTATATAGGAAACATCACAAATATTGATACCAGTCAAACATTTTATAGGAAACATTACAAATATAGATACCAGTCAAATATTATATAGGAAACATCACAAATATTGATACCAGTCAAACATTATATAGGAAACATCACAAATATTGATACCAGTCAAACATTTAATAGGAAACATCACAAATATTGATACCAGTCAAATATTATATAGGAAACATCACAAATATTGATACCAGTCAAGCATTTTATAGGAAACATCACAAATATTGATACCAGTCAAACATTTTATAGGAAACATCACAAATATTGATACCAGTCAAATATTATATAGGAAACATCACAAATATTGATACCAGTCAAACATTTTATAGGAAACATCACAAATATTGATACCAGTCAAACATTTTATAGGAAACATCACAAATATAGATACCAGTCAAACATTTTATAGGAAACATCACAAATATTGATACCAGTCAAACATTATATAGGAAACATCACAAATATTGATACCAGTCAAACATTTTATAGGAAACATCACAAATATTGATACCAGTCAAACATTTTATAGGAAACATCACAAATATTGATACCAGTCAAACATTTTATAGGAAACATCACAAATATTGATACCAGTCAAACATTTTATAGGAAACATCACAAATATTGATACCAGTCAAACATTTTATAGGAAACATCACAAATATTGATACCAGTCAAACATTTTATAGGAAACATCACAAATATTGATACCAGTCAAACATTTTATAGGAAACATCACAAATATTGATACCAGTCAAACATTTTATAGGAAACATCACAAATATTGATACCAGTCAAACATTTTATAGGAAACATCACAAATATTGATACCAGTCAAACATTTTATAGGAAACATCACAAATATTGATACCAGTCAAACATTTTATAGGAAACATCACAAATATTGATACCAGTCAAACATTTTATAGGAAACATCACAGATACCAGTCAAACATTATATAGGAAACATCACAAATATTGATACCAGTCAAACATTTTATAGGAAACATCACAAATATTGATACCAGTCAAACATTTTATAGGAAACATCACAAATATTGATACCAGTCAAACATTTTATAGGAAACATCACAAATATTGATACCAGTCAAACATTTTATAGGAAACATCACAAATATTGATACCAGTCAAACATTTTATAGGAAACATCACAAATATTGATACCAGTCAAATATTATATAGGAAACATCACAAATATTGATACCAGTCAAACATTTTATAGGAAACATCACAAATATTGATACCAGTCAAACATTTTATAGGAAACATCACAAATATAGATACCAGTCAAACATTTTATAGGAAACATCACAAATATTGATACCAGTCAAACATTATATAGGAAACATCACAAATATTGATACCAGTCAAACATTTTATAGGAAACATCACAAATATTGATACCAGTCAAACATTTTATAGAAAACATCACAAATATTGATACCAGTCAAACATTTTATAGGAAACATCACAAATATTGATACCAGTCAAACATTTTATAGGAAACATCACAAATATTGATACCAGTCAAACATTTTATAGGAAACATCACAAATATTGATACCAGTCAAACATTTTATAGGAAACATCACAAATATTGATACCAGTCAAACATTTTATAGGAAACATCACAGATACCAGTCAAACATTATATAGGAAACATCACAAATATTGATACCAGTCAAACATTTTATAGGAAACATCACAAATATTGATACCAGTCAAACATTTTATAGGAAACATCACAAATATTGATACCAGTCAAACATTTTATAGGAAACATCACAAATATTGATACCAGTCAAACATTTTATAGGAAACATCACAAATATTGATACCAGTCAAACATTTTATAGGAAACATCACAAATATAGATACCAGTCAAACATTTTATAGGAAACATCACAAATATTGATACCAGTCAAACATTTTATAGGAAACATCACAAATATTGATACCAGTCAAACATTATATAGGAAACATCACAAATATTGATACCAGTCAAACATTTTATAGAAAACATCACAAATATTGATACCAGTCAAACATTTTATAGGAAACATCACAAATATTGATACCAGTCAAACATTTTATAGGAAACATCACAAATATTGATACCAGTCAAATATTATATAGGAAACATCACAAATATTGATACCAGTCAAACATTTTATAGGAAACATCACAAATATTGATACCAGTCAAACATTTTATAGGAAACATCACAAATATTGATACCAGTCAAACATTATATAGGAAACATCACAAATATTGATACCAGTCAAACATTTAATAGGAAACATCACAAATATTGATACCAGTCAAATATTATATAGGAAATATCACAAATATTGATACCAGTCAAACATTTTATAGGAAACATCACAAATATTGATATCAGTCAAACATTTTATAGGAAACATCACAAATATTGATATCAGTCAAACATTTGATAGGAAACATCACAGATATTGATATCAGTCAAACATTTTATAGGAAACATCACAAATATTGATACTAGTCAAACATTTTATAGGAAACATCACAAATATTGATACCAGTCAAATATTATATAGGAAACATCACAAATATTGATACCAGTCAAACATTTTATAGGAAACATCACAAATATTGATACCAGTCAAACATTTTATAGGAAACATCACAAATATTGATACCAGTCAAACATTATATAGGAAACATCACAAATATTGATACCAGTCAAACATTTTATAGGAAACATCACAAATATTGATACCAGTCAAATATTATATAGGAAACATCACAAATATTGATACCAGTCAAATATTATATAGGAAACATCACAAATATTGATACCAGTCAAACATTTAATAGGAAACATCACAAATATTGATACCAGTCAAATATTATATAGGAAACATCACAAATATTGATACCAGTCTAACATTTTATCGGAAACATCACAAATATTGATATCAGTCAAACATTTTATAGGAAACATCACAAATATTGATATCAGTCAAACATTTTATAGGAAACATCACAAATATTGATATCAGTCAAACATTTTATAGGAAACATCACAAATATTGATACCAGTCAAACATTTTATAGGAAACATCACAAATATTGATACCAGTCAAACATTATATAGGAAACATCACAAATATTGATACCAGTCAAACATTTTATAGGAAACATCACAAATATTGATACAATTCAAATATTATATAGGAAACATCACAAATATTGATACCAGTCAAACATTTTATAGGAAACATCACAAATATTGATACCAGTCAAACATTTTATAGGAAACATCACAAATATTGATACCAGTCAAACATTATATAGGAAACATCACAAATATTGATACCAGTCAAACATTTTATAGGAAACATCACAAATATTGATACCAGTCAAATATTATATAGGAAACATCACATATATTGATACCAGTCAAACATTTTATAGGAAACATCACAAATATTGATACCAGTCAAACATTATATAGGAAACATCACAAATATTGATACCAGTCAAACATTTAATAGGAAACATCACAAATATTGATACCAGTCAAATATTATATAGGAAACATCACAAATATTGATACCAGTCAAACATTTTATAGGAAACATCACAAATATTGATACTAGTCAAACATTTTATAGGAAACATCACAAATATTGATACCAGTCAAACATTATATAGGAAACATCACAAATATTGATACCAGTCAAACATTTTATAGGAAACATCACAAATATTGATACCAGTCAAACATTATATAGGAAAATAGGACAAATATTGATACCAGTCAAACATTTTATAGGAAACATCACAAATATTGATACCAGTCAAATATTATATAGGAAACATCACAAATATTGATACCAGTCAAACATTTTATAGGAAACATCACAAATATTGACATCAGTCAAACATTTTATAGGAAACATCACAAATATTGATACCAGTCAAACATTTTATAGGAAACATCACAAATATTGATACCAGTCAAACATTATATAGGAAACATCACAAATATTGATACCAGTCAAACATTTTATAGGAAACATTACAAATATTGATACCAGTCAAATATTATATAGGAAACATCACAAATATTGATACCAGTCAAACATTTTATAGGAAACATCACAAATATTGATACCAGTCAAACATTTTATAGGAAACATCACAAATATTGATACCAGTCAAACATTTTATAGGAAACATCACAAATATTGATACCAGTCAAACATTATATAGGAAAATAGGACAAATATTGATACCAGTCAAACATTTTATAGGAAACATCACAAATATTGATACCAGTCAAATATTATATAGGAAACATCACAAATATTGATACCAGTCAAACATTTTATAGGAAACATCACAAATATTGACATCAGTCAAACATTTTATAGGAAACATCACAAATATTGATACCAGTCAAACATTTTATAGGAAACATCACAAATATTGATACCAGTCAAACATTATATAGGAAACATCACAAATATTGATACCAGTCAAACATTTTATAGGAAACATCACAAATATTGATACCAGTCAAATATTATATAGGAAACATC
Organism: Bathymodiolus septemdierum; assembly: GCA_963383655.1. Lineage (NCBI taxonomy): Eukaryota > Metazoa > Mollusca > Bivalvia > Mytilida > Modiolidae > Bathymodiolus > Bathymodiolus septemdierum. The sequence goes on from OY726527.1 coordinate 6,332,880, forward strand.
ACAAATATTGATACCAGTCAAACATTTTATAGGAAACATCACAAATATTGATACCAGTCAAACATTTTATAGGAAACATCACAAATATTGATACCAGTCAAACGTTATATAGGAAAAATCACAAATATTGATACCAGTCAAATATTTTATAGGAAATATCACAAATATTGATACCAGTCAAATATTATATAGGAAACATCACAAATATTGATACCAGTCAAACATTATATAGGAAACATCACAAATATTGATATCAGTCAAACATTTTATAGGAAACATCAGAAATATTGATATCAGTCAAATATTATATAGGAAACATCACAAATATTGATACCAGTCAAACATTTTATAGGAAACATCACAAATATTGATATCAGTCAAACATTTAATAGGAAACATCACAAATATTGATACCAGTCAAATATTATATAGGAAATATCACAAATATTGATACCAGTCAAACATTTTATAGGAAACATCACAAATATTGATATCAGTCAAACATTTTATAGGAAACATCACAAATATTGATATCAGTCAAACATTTTATAGGAAACATCACAGATATTGATATCAGTCAAACATTTTATAGGAAACATCACAAATATTGATACCAGTCAAATATTATATTGGAAACATCACAAATATTGATACCAGTCAAACATTTTATTTGAAACATCACAAATATTGATACCAGTCAAACATTTTATAGGAAACATCACAAATATTGATGCCAGTCAAACATTATATAGGAAACATCACAAATATTGATACCAGTCAAACATTTTATAGGAAACATCACAAATATTGATACCAGTCAAATATTATATAGGAAACATCACAAATATTGATACCAGTCAAACATTATATAGGAAACATCACAAATATTGATACCAGTCAAACATTTAATAGGAAACATCACAAATATTGATACCAGTCAAATATTATATAGGAAACATCACAAATATTGATACCAGTCAAACATTTTATAGGAAACATCACAAATATTGATATCAGTCAAACATTTTATAGGAAACATCACAAATATTGAAATCAGTCAAACATTTTATAGGAAACATCACAAATATTGATATCAGTCAAACATTTTATAGGAAACATCACAAATATTGATACCAGTCAAATATTTTATAGGAAACATCACAAATATTGATACCAGTCAAACATTATATAGGAAACATCACAAATATTGATACCAGTCAAACATTTTATAGGAAACATCACAAATATTGATACCATTCAAATATTATATAGGAAACATCACAAATATTGATACCAGTCAAACATTTTATAGGAAACATCACAAATATTGATACCAGTCAAACATTTTATAGGAAACATCACAAATATTGATACCAGTCAAACATTATATAGGAAACATCACAAATATTGATACCAGTCAAACATTTAATAGGAAACATCACAAATATTGATACCAGTCAAATATTATATAGGAAACATCACAAATATTGATACCAGTCAAACATTTTATAGGAAACATCACAAATATTGATACCAGTCAAACATTATATAGGAAACATCACAAATATTGATACCAGTCAAACATTTAATAGGAAACATCACAAATATTGATACCAGTCAAATATTATATAGGAAACATCAGAAATATTGATACCAGTCAAACATTTTATAGGAAACATCACAAATATTGATACCAGTCAAACATTTTATAGGAAACATCACAAATATTGATACCAGTCAAACATTATATAGGAAACATCACAAATATTGATACCAGTCAAACATTTTATAGGAAACATCACAAATATTGATACCAGTCAAACATTATATAGGAAAATAGGACAAATATTGATACCAGTCAAACATTTTATAGGAAACATCACAAATATTGATACCAGTCAAATATTATATAGGAAACATCACAAATATTGATACCAGTCAAATATTATATAGGAAACATCACAAATATTGATACCAGTCAAACATTTAATAGGAAACATCACAAATATTGATACCAGTCAAATATTATATAGGAAACATCACAAATATTGATACCAGTCAAACATTTAATAGGAAACATCACAAATATTGACATCAGTCAAACATTTTATAGGAAACATCACAAATATTGATACCAGTCAAATATTTTATAGGAAACATAACAAATATTGATACCAGTCAAACATTATATAGGAAACATCACAAATATTGATACCAGTCAAACATTTTATAGGAAACATCACAAATATTGATACCAGTCAAATATTATATAGGAAACATCACAAATATTGATACCAGTCAAACATTTTATAGGAAACATCACAAATATTGATACCAGTCAAACATTTTATAGGAAACATCACAAATATTGATACCAGTCAAACATTATATAGGAAAAATCACAAATATTGATACCAGTCAAACATTTTATAGGAAACATCACAAATATTGATACCAGTCAAATATTATATAGGAAACATCACAAATATTGATACCAGTCAAACATTATATAGGAAACATCACAAATATTGATATCAGTCAAACATTTAATAGGAAACATCACAAATATTGATACCAGTCAAATATTATATAGGAAACATCACAAATATTGATACCAGTCAAACATTTTATAGGAAACATCACAAATATTGATATCAGTCAAACATTTTATAGGAAACATCACAAATATTGATACCAGTCAAATATTTTATAGGAAACATCACAAATATTGATACCAGTCAAACATTATATAGGAAACATCACACATATTGATACCAGTCAACCATTTTATAGGAAACATCACAAATATTGATACCAGTCAAATATTATATAGGAAACATCACAAATATTGATACCAGTCAAACATTTTATAGGAAACATCACAAATATTGATACCAGTCAAACATTTTATAGGAAACATCACAAATATTGATACCAGTCAAACATTATATAGGAAACATCACAAATATTGATACCAGTCAAACATTTTATAGGAAACATCACAAATATAGATACCAGTCAAATATTATATAGGAAACATCACAAATATTGATACCAGTCAAACATTATATAGGAAACATCACAAATATTGATACCAGTCAAACATTTAATAGGAAACATCACAAATATTGATACCAGTCAAATATTATATAGGAAACATCACAAATATTGATACCAGTCAAGCATTTTATAGGAAACATCACAAATATTGATATCAGTCAAACATTTTATAGGAAACATCACAAATATTGATATCAGTCAAACATTTTATAGGAAACATCACAAATATTGATATCAGTCAAACATTTGATAGGAAACATCACAAATATTGATACCAGTCAAACATTTTATAGGAAACATCACAAATATTGATACCAGTCAAACATTATATAGGAAACATCACAAATATTGATACCAGTCAAACATTTTATAGGAAACATCACAAATATTGATACCAGTCAAATATTATATAGGAAGCATCACAAATATTGATACCAGTCAAACATTTTATAGGAAACATCACAAATATTGATACCAGTCAAACATTATATAGGAAACATCACAAATATTGATACCAGTCAAACATTTAATAGGAAACATCACAAATATTGATACCAGTCAAATATTATATAGGAAACATCACAAATATTGATACCAGTCAAACATTTAATAGGAAACATCACAAATATTGATATCAGTCAAACATTTTATAGGAAACATCACAAATATTGATACCAGTCAAACATTTTATAGGAAACATCACAAATATTGATACCAGTCAAACATTATATAGGAAACATCACAAATATTGATACCAGTCAAACATTTTATAGGAAACATCACAAATATTGATACCAGTCAAATATTATATAGGAAACATCACAAATATTGATACCAGTCAAACATTATATAGGAAACATCACAAATATTGATACCAGTCAAACATTTTATAGGAAACATCACAAATATTGATACCAGTCAAACATTTTATAGGAAACATCACAAATATTGATACCAGTCAAACATTTTATAGGAAACATCACAAATATTGATACCAGTCAAACATTTTATAGGAAACATCACAAATATTGATACCAGTCAAACATTATATAGGAAACATCACAAATATTGATACCAGTCAAACATTTAATAGGAAACATCACAAATATTGATACCAGTCAAATATTATATAGGAAACATCACAAATATTGATACCAGTCAAACATTTTATAGAAAACATCACAAATATTGATATCAGTCAAACATTTTATAGGAAACATCACAAATATTGATATCAGTCAAACATTTTATAGGAAACATCACAAATATTGATACCAGTCAAACATTTTATAGGAAACATCACAAATATTGATACCAGTCAAACATTTTATAGGAAACATCACAAATATTGATACCAGTCAAACATTATATAGGAAACATCACAAATATTGATACCAGTCAAACATTTTATAGGAAACATCACAAATATTGATACCAGTCAAATATTATATAGGAAACATCGCAAATATTGATACCAGTCAAACATTTTATAGGAAACATCACAAATATTGATACCAGTCAAACATTTTATAGGAAACATCACAAATATTGATACCAGTCAAACATTATATAGGAAACATCACAAATATTGATACCAGTCAAACATTATATAGGAAACATCACAAATATTGATACCAGTCAAACATTTTATAGGAAACATCACAAATATTGATACCAGTCAAATATTATATAGGAAACATCACATATATTGATACCAGTCAAACATTTTATAGGAAACATCACAAATATTGATACCAGTCAAACATTATATAGGAAACATCACAAATATTGATACCAGTCAAACATTTAATAGGAAACATCACAAATATTGATACCAGTCAAATATTATATAGGAAACATCACAAATATTGATACCAGTCAAACATTTTATAGGAAACATCACAAATATTGATACCAGTCAAACATTTTATAGGAAACATCACAAATATTGATACCAGTCAAACATTATATAGGAAACATCACAAATATTGATACCAGTCAAACATTTTATAGGAAACATCACAAATATTGATACCAGTCAAACATTATATAGGAAAATAGGACAAATATTGATACCAGTCAAACATTTTATAGGAAACATCACAAATATTGATACCAGTCAAATATTATATAGGAAACATCACAAATATTGATACCAGTCAAACATTTTATAGGAAACATCACAAATATTGACATCAGTCAAACATTTTATAGGAAACATCACAAATATTGATACCAGTCAAACATTTTATAGGAAACATCACAAATATTGATACCAGTCAAACATTATATAGGAAACATCACAAATATTGATACCAGTCAAACATTTTATAGGAAACATTACAAATATTGATACCAGTCAAATATTATATAGGAAACATCACAAATATTGATACCAGTCAAACATTTTATAGGAAACATCACAAATATTGATACCAGTCAAACATTTTATAGGAAACATCACAAATATTGATACCAGTCAAACATTTTATAGGAAACATCACAAATATTGATACCAGTCAAACATTATATAGGAAAATAGGACAAATATTGATACCAGTCAAACATTTTATAGGAAACATCACAAATATTGATACCAGTCAAATATTATATAGGAAACATCACAAATATTGATACCAGTCAAACATTTTATAGGAAACATCACAAATATTGACATCAGTCAAACATTTTATAGGAAACATCACAAATATTGATACCAGTCAAACATTTTATAGGAAACATCACAAATATTGATACCAGTCAAACATTATATAGGAAACATCACAAATATTGATACCAGTCAAACATTTTATAGGAAACATCACAAATATTGATACCAGTCAAATATTATATAGGAAACATCACAAATATTGATACCAGTCAAACATTTTATAGGAAACATCACAAATATTGATACCAGTCAAACATTTTATAGGAAACATCACAAATATTGATACCAGTCAAACGTTATATAGGAAAAATCACAAATATTGATACCAGTCAAACATTTTATAGGAAATATCACAAATATTGATACCAGTCAAATATTATATAGGAAACATCACAAATATTGATACCAGTCAAACATTATATAGGAAACATCACAAATATTGATATCAGTCAAACATTTTATAGGAAACATCACAAATATTGATACCAGTCAAATATTATATAGGAAACATCACAAATATTGATACCAGTCAAACATTTTATAGGAAACATCACAAATATTGATATCAGTCAAACATTTAATAGGAAACATCACAAATATTGATACCAGTCAAATATTATATAGGAAATATCACAAATATTGATACCAGTCAAACATTTTATAGGAAACATCACAAATATTGATATCAGTCAAACATTTTATAGGAAACATCACAAATATTGATATCAGTCAAACATTTTATAGGAAACATCACAGATATTGATATCAGTCAAACATTTTATAGGAAACATCACAAATATTGATACCAGTCAAACATTTTATAGGAAACATCACAAATATTGATACCAGTCAAACATTATATAGGAAACATCAGAAATATTGATACCAGTCAAACATTTTATAGGAAACATCACAAATATTGATACCAGTCAAATATTATATTGGAAACATCACAAATATTGATACCAGTCAAACATTTTATTTGAAACATCACAAATATTGATACCAGTCAAACATTTTATAGGAAACATCACAAATATTGATGCCAGTCAAACATTATATAGGAAACATCACAAATATTGATACCAGTCAAACATTTTATAGGAAACATCACAAATATTGATACCAGTCAAATATTATATAGGAAACATCACAAATATTGATACCAGTCAAACATTATATAGGAAACATCACAAATATTGATACCAGTCAAACATTTAATAGGAAACATCACAAATATTGATACCAGTCAAATATTATATAGGAAACATCACAAATATTGATACCAGTCAAACATTTTATAGGAAACATCACAAATATTGATATCAGTCAAACATTTTATAGGAAACATCACAAATATTGAAATCAGTCAAACATTTTATAGGAAACATCACAAATATTGATATCAGTCAAACATTTTATAGGAAACATCACAAATATTGATACCAGTCAAATATTTTATAGGAAACATCACAAATATTGATACCAGTCAAACATTATATAGGAAACATCACAAATATTGATACCAGTCAAACATTTTATAGGAAACATCACAAATATTGATACCATTCAAATATTATATAGGAAACATCACAAATATTGATACCAGTCAAACATTTTATAGGAAACATCACAAATATTGATACCAGTCAAACATTTTATAGGAAACATCACAAATATTGATACCAGTCAAACATTATATAGGAAACATCACAAATATTGATACCAGTCAAACATTTAATAGGAAACATCACAAATATTGATACCAGTCAAATATTATATAGGAAACATCACAAATATTGATACCAGTCAAACATTTTATAGGAAACATCACAAATATTGATACCAGTCAAACATTATATAAGAAACATCACAAATATTGATACCAGTCAAACATTTAATAGGAAACATCACAAATATTGATACCAGTCAAATATTATATAGGAAACATCAGAAATATTGATACCAGTCAAACATTTTATAGGAAACATCACAAATATTGATACCAGTCAAACATTTTATAGGAAACATCACAAATATTGATACCAGTCAAACATTATATAGGAAACATCACAAATATTGATACCAGTCAAACATTTTATAGGAAACATCACAAATATTGATACCAGTCAAACATTATATAGGAAAATAGGACAAATATTGATACCAGTCAAACATTTTATAGGAAACATCACAAATATTGATACCAGTCAAATATTATATAGGAAACATCACAAATATTGATACCAGTCAAATATTATATAGGAAACATCACAAATATTGATACCAGTCAAACATTTAATAGGAAACATCACAAATATTGATACCAGTCAAATATTATATAGGAAACATCACAAATATTGATACCAGTCAAACATTTAATAGGAAACATCACAAATATTGACATCAGTCAAACATTTTATAGGAAACATCACAAATATTGATACCAGTCAAATATTTTATAGGAAACATAACAAATATTGATACCAGTCAAACATTATATAGGAAACATCACAAATATTGATACCAGTCAAACATTTTATAGGAAACATCACAAATATTGATACCAGTCAAATATTATATAGGAAACATCACAAATATTGATACCAGTCAAACATTTTATAGGAAACATCACAAATATTGATACCAGTCAAACATTTTATAGGAAACATCACAAATATTGATACCAGTCAAACATTATATAGGAAAAATCACAAATATTGATACCAGTCAAACATTTTATAGGAAACATCACAAATATTGATACCAGTCAAATATTATATAGGAAACATCACAAATATTGATACCAGTCAAACATTATATAGGAAACATCACAAATATTGATATCAGTCAAACATTTAATAGGAAACATCACAAATATTGATACCAGTCAAATATTATATAGGAAACATCACAAATATTGATACCAGTCAAACATTTTATAGGAAACATCACAAATATTGATATCAGTCAAACATTTTATAGGAAACATCACAAATATTGATACCAGTCAAATATTTTATAGGAAACATCACAAATATTGATACCAGTCAAACATTATATAGGAAACATCACACATATTGATACCAGTCAACCATTTTATAGGAAACATCACAAATATTGATACCAGTCAAATATTATATAGGAAACATCACAAATATTGATACCAGTCAAACATTTTATAGGAAACATCACAAATATTGATACCAGTCAAACATTTTATAGGAAACATCACAAATATTGATACCAGTCAAACATTATATAGGAAACATCACAAATATTGATACCAGTCAAACATTTTATAGGAAACATCACAAATATAGATACCAGTCAAATATTATATAGGAAACATCACAAATATTGATACCAGTCAAACATTATATAGGAAACATCACAAATATTGATACCAGTCAAACATTTAATAGGAAACATCACAAATATTGATACCAGTCAAATATTATATAGGAAACATCACAAATATTGATACCAGTCAAGCATTTTATAGGAAACATCACAAATATTGATATCAGTCAAACATTTTATAGGAAACATCACAAATATTGATATCAGTCAAACATTTTATAGGAAACATCACAAATATTGATATCAGTCAAACATTTGATAGGAAACATCACAAATATTGATACCAGTCAAACATTTTATAGGAAACATCACAAATATTGATACCAGTCAAACATTATATAGGAAACATCACAAATATTGATACCAGTCAAACATTTTATAGGAAACATCACAAATATTGATACCAGTCAAATATTATATAGGAAGCATCACAAATATTGATACCAGTCAAACATTTTATAGGAAACATCACAAATATTGATACCAGTCAAACATTATATAGGAAACATCACAAATATTGATACCAGTCAAACATTTAATAGGAAACATCACAAATATTGATACCAGTCAAATATTATATAGGAAACATCACAAATATTGATACCAGTCAAACATTTAATAGGAAACATCACAAATATTGATATCAGTCAAACATTTTATAGGAAACATCACAAATATTGATACCAGTCAAACATTTTATAGGAAACATCACAAATATTGATACCAGTCAAACATTATATAGGAAACATCACAAATATTGATACCAGTCAAACATTTTATAGGAAACATCACAAATATTGATACCAGTCAAATATTATATAGGAAACATCACAAATATTGATACCAGTCAAACATTATATAGGAAACATCACAAATATTGATACCAGTCAAACATTTTATAGGAAACATCACAAATATTGATACCAGTCAAACATTTTATAGGAAACATCACAAATATTGATACCAGTCAAACATTTTATAGGAAACATCACAAATATTGATACCAGTCAAACATTTTATAGGAAACATCACAAATATTGATACCAGTCAAACATTATATAGGAAACATCACAAATATTGATACCAGTCAAACATTTAATAGGAAACATCACAAATATTGATACCAGTCAAATATTATATAGGAAACATCACAAATATTGATACCAGTCAAACATTTTATAGAAAACATCACAAATATTGATATCAGTAAAACATTTTATAGGAAACATCACAAATATTGATATCAGTCAAACATTTTATAGGAAACATCACAAATATTGATATCAGTCAAACATTTTATAGGAAACATCACAAATATTGATACCAGTCAAACATTTTATAGGAAACATCACAAATATTGATACCAGTCAAACATTATATAGGAAACATCACAAATATTGATACCAGTCAAACATTTTATAGGAAACATCACAAATATTGATACCAGTCAAATATTATATAGGAAACATCGCAAATATTGATACCAGTCAAACATTTTATAGGAAACATCACAAATATTGATACCAGTCAAACATTTTATAGGAAACATCACAAATATTGATACCAGTCAAACATTATATAGGAAACATCACAAATATTGATACCAGTCAAACATTTTATAGGAAACATCACAAATATTGTTACCAGTCAAATATTATATAGGAAACATCACAAATATTGATACCAGTCAAACATTATATAGGAAACATCACAAATATTGATATCAGTCAAACATTTTATAGGAAACATCACAAATATTGATACTAGTCAAATATTATATAGGAAACATCACAAATATTGATACCAGTCAAACATTTTATAGGAAACATCACAAATATTGATACCAATCAAACATTTTATAGAAAACATCACAAATATTGATACCAGTCAAACATTATATAGGAAACATCACAAATATAGATACCAGTCAAACATTTTATAGGAAACATCACAAATATTGATACCAGTCAAATATTATATAGGAAACATCACAAATATTGATACCAGTCAAACATTATATAGGAAACATCACAAATATTGATATCAGTCAAACATTTTATAGGAAACATCACAAATATTGATACCAGTCAAACATTTTATAGGAAACATCACAAATATTGATACCAGTCAAACATTATATAGGAAACATCACAAATATTGATACCAGTCAAACATTTTATAGGAAACATCACAAATATTGATACCAGTCAAACATTATATAGGAAACATCACAAATATTGATACCAGTCAAACATTTCATAGGAAACATCACAAATATTGATACCAGTCAAACATTATATAGGAAACATCACAAATATTGATACCAGTCAAACATTTTATAGGAAACATCACAAATATTGATACCAGTCAAACATTATATAGGAAACATCACAAATATTGATATCAGTCAAACATTTTATAGGAAACATCACAAATATTGATACCAGTCAAACATTTTATAGGAAACATCACAAATATTGATACCAGTCAAATATTATATAGGAAACATCACAAATATTGATATCAGTCAAACATTTTATAGGAAACATCACAAATATTGATATCAGTCAAACATTTTATAGGAAACATCACAAATATTGATACCAGTCAAACATTTTATAGGAAACATCACAAATATTGATACCAGTCAAATATTATATAGGAAACATCACAAATATTGATACCAGTCAAACATTATATAGGAAACATCACAAATATTGATACCAGTCAAACATTTTATAGGAAACATCACAAATATTGATACCAGTCAAACATTTTATAGGAAACATCACAAATATTGGTACCAGTCAAACATTTTATAGGAAACATCACAAATATTGATACCAGTCAAACATTTTATAGGAAACATCACAAATATTGATACCAGTCAAACATTATATAGGAAACATCACAAATATTGATACCAGTCAAACATTTAATAGGAAACATCACAAATATTGATACCAGTCAAATATTATATAGGAAACATCACAAATATTGATACCAGTCAAACATTTTATAGAAAACATCACAAATATTGATATCAGTCAAACATTTTATAGGAAACATCACAAATATTGATATCAGTCAAACATTTTATAGGAAACATCACAAATATTGATATCAGTCAAACATTTTATAGGAAACATCACAAATATTGATACCAGTCAAACATTTTATAGGAAACATCACAAATATTGATACCAGTCAAACATTATATAGGAAACATCACAAATATTGATACCAGTCAAACATTTTATAGGAAACATCACAAATATTGATACCAGTCAAATATTATATAGGAAACATCGCAAATATTGATACCAGTCAAACATTTTATAGGAAAAATCACAAATATTGATACCAGTCAAACATTTTATAGGAAACATCACAAATATTGATACCAGTCAAACATTATATAGGAAACATCACAAATATTGATACCAGTCAAACATTTTATAGGAAACATCACAAATATTGTTACCAGTCAAATATTATATAGGAAACATCACAAATATTGATACCAGTCAAACATTATATAGGAAACATCACAAATATTGATATCAGTCAAACATTTTATAGGAAACATCACAAATATTGATACTAGTCAAATATTATATAGGAAACATCACAAATATTGATACCAGTCAAACATTTTATAGGAAACATCACAAATATTGATACCAATCAAACATTTTATAGAAAACATCACAAATATTGATACCAGTCAAACATTATATAGGAAACATCACAAATATAGATACCAGTCAAACATTTTATAGGAAACATCACAAATATTGATACCAGTCAAATATTATATAGGAAACATCACAAATATTGATACCAGTCAAACATTATATAGGAAACATCACAAATATTGATATCAGTCAAACATTTTATAGGAAACATCACAAATATTGATACCAGTCAAACATTTTATAGGAAACATCACAAATATTGATACCAGTCAAACATTATATAGGAAACATCACAAATATTGATACCAGTCAAACATTTTATAGGAAACATCACAAATATTGATACCAGTCAAACATTATATAGGAAACATCACAAATATTGATACCAGTCAAACATTTCATAGGAAACATCACAAATATTGATACCAGTCAAACATTATATAGGAAACATCACAAATATTGATACCAGTCAAACATTTTATAGGAAACATCACAAATATTGATACCAGTCAAACATTATATAGGAAACATCACAAATATTGATATCAGTCAAACATTTTATAGGAAACATCACAAATATTGATACCAGTCAAACATTTTATAGGAAACATCACAAATATTGATACCAGTCAAATATTATATAGGAAACATCACAAATATTGATATCAGTCAAACATTTTATAGGAAACATCACAAATATTGATATCAGTCAAACATTTTATAGGAAACATCACAAATATTGATACCAGTCAAACATTATATAGGAAACATCACAAATATTGATACCAGTCAAACATTTTATAGGAAACATCACAAATATTGATACCAGTCAAACATTTTATAGGAAACATCACAAATATTGATACCAGTCAAACATTTTATAGGAAACATCACAAATATTGATACCAGTCAAACATTGTATAGGAAACATCACAAATATTGATACCAGTCTAACATTTTATAGGAAACATCACAAATATTGATACCAGTCAAACATTTTATAGGAAACATCACAAATATTGATACCAGTCAAACATTTTATAGGAAACATCACAAATATTGATACCAGTCTAACATTTTATAGGAAAATAGGATTTGTGTAGATGAAAATGTAGAGGGCCCAGGTGGCTCAATGAGTTAGGTAGTTGGATTACCTAACAACTCATACAAGTCGATACGGCGTGGGTTCGCACCCGGCTTTGTAAATTGCAAAAAAGAGTGCACTCGACTTGCAACTGCAAGTGAGAAAGTTTACCAGTTGCTTTCCCATGGTCGGTGGTTCTCTCTGGGTACTCCAGCTTCTTCCACCACTAAAACTGGTCGCCATGATATAGCTGAAATATTGCTGAAAGTGGTGTTAAAACACCAAAAATCAAAATCAATCAGCAAGAAAATATATGAAAAAAGTCAGCCACCTCTTAATATTGAATGAGCACTTAATGCTTATGATAAAGGATGTCTAAATTTCCCCTCATGATAATCTGTTTCTATGAGGGGTTAGTCCTGTATTTGAAATTAAAATTAATCCTGCATCACTATTGTGGATTTATGGCAAGTAACAAATAAAATACATAATACATTATCTGGTTTACTGTTTGAACTAATACTGTTTCCATAAAACAAATGTTGATTTTGTTTTCTTTTGTGGTTTTTTTTATTCTTTTATTGGGGGGGGGGGGGGGGGGGGGGAGGACTGGGGGATTGGGGGGGATTGGAGGGTATCATTTTTTATTTACATAATTTTTATAAATCGGAAGTAAACTTTTTTTTTAACATCAAAGAAGATAACAATCCTTTACCAGATGAGTTGAATTTGTATGGGAGTTTTAATCAATAAGTGATTGATTTCTCTTCCAGATCTACATCAAAGAGTTTAAATGTCCAACAACTGAATTCACGTGCAAGCAAAGGCAATTGTATTCAAACAATGGATCAATTCCTTTTTCAATTTGTCAAACTGGGCCCGGTTGTTCAAAATACTGGATAAAGTTATCCACTGGACAACTACTTATCCAGTGGACAGCTAGCCAGTGGTTAAAATTGGCTGATCAAAAGCAGACAATGGTTGGATAGCTATTCACAGGATAACATTTTGTCCTGTGGACAACTCCTAAGATTTTTAGCTCACCTGACCCAAAAGATCATGTGAGCTATTGTCACCACTGAGCGTCCATTGTCTGTCCGTCCGTCCGTCCGTCCGTTAACTTTTCACATTTTAATCAACTCCTCTGAAGCCACTGGGCCAATTTGAACCAAACTTTGGTGGAATGGTCCTTGGATGGCCCTCTTCCAAAATTGTGTCCGGTGATCCAAGATGGCCACCAAGCTGAAAATAGAAAAAAGGGAGAATGAAATTTTAATTGTCCATTGCTGCTTTAGTATAAGTCAAAATGAGCTCAAATTTTAACTGCAGCTACATGGCAAGGAGTAGTTTAACATATATTCCGGGCTTTTCTGTGACATTTTTCTTTCAGCCGATTTATACCGATTATGCAAATTAGGCATATTTTGATAAAAGATCGCATTTAAATCTTTTCCTCTGAAACCGCTGAACCAAATTAAACCAAACCTGTCAGGGATAGTCCTTGGGTAGTCCCATTTCAAAATTGTGTCCAACAGCTCCACCCTCCATTCAAGATGGCTGCTGTTACTAAAAATAGAAATTTCTTCAATTGTCCATTGCTGCTTTATTATAAATCAAATTGAGCTCAAATTTTAACTGCAGCTACATGACAATGAGTAGATTAACATATATTCTGGGTTTTTCTGTGAAATTTTTCTTTCAACTGATTTATTAAAATAAAAGATCACATTTAAATCTTCTCCTCTGAAACCGCTGAACCAAATTAAAGCAAATTTGGCTGGGATGGTCCATGGGTGATCTCCTTTCAATATTGTGTCTGACAGCCCCGCCCTCCATTCAAGATGGCTGCTGTTACTAAAAATAGAAATTTCTTTACTTGTCGATTTCCGCTTTATTACAAATCAAAATGAACTCTAATTTTAACTGCAGCTATATGGCAATGAGTAGTTTAACATATATTCTGGGTTTTTCTATGAGATTTTTTCAACCAGTTTATTCCGTTTAGGAATATTATGAGATAAAAATCACATCAAAATCTTTTGCTCAGAAATTTGACTTGAATTGGGTGGCCCACTTTCAAAATTATGTGTAACACCCCCATTTTCTATCAACTTTAGATGTCAAATTGAAAACCAGGTGAGCGATTACAGGCTTCTGGGAGCCTCTAGTTTGTAATTTACAAAGCCGGGCGCGAACCCACGCCGTATTGGTGATAGACTCTGGTTAGAAAATGAAAAAAAACATGAAAATCAATTAAAATAGCTGAAACCATCTACATCCCCTTTCAAACCCTCCATATTTGACCTGTTCAGATCAAGTCCAGCAACTTTCAGAAAAAAAAATTCAGAGGAAAATAGCTGAAATCAGTTAAAAAACTGAAAAAAATCATCCCTGTTAATATAGGTCACAGGTGGTATTTCAGGCAGGTTTGACTGTAATTTAGAATATTTCATTCATTTTTAAATATCCTGTATTTCTTTCTACTAATTGAATTTGAAAGCCGATTTACCGTAGTAGGTTGTTGATAGTATGCCTCGGTGTGTAATCAGGGTCGTCTGAACAGCATTATAGGCCCCTGAATAAAGCAGTGAATTGGGATCCCTACCTACACAATCACTCACAGGAATAAAACTAAGTATTGATCAAATTAAACATATATTTATTGTTTTGGTACTTCCAACAAAATCAGTGTTTAACATAAAAAAACATGCTGTACACAACATACACAGATTAGCATAGGGCCCCATAGGCTCGTGGGGCACCCGGGCAACTGACCAGCATGCCCATGCGTTAAGACGAAACTGTTTGTAATATGCATCCCTATCATAGTTCTTTTGATATTTTGTTTTAATAGAAGAAAATAACCTTTCTTGTAAATGTCCTGGGTGACCAAGTACTAGGTGGTTGACTTTGACCATACCACAATAACTCCATTGTTACTCGGGTACTCCAGTTTCCTCCACCAATAAAACTGACTGCCATGATATGACTGAAATATTGTTAAAAGTGACGTTAAACACCACAATAACTCCACTGTTACCCATTACAAGTTTCCAAATTACTACCCAAGGATGGGGATGTAACTGATCAGTTCTTTGTACATGTCTTGGCTTTCCTCCCCCAATAAGTCTTATAGCAACAACAACAAATGCTGAAAGTGATGATTAATGACTCAATAAACTTTCTGATAATCTGATTTATTAAAAATGGTGATCATTATACAAAACCAAATACGGTATTTTGAATTGTATTCAAATGTTTATTTTTACTCAGAGAAACCCAATCATCTCTTTTTACAAAACTTGCATACTTCAGATGCCTTAAATACTTGTTGTAACATGAATCCATTATTTTCCTTTGATCTTTTTGGGTTTATATACCAGAATGTAAGCAACAGCTAAGAAGTTAGAATTATGAAATAATACACACACATAAGAGATATTGCACACTTTAAATCTGGGCTATTGCTTTATTACTCTCAGAGAACCCTGCAATAATCAATGACCTTGATGTGATATTGCACATGGCTTCATGTTACAAATCATTTATACCTCAGTGTTCCGAGTTGAACACTCTGATGCTTTGTGTTCGATTGTTTAATCATTTAACTTAACTTAGAAAACCGTGGTATAATTATTACTAAAACCAATAATCCTGTTAAATTGGTGTAAAATTGATAGCACTCTACTTTTAAATATATTTCTGCCTGTAGACTTATGTGTAGCATATGTTAAGGTCATCTCTTTACAGGTTTGTTACTAAGGATCAATTCTAAGAAATATTAATGTGTGTGCAGTCTTCACGCTAACCCACTTGCCCGAAGCCCGTGACAAGTAAAACTGGATTCCGACAAGTGAAAATTATGAAAGAATTTATTTGAATAAATAGAAAATTATTCTAATTTTGTCTTTCGGGCAATGCATGTACATGTAGGTGAAAAAATTTAAGATGAAGACTGTGTATTTTGTGAAATGGTTTATTTTGACAAAAGTTTGTATATTTTTCATACCATACATATTGAAGCCCTTTGGTAACTATATAGATGGTAGAATAACTTATGACATGTGCAAATATGATTTAATGTTATTCTATGTAAACAAGAATGATTATCCATCTTTTTTTAAATAAAGACAAGACGTATGATAAATGTTTCTGGGGTTTTTTTTTAGCTCAACAGAGCAATAGTCACATTTTAACCTACTCCTGACCTTACATACCATGCACCAGTTTCTGGGCTTTTTTTTTTAGCTCAACAGAACAATTGTCACACTTTAATCTACTCCTAACCTTACGTACCATGCACCAGTTTCTGGGTTTTTTTAGCTCAACAGTTGATACGATCTTGTAAATGATATATGACCAATCATTTTGTTATCTTTGTGTTGGGGCTGGGAATTTATGTCTCCATGGAATTTTTTCAAGTCATATGGTAATCAAATTTTTGTTAGACAAATTATGACTAATCACACATTTATTTTCTGTTTAGTTTTACCTACATAATGTATTAGACCAGGATTTTTTTTAAGAGAAACCTTTTTATTTATTTTTTTCAGATCATGAAATAATAATCCAAATTATATTTTTGTACAAATAAATTGAAGCTAGTTGCTTCATTTCTTTCCTAAAGATTTATCGGCATTGAAGCAAGGGCAAGATTAATTAAAGGGTGTATCATTTTGTCATTCATGTTGTGTTGAATAGTTCAGATTGTTTATGTATGTATACAAAGGAATCAAACAAAATATTTCTTGCAATACTTTGTTTAAATGTATACAAAAGAAGATATATTTATTTTAAGAAAAACACAATTTTACAAAACTTTAGAAATATTTTATTATGATCCAGTTCAATTATTGTACTTAATGATATGTAGTGTAATAGAATCTTACAACAATGAAATCCAAATTGTGTTCTGGAAGACATGGAATCTATTGAAGTGGGCTGGCCTGAAATAAGTGACATATTTGGGACTACGCGATACTCCCTACATGTATATATAGTAAATATCACGGTTTACAAAATATGTTGATTGAATCTTGGGACATTTAACGTACATGTCTTGGGATCGGATATTTTCACAGAAATCTACACACATACACTGAATGACCTTTTTCATACTGTTGTCAAAACAAATAAAATAAATAATATTTAACTCCAACAGTTGAGAGACAAAAACAAAAACAAAAAAACCAACAACAATTATCAACTCAAATCGGTTCCAAATCTAAATCAAAAAAAGCAAACAGATCTAGTAAACAATTGCACATCACTAATATCATCATAAGCCATTCTTCCACTTTTGAACTAAAATAAAGGTGGTCCTCGTCATTATTCATCAAAAGTTAATTGGCCAAACATTTTGAAATTAATTATCGTACTTCATAGATATCATCTATGTACATACAACTCCAAAAAAATTGTTGATTTAAAAAATGAATTTTTAAGATTTTATTTCTGGAGATTTATAGAAGTCAAAGGACTATGACCATTGAATATACAACCTATTTAATTAGATAATCAAAGGGGAATAATGCGAGGAGAAATAATTCAATTATTCTGAGAAACCACTAAACCATTTGAAATAATACTTGGACGAAACATCCCTTGGATGGTTCTCAGCAGATATGTTTGTGTTGATCGGAAATCAAAGATGGCCAACATCACAGGACTTTGCTCAGCATAGAGTCCTACTTAAAAATGAATAAATTTCAAAAACAAAACTCTTGATTGACCCAAAACTGTACATGAATAATCATTGGATGGCCCCTTACAGTGTCATAATAATCATTGGATGGCGTCTTACAGTGTCATTATAATTTTTCCTATGCTTCAGAATGTCAAGATGGCTGCCACTGCATGACATAATTTGTGTAAGACCGACCATATGTGAAAAGAGGTAAAATACAAGAAAAGTGAAATCATACAGTATGTTAAATTACATCATTGTAGAATTGCTCTGAAAATGTCTAAAGATATTATTTTTAACATTTTTCATTATTTTTCAGGACCAACACCTAAGAGAGACCAGCCCTCTTACAACATAGATAATATGAAATGCTATAGGCCTACATAAGTTGACCCAGAAATACGAACAGTCAACAAAAGAAAACATACATACAGATGTAATGGATATACATGTACTGGATCAACAGTTAGTTATACGTAGACAGATGTAATGGTATACATGTACTGGATCAATAGTTAGTTATACATAGACAGATGTTATGGTATACATGTACTGGATCAACAGTTAGTCATACTTAGAGAGATGTCATAGTATACATGTACTGGATCAACAGTTATCTATACATAGACAGATGCTATAGTATACATGTACTGGATCAACAGTTAGTTATACATAGACAGATGTTATGGTATACATGTACTGCATCAACAGTTAGTCATACATAGACAGATGTAAAGGTATACATGTACTGGATCAACAATCAGTTATACGTAGACAGATGCTATGGTATGCATGTACTGGATCAACAGTTAGCTATACATAGACAGATGTAATGATATACATGTACTGGATCAACAGTTAGTTATACATAGACAGATGTAACGGTATACATGTACTGGATCAACAGCTAGTTATACATAGACAGATGTAATGGTATGCATGTACTGGATCAACAGTTAGTTATACACATAGACAGATGTTATGGTATACATGTACTGGATCAACAGTTAGCTATCCATAGACAGATGTTATGGTATACATGTACTGGATCAACAGTTAGCTATACATAGACAGATGTAATGGTATACATGTACTGGATCAACAGTTAGTTATACATAGAGAGATGTAATGGTATACATGTACTGGATCAACAGTTAGTTATACATAGACAGATATAATGGTATACATGTACTGGATCAACAGTTAGTTATACATAGACAGATGTTATGGTATACATGTACTGGATCAACAGTTAGTTATACATAGACAGATGTTATGGTATACATGTACTGGATCAACAGTTAGTTATGCGTAGACAGATGTTATGGTATACATGTACTGAATCAACAGTTAGCTATACATAGACAGATGTAATGGTATACATGTACTGGATCAACAGTTAGTTATACATAGACAGATGTAATGGTATACATGTACTGGATCAACAGTTAGTTATACATAGACAGATGTAATGGTATACATGTACTGGATCAACAATTAGTTATACATAGACAGATGTAATGGTATACATGTACTGGATCAACAGTTAGTTATACATAGACAGATGTTATGGTATGCATGTACTGGATCAACAGTTAGTTATACATAGACAGATGTAATGGTATACATGTACTGGATCAACAGTTAGTTATACATAGACAGATGTAATGGTATACATGTACTGGATCAATAGTTAGTTATACGTAGACAGATGTAATGGTATACATGTACTGGATCAACAGTTAATTATACATAGACAGATGTAATGGTATACATGTACTGGATCAACAGTTAGTTATACATACAGATGTAATGGTATACATGTACTGGATCAACAGTTAGTTATACATAGACAAATGTAATGGTATACATGTACTTGATCAACAGTTAGCTATACATAGACAGATGTTATGGTATACATGTACTGGATCAACAGTTAGTTATACGTAGACAGATATTATCGTATGCACGTACTGAATCAACAGTTAGTCATACATAGACAGATGTAATGGTATACATGTACTGGATCAACAGTTAGTCATACGTAGACAGATGTAATGGTATACATGTACTGGATCAACAGTTAGATATACGTAGACAGATGCTATGGTATGCATGTACTGGATCAACAGTTAGGTATGCATAGACAGATGTAATGGTATACATGTACTGGATCAACAGTTAGTTATACATAGACAGATGTAATGGTATACATGTACTGGATCAACAGTTAGTTATACGTAGACAGATGTAATGGTATACATGTACTGGATCAACAGTTAGATATACATAGACAGATGTAATGGTATGCATGTACTGGATCAACAGTTAGTTATACATATAGACAGATGTTATGGTATACATGTACTGGATCAACAGTTAGTTATACATAGACAGATGTAATGGTATACATGTACTGGACCAACAGTTAGTTATACATAGACAGATGTAATGGTATACATGTACTGGATCAACAGTTAGTTATACATAGACAGATATAATGATATACATGTACTGGATCAACAGTTAGTTATACGTAGACAGATGTTATGGTATGCATGTACTGGATCACATATACTGGATCAACAGTTAGCTATATATAGACAGATATTATGGTATACATGTACTGGATCAACAGTTAGTTATACATAGACAGATGTAATGGTATACATGTACTGGATCAACAGTTAGTTATACATAGACAGATGTTATGGTATACATGTACTGGATCAACAGTTAGTTATACATAGACAGATGTAATGGTATACATGTACTGGATCAACAATTAGATATACATAGACAGATGTAATGGTATACATGTACTGGATCAACAGTTAGTTATACATAGACAGATGTAATGGTATACATGTACTGGATCAACAGTTAGTTATACATAGACAGATGTTATGGTATACATGAACTGGATCAACAGTTAGATATACATAGACAGATGTAATGGTATACATGTACTGGATCAACAGTTAGCTATACATAGACAGATGTTATGGTATACATGTACTGGATCAACAGTTAGCTATACATAGACAGATGTTATGGTATACATGTACTGGATCAACAGTTAGTTATACATAGACAGATGTTATGGTATACATGTACTGGATCAACAGTTAGCTATACATAGACAGATGCTATGGTATACATGAACTGGATCAACAGTTAGATATACATAAACAGATGTAATGGTATACATATACTGGATCAACAGTTAGATATACATAGACAGATGTAATGGTATACATGTACTGGATCAACAGTTAATTATACATAGACAGATGTAATGGTATACATGTACTGGATCAACAGTTAGTTTTACATAGACAGATGTTATGGTATGCATGTACTGTATCAACAGTTAGCTACACATTGACAGATATTATGGTATACATGTACTGGATCAACAGTTAGTTATACATAGACAGATGTAATGGTATACATGTACTGGATCAACAGTTAGTTATACATAGACAGATGTAATGGTATACATGTACTGGATCAATAGTTAGTTATACGTAGACAGATGTAATGGTATACATGTACTGGATCAACAGTTAGTTATACATAGACAGATGTAATGGTATACATGTACTGGATCAACAGTTAGCTATACATAGACAGATGTAATGGTATACATGTACTGGATCAACAGTTAGTTATACATAGACAGATGCTATGATATACATGTACTGGATCAACAGTTAGCTATACATAGACAGATGTTATGGTATACATGTACTGGATCAACAGTTAATTATACATAGACAGATGTAATGGTATACATGTACTGGATCAACAGTTAGTTATACATACAGATGTAATGGTATACATGTACTGGATCAACAGTTAGTTATACATAGACAAATGTAATGGTATACATGTACTTGATCAACAGTCAGCTATACATAGACAGATGTTATGGTATACATGTACTGGATCAACAGTTAGTTATACGTAGACAGATATTATGGTATGCATGTACTGAATCAACAGTTAGTTATACATAGACAGATGTAATGGTATACATGTACTGGATCAACAGTTAGTCATACGTAGACAGATGTAATGGTATACATGTACTGGATCAACAGTTAGTTATACGTAGACAGATTCTATGGTATGCATGTACTGGATCAACAGTTAGGTATGCATAGACAGATGTAATGGTATACATGTACTGGATCAACAGTTTGATATACATAGACAGATGTAATGGTATGCATGTACTGGATCAACAGTTAGTTATACATAGACAGATGTTATGGTATACATGTACTGGATCAACAGTTAGCTATACATAGACAGATGTTATGGTATACATGAACTGGATCAACAGTTAATTATACATAAACAGATGTAATGGTATACATGTACTGGATCAACAGTTAGATATACATAGACATATGTAATGGTATACATGTACTGGATCAACAGTTAATTATACATAGACAGATGTAATGGTATACATGTACTGGATCAACAGTTAGTTTTACATAGACAGATGTTATGGTATGCATGTACTGTATCAACAGTTAGTTACACATTGACAGATATTATGGTATA
The DNA here is from genome assembly GCA_963383655.1 of Bathymodiolus septemdierum. NCBI lineage: Eukaryota > Metazoa > Mollusca > Bivalvia > Mytilida > Modiolidae > Bathymodiolus > Bathymodiolus septemdierum. The sequence goes on from OY726527.1 coordinate 6,357,020, forward strand.
CATGTACTGGATCAACAGTTAGTTATACATAGACAGATGTAATGGTATACATGTACTGGATCAACAGTTAGCTATACATAGACAGATGTAATGGTATACATGTACTGGATCAATAGTTAGTTATACGTAGACAGATGTAATGGTATACATGTACTAGATCAACAGTTAGTTATACATAGACAGATGTAATGGTATACATGTACTGGATCAACAGTTAGCTATACATAGACAGATGTAATGGTATACATGTACTGGATCAACAGTTAGTTATACATAGACAGATGCTATGATATACATGTACTGGATCAACAGTTAGCTATACATAGACAGATGTTATGGTATACATGTACTGGATCAACAGTTAATTATACATAGACAGATGTAATGGTATACATGTACTGGATCAACAGTTAGTTATACATACAGATGTAATGGTATACATGTACTGGATCAACAGTTAGTTATATATAGACAAATGTAATGGTATACATGTACTTGATCAACAGTCAGCTATACATAGACAGATGTTATGGTATACATGTACTGGATCAACAGTTAGTTATACGTAGACAGATATTATGGTATGCATGTACTGAATCAACAGTTAGTTATACATAGACAGATGTAATGGTATATATGTACTGGATCAACAGTTAGTCATACGTAGACAGATGTAATGGTATACATGTACTGGATCAACAGTTAGTTATACATAGACAGATGCTATGATATACATGTACTGGATCAACAGTTAGCTATACATAGACAGATGTTATGGTATACATGTACTGGATCAACAGTTAATTATACATAGACAGATGTAATGGTATACATGTACTGGATCAACAGTTAGTTATACATACAGATGTAATGGTATACATGTACTGGATCAACAGTTAGTTATACATAGACAAATGTAATGGTATACATGTACTTGATCAACAGTCAGCTATACATAGACAGATGTTATGGTATACATGTACTGGATCAACAGTTAGTTATACGTAGACAGATATTATGGTATGCATGTACTGAATCAACAGTTAGTTATACATAGACAGATGTAATGGTATACATGTACTGGATCAACAGTTAGTCATACGTAGACAGATGTAATGGTATACATGTACTGGATCAACAGTTAGTTATACGTAGACAGATTCTATGGTATGCATGTACTGGATCAACAGTTAGGTATGCATAGACAGATGTAATGGTATACATGTACTGGATCAACACTTAGTTATACATAGACAGATGAAATGCTATACATGTACTGGATCAACAGTTAGTTATACATAGACAGATGTAATGGTATACATGAACTGGATCAACAGTTAGTTATACATAGACAGATGTAATGGTATACATGTACTGGATCAACAGTTAGTTATACATAGACAGATGTAATGGTATACATGAACTGGATCAACAGTTAGTTATACATAGACAGATGTAATGGTATACATGTACTGGATCAACAGTTAGATATACATAGACAGATGTAATGGTATACATGTACTGGATCAACAGTTAATTATACATAGACAGATGTAATGGTATACATGTACTGGATCAACAGTTAGTTTTACATAGACAGATGTTATGGTATGCATGTACTGTATCAACAGTTAGCTACACATTGACAGATATTATGGTATACATGTACTGGATCAACAGTTAGTTATACATAGACAGATGTAATGGTATACATGTACTGGATCAACAGTTAGTTATACATAGACAGATGTAATGGTATACATGTACTGGATCAATAGTTAGTTATACGTAGACAGATGTAATGGTATACATGTACTGGATCAACAGTTAGTTATAAATAGACAGATGTAATGGTATACATGTACTGGATCAACAGTTAGCTATACATAGACAGATGTAATGGTATACATGTACTGGATCAACAGTTAGTTATACATAGACAGATGCTATGATATACATGTACTGGATCAACAGTTAGCTATACATAGACAGATGTTATGGTATACATGTACTGGATCAACAGTTAATTATACATAGACAGATGTAATGGTATACATGTACTGGATCAACAGTTAGTTATACATACAGATGTAATGGTATACATGTACTGGATCAACAGTTAGTTATACATAGACAAATGTAATGGTATACATGTACTTGATCAACAGTCAGCTATACATAGACAGATGTTATGGTATACATGTACTGGATCAACAGTTAGTTATACGTAGACAGATATTATGGTATGCATGTACTGAATCAACAGTTAGTTATACATAGACAGATGTAATGGTATACATGTACTGGATCAACAGTTAGTCATACGTAGACAGATGTAATGGTATACATGTACTGGATCAACAGTTAGTTATACGTAGACAGATGCTATGGTATGCATGTACTGGATCAACAGTTAGGTATGCATAGACAGATGTAATGGTATACATGTACTGGATCAACACTTAGTTATACATAGATAGATGAAATGCTATACATGTACTGGATCAACAGTTAGTTATACATAGACAGATGTAATGGTATGCATGAACTGGATCAACAGTTAGTTATACATAGACAGATGTAATGGTATACATGTACTGGATCAACAGTTAGTTATACGTAGACAGATGTAATGGTATACATGTACTGGATCAACAGTTTGATATACATAGACAGATGTAATGGTATGCATGTACTGGATCAACAGTTAGTTATACATATAGACAGATGTTATGGTATACATGTACTGGATCAACAGTTAGTTATACATAGACAGATGTAATGGTATACATGTACTGGATCAACAGTTAGTTATACATAGACAGATGTAATGGTATACATGTACTGGATCAATAGTTAGTTATACATAGACAGATGTTGTGGTATACATGTACTGGATCAACAGTTAGTCATACATAAACAGATGTAATGATATACATGTACTGGATCAACAGTTAGTTATACGTAGACAGATGTAATGGTATACATGTACTTGATCACATATACTGGATCAACAGTTAGCTATACATAGACAGATATTATGGTATACATGTACTGGATCAACAGTTAGTTATACATAGACAGATGTTATGGTATACATGTACTGGATCAACAGTTAGTTATACATAGACAGATGTAATGGTATACATGTACTGGATCAACAATTAGATATACATAGACAGATGTAATGGTATACATGTACTGGATCAACAGTTAGTTATACATAGACAGATGTAATGGTATACATGTACTGGATCAATAGTTAGTTATACGTAGACAGATGTAATGGTATACATGTACTGGATCAACAGTTAGTTATACATAGACAGATGTAATGGTATACATGTACTGGATCAACAGTTAGCTATACATAGACAGATGTAATGGTATACATGTACTGGATCAACAGTTAGTTATACATAGACAGATGCTATGATATACATGTACTGGATCAACAGTTAGCTATACATAGACAGATGTTATGGTATACATGTACTGGATCAACAGTTAATTATACATAGACAGATGTAATGGTATACATGTACTGGATCAACAGTTAGTTATACATACAGATGTAATGGTATACATGTACTGGATCAACAGTTAGTTATACATAGACAAATGTAATGGTATACATGTACTTGATCAACAGTCAGCTATACATAGACAGATGTTATGGTATACATGTACTGGATCAACAGTTAGTTATACGTAGACAGATATTATGGTATGCATGTACTGAATCAACAGTTAGTTATACATAGACAGATGTAATGGTATACATGTACTGGATCAACAGTTAGTCATACGTAGACAGATGTAATGGTATACATGTACTGGATCAACAGTTAGTTATACGTAGACAGATTCTATGGTATGCATGTACTGGATCAACAGTTAGGTATGCATAGACAGATGTAATGGTATACATGTACTGGATCAACAGTTTGATATACATAGACAGATGTAATGGTATGCATGTACTGGATCAACAGTTAGTTATACATAGACAGATGTTATGGTATACATGTACTGGATCAACAGTTAGCTATACATAGACAGATGTTATGGTATACATGAACTGGATCAACAGTTAATTATACATAAACAGATGTAATGGTATACATGTACTGGATCAACAGTTAGATATACATAGACAGATGTAATGGTATACATGTACTGGATCAACAGTTAATTATACATAGACAGATGTAATGGTATACATGTACTGGATCAACAGTTAGTTTTACATAGACAGATGTTATGGTATGCATGTACTGTATCAACAGTTAGTTACACATTGACAGATATTATGGTATACATGTACTGGATCAACAGTTAGTTATACATAGACAGATGTAATGGTATACATGTACTGGATCAACAGTTAGTTATACATAGACAGATGTAATGGTATACATGTACTGGATCAATAGTTAGTTATACGTAGACAGATGTAATGGTATACATGTACTAGATCAACAGTTAGTTATACATAGACAGATGTAATGGTATACATGTACTGGATCAACAGTTAGCTATACATAGACAGATGTAATGGTATACATGTACTGGATCAACAGTTAGTTATACATAGACAGATGCTATGATATACATGTACTGGATCAACAGTTAGCTATACATAGACAGATGTTATGGTATACATGTACTGGATCAACAGTTAATTATACATAGACAGATGTAATGGTATACATGTACTGGATCAACAGTTAGTTATACATACAGATGTAATGGTATACATGTACTGGATCAACAGTTAGTTATATATAGACAAATGTAATGGTATACATGTACTTGATCAACAGTCAGCTATACATAGACAGATGTTATGGTATACATGTACTGGATCAACAGTTAGTTATACGTAGACAGATATTATGGTATGCATGTACTGAATCAACAGTTAGTTATACATAGACAGATGTAATGGTATATATGTACTGGATCAACAGTTAGTCATACGTAGACAGATGTAATGGTATACATGTACTGGATCAACAGTTAGTTATACATAGACAGATGCTATGATATACATGTACTGGATCAACAGTTAGCTATACATAGACAGATGTTATGGTATACATGTACTGGATCAACAGTTAATTATACATAGACAGATGTAATGGTATACATGTACTGGATCAACAGTTAGTTATACATACAGATGTAATGGTATACATGTACTGGATCAACAGTTAGTTATACATAGACAAATGTAATGGTATACATGTACTTGATCAACAGTCAGCTATACATAGACAGATGTTATGGTATACATGTACTGGATCAACAGTTAGTTATACGTAGACAGATTCTATGGTATGCATGTACTGGATCAACAGTTAGGTATGCATAGACAGATGTAATGGTATACATGTACTGGATCAACACTTAGTTATACATAGACAGATGAAATGCTATACATGTACTGGATCAACAGTTAGTTATACATAGACAGATGTAATGGTATACATGAACTGGATCAACAGTTAGTTATACATAGACAGATGTAATGGTATACATGTACTGGATCAACAGTTAGTTATACGTAGACAGATGTAATAGTATACATGTACTGGATCAACAGTTTGATATACATAGACAGATGTAATGGTATGCATGTACTGGATCAACAGTTAGTTATACATAGACAGATGTTATGATATACATGTACTGGATCAACAGTTAGCTATACATAGACAGATGTTATGGTATACATGAACTGGATCAACAGTTAGATATACATAAACAGATGTAATGGTATACATGTACTGGATCAACAGTTAGATATACATAGACAGATGTAATGGTATACATGTACTGGATCAACAGTTAATTATACATAGACAGATGTAATGGTATATATGTACTGGATCAACAGTTAGTTTTACATAGACAGATGTTATGGTATGCATGTACTGTATCAACAGTTAGCTACACATTGACAGATATTATGGTATACATGTACTGGATCAACAGTTAGTTATACATAGACAGATGTAATGGTATACATGTACTGGATCAACAGTTAGTTATACATAGACAGATGTAATGGTATACATGTACTGGATCAATAGTTAGTTATACGTAGACAGATGTAATGGTATACATGTACTGGATCAACAGTTAGTTATACATAGACAGATGTAATGGTATACATGTACTGGATCAACAGTTAGCTATACATAGACAGATGTAATGGTATACATGTACTGGATCAACAGTTAGTTATACATAGACAGATGCTATGATATACATGTACTGGATCAACAGTTAGCTATACATAGACAGATGTTATGGTATACATGTACTGGATCAACAGTTAATTATACATAGACAGATGTAATGGTATACATGTACTGGATCAACAGTTAGTTATACATACAGATGTAATGGTATACATGTACTGGATCAACAGTTAGTTATACATAGACAAATGTAATGGTATACATGTACTTGATCAACAGTCAGCTATACATAGACAGATGTTATGGTATACATGTACTGGATCAACAGTTAGTTATACGTAGACAGATATTATGGTATGCATGTACTGAATCAACAGTTAGTTATACATAGACAGATGTAATGGTATACATGTACTGGATCAACAGTTAGTCATACGTAGACAGATGTAATGGTATACATGTACTGGATCAACAGTTAGTTATACGTAGACAGATGCTATGGTATGCATGTACTGGATCAACAGTTAGGTATGCATAGACAGATGTAATGGTATACATGTACTGGATCAACACTTAGTTATACATAGATAGATGAAATGCTATACATGTACTGGATCAACAGTTAGTTATACATAGACAGATGTAATGGTATACATGAACTGGATCAACAGTTAGTTATACATAGACAGATGTAATGGTATACATCTACTGGATCAACAGTTAGTTATACGTAGACAGATGTAATGGTATACATGTACTGGATCAACAGTTTGATATACATAGACAGATGTAATGGTATGCATGTACTGGATCAACAGTTAGTTATACATATAGACAGATGTTATGGTATACATGTACTGGATCAACAGTTAGTTATACATAGACAGATGTAATGGTATACATGTACTGGATCAACAGTTAGTTATACATAGACAGATGTAATGGTATACATGTACTGGATCAATAGTTAGTTATACATAGACAGATGTTGTGGTATACATGTACTGGATCAACAGTTAGTCATACATAAACAGATGTAATGATATACATGTACTGGATCAACAGTTAGTTATACGTAGACAGATGTAATGGTATACATGTACTTGATCACATATACTGGATCAACAGTTAGCTATACATAGACAGATATTATGGTATACATGTACTGGATCAACAGTTAGTTATACATAGACAGATGTTATGGTATACATGTACTGGATCAACAGTTAGTTATACATAGACAGATGTAATGGTATACATGTACTGGATCAACAATTAGATATACATAGACAGATGTAATGGTATACATGTACTGGATCAACAGTTAGTTATACATAGACAGATGTAATGGTATACATGTACTGGATCAATAGTTAGTTATACGTAGACAGATGTAATGGTATACATGTACTGGATCAACAGTTAGTTATACATAGACAGATGTAATGGTATACATGTACTGGATCAACAGTTAGCTATACATAGACAGATGTAATGGTATACATGTACTGGATCAACAGTTAGTTATACATAGACAGATGCTATGATATACATGTACTGGATCAACAGTTAGCTATACATAGACAGATGTTATGGTATACATGTACTGGATCAACAGTTAATTATACATAGACAGATGTAATGGTATACATGTACTGGATCAACAGTTAGTTATACATACAGATGTAATGCTATACATGTACTGGATCAACAGTTAGTTATACATAGACAAATGTAATGGTATACATGTACTTGATCAACAGTCAGCTATACATAGACAGATGTTATGGTATACATGTACTGGATCAACAGTTAGTTATACGTAGACAGATATTATGGTATGCATGTACTGAATCAACAGTTAGTTATACATAGACAGATGTAATGGTATACATGTACTGGATCAACAGTTAGTCATACGTAGACAGATGTAATGGTATACATGTACTGGATCAACAGTTAGTTATACGTAGACAGATTCTATGGTATGCATGTACTGGATCAACAGTTAGGTATGCATAGACAGATGTAATGGTATACATGTACTGGATCAACAGTTTGATATACATAGACAGATGTAATGGTATGCATGTACTGGATCAACAGTTAGTTATACATAGACAGATGTTATGGTATACATGTACTGGATCAACAGTTAGCTATACATAGACAGATGTTATGGTATACATGAACTGGATCAACAGTTAATTATACATAAACAGATGTAATGGTATACATGTACTGGATCAACAGTTAGATATACATAGACAGATGTAATGGTATACATGTACTGGATCAACAGTTAATTATACATAGACAGATGTAATGGTATACATGTACTGGATCAACAGTTAGTTTTACATAGACAGATGTTATGGTATGCATGTACTGTATCAACAGTTAGTTACACATTGACAGATATTATGGTATACATGTACTGGATCAACAGTTAGTTATACATAGACAGATGTAATGGTATACATGTACTGGATCAACAGTTAGTTATACATAGACAGATGTAATGGTATACATGTACTGGATCAATAGTTAGTTATACGTAGACAGATGTAATGGTATACATGTACTAGATCAACAGTTAGTTATACATAGACAGATGTAATGGTATACATGTACTGGATCAACAGTTAGCTATACATAGACAGATGTAATGGTATACATGTACTGGATCAACAGTTAGTTATACATAGACAGATGCTATGATATACATGTACTGGATCAACAGTTAGCTATACATAGACAGATGTTATGGTATACATGTACTGGATCAACAGTTAATTATACATAGACAGATGTAATGGTATACATGTACTGGATCAACAGTTAGTTATACATACAGATGTAATGGTATACATGTACTGGATCAACAGTTAGTTATATATAGACAAATGTAATGGTATACATGTACTTGATCAACAGTCAGCTATACATAGACAGATGTTATGGTATACATGTACTGGATCAACAGTTAGTTATACGTAGACAGATATTATGGAATGCATGTACTGAATCAACAGTTAGTTATACATAGACAGATGTAATGGTATATATGTACTGGATCAACAGTTAGTCATACGTAGACAGATGTAATGGTATACATGTACTGGATCAACAGTTAGTTATACATAGACAGATGCTATGATATACATGTACTGGATCAACAGTTAGCTATACATAGACAGATGTTATGGTATACATGTACTGGATCAACACTTAGTTATACATAGACAGATGAAATGCTATACATGTACTGGATCAACAGTTAGTTATACATAGACAGATGTAATGGTATACATGAACTGGATCAACAGTTAGTTATACATAGACAGATGTAATGGTATACATGTACTGGATCAACAGTTAGTTATACGTAGACAGATGTAATAGTATACATGTACTGGATCAACAGTTTGATATACATAGACAGATGTAATGGTATGCATGTACTGGATCAACAGTTAGTTATACATAGACAGATGTTATGATATACATGTACTGGATCAACAGTTAGCTATACATAGACAGATGTTATGGTATACATGAACTGGATCAACAGTTAGATATACATAAACAGATGTAATGGTATACATGTACTGGATCAACAGTTAGATATACATAGACAGATGTAATGGTATACATGTACTGGATCAACAGTTAATTATACATAGACAGATGTAATGGTATACATGTACTGGATCAACAGTTAGTTTTACATAGACAGATGTTATGGTATGCATGTACTGTATCAACAGTTAGCTACACATTGACAGATATTATGGTATACATGTACTGGATCAACAGTTAGTTATACATAGACAGATGTAATGGTATACATGTACTGGATCAACAGTTAGTTATACATAGACAGATGTAATGGTATACATGTACTGGATCAATAGTTAGTTATACGTAGACAGATGTAATGGTATACATGTACTGGATCAACAGTTAGTTATACATAGACAGATGTAATGGTATACATGTACTGGATCAACAGTTAGCTATACATAGACAGATGTAATGGTATACATGTACTGGATCAACAGTTAGTTATACATAGACAGATGCTATGATATACATGTACTGGATCAACAGTTAGTTATACATAGACAGATGTAATGGTATACATGTACTGGATCAACAGTTAGTTATACATAGACAGATGTAATGGTATACATGTACTGGATCAATAGTTAGTTATACGTAGACAGATGTAATGGTATACATGTACTAGATCAACAGTTAGTTATACATAGACAGATGTAATGGTATACATGTACTGGATCAACAGTTAGCTATACATAGACAGATGTAATGGTATACATGTACTGGATCAACAGTTAGTTATACATAGACAGATGCTATGATATACATGTACTGGATCAACAGTTAGCTATACATAGACAGATGTTATGGTATACATGTACTGGATCAACAGTTAATTATACATAGACAGATGTAATGGTATACATGTACTGGATCAACAGTTAGTTATACATACAGATGTAATGGTATACATGTACTGGATCAACAGTTAGTTATATATAGACAAATGTAATGGTATACATGTACTTGATCAACAGTCAGCTATACATAGACAGATGTTATGGTATACATGTACTGGATCAACAGTTAGTTATACGTAGACAGATATTATGGAATGCATGTACTGAATCAACAGTTAGTTATACATAGACAGATGTAATGGTATATATGTACTGGATCAACAGTTAGTCATACGTAGACAGATGTAATGGTATACATGTACTGGATCAACAGTTAGTTATACATAGACAGATGCTATGATATACATGTACTGGATCAACAGTTAGCTATACATAGACAGATGTTATGGTATACATGTACTGGATCAACACTTAGTTATACATAGACAGATGAAATGCTATACATGTACTGGATCAACAGTTAGTTATACATAGACAGATGTAATGGTATACATGAACTGGATCAACAGTTAGTTATACATAGACAGATGTAATGGTATACATGTACTGGATCAACAGTTAGTTATACGTAGACAGATGTAATAGTATACATGTACTGGATCAACAGTTTGATATACATAGACAGATGTAATGGTATGCATGTACTGGATCAACAGTTAGTTATACATAGACAGATGTTATGATATACATGTACTGGATCAACAGTTAGCTATACATAGACAGATGTTATGGTATACATGAACTGGATCAACAGTTAGATATACATAAACAGATGTAATGGTATACATGTACTGGATCAACAGTTAGATATACATAGACAGATGTAATGGTATACATGTACTGGATCAACAGTTAATTATACATAGACAGATGTAATGGTATACATGTACTGGATCAACAGTTAGTTTTACATAGACAGATGTTATGGTATGCATGTACTGTATCAACAGTTAGCTACACATTGACAGATATTATGGTATACATGTACTGGATCAACAGTTAGTTATACATAGACAGATGTAATGGTATACATGTACTGGATCAACAGTTAGTTATACATAGACAGATGTAATGGTATACATGTACTGGATCAATAGTTAGTTATACGTAGACAGATGTAATGGTATACATGTACTGGATCAACAGTTAGTTATACATAGACAGATGTAATGGTATACATGTACTGGATCAACAGTTAGCTATACATAGACAGATGTAATGGTATACATGTACTGGATCAACAGTTAGTTATACATAGACAGATGCTATGATATACATGTACTGGATCAACAGTTAGCTATACATAGACAGATGTTATGGTATACATGTACTGGATCAACAGTTAATTATACATAGACAGATGTAATGGTATACATGTACTGGATCAACAGTTAGTTATACATACAGATGTAATGGTATACATGTACTGGATCAACAGTTAGTTATACATAGACAAATGTAATGGTATACATGTACTTGATCAACAGTCAGCTATACATAGACAGATGTTATGGTATACATGTACTGGATCAACAGTTAGTTATACGTAGACAGATATTATGGTATGCATGTACTGAATCAACAGTTAGTTATACATAGACAGATGTAATGGTATACATGTACTGGATCAACAGTTAGTCATACGTAGACAGATGTAATGGTATACATGTACTGGATCAACAGTTAGTTATACGTAGACAGATGCTATGGTATGCATGTACTGGATCAACAGTTAGGTATGCATAGACAGATGTAATGGTATACATGTACTGGATCAACACTTAGTTATACATAGATAGATGAAATGCTATACATGTACTGGATCAACAGTTAGTTATACATAGACAGATGTAATGGTATACATGAACTGGATCAACAGTTAGTTATACATAGACAGATGTAATGGTATACATGTACTGGATCAACAGTTAGTTATACGTAGACAGATGTAATGGTATACATGTACTGGATCAACAGTTTGATATACATAGACAGATGTAATGGTATGCATGTACTGGATCAACAGTTAGTTATACATATAGACAGATGTTATGGTATACATGTACTGGATCAACAGTTAGTTATACATAGACAGATGTAATGGTATACATGTACTGGATCAACAGTTAGTTATACATAGACAGATGTAATGGTATACATGTACTGGATCAATAGTTAGTTATACATAGACAGATGTTGTGGTATACATGTACTGGATCAACAGTTAGTCATACATAAACAGATGTAATGATATACATGTACTGGATCAACAGTTAGTTATACGTAGACAGATGTAATGGTATACATGTACTTGATCACATATACTGGATCAACAGTTAGCTATACATAGACAGATATTATGGTATACATGTACTGGATCAACAGTTAGTTATACATAGACAGATGTTATGGTATACATGTACTGGATCAACAGTTAGCTATACGTAGACAGATGTTATGGTATGCATGTACTGTATCAACAGTTAGTTACACATTGACAGATATTATGGTATACATGTACTGGATCAACAGTTAGCTATACATAGACAGATGTTATGGTATACATGTACTGGATCAACAGTTAGCTATACGTAGACAGATGTTATGGTATGCATGTACTGGATCAACAGTTAGTTATACATAGACAGATGTAATGGTATACATGTACTGGATCAACAATTAGATATACATAGACAGATGCTATGGTATACATGTACTGGATCAACAGTTAGCTATACATAGACAGATGTTATGGTATACATGTACTGGATCAACAGTTAATTATACATAGACAGATGTAATGGTATACATGTACTGGATCAACAGTTAGTTATACATACAGATGTAATGGTATACATGTACTGGATCAACAGTTAGTTATACATAGACAAATGTAATGGTATACATGTACTTGATCAACAGTTAGCTATACATAGACAGATGTTATGGTATACATGTACTGGATCAACAGTTAGTTATACGTAGACAGATATTATGGTATGCATGTACTGAATCAACAGTTAGTTATACATAGACAAATGTAATGGTATACATGTACTGGATCAACAGTTAGTCATACGTAGACAGATGTAATGGTATACATGTACTGGATCAACAGTTAGTTATACATAGACAGATGTAATGGTATACATGTACTGGATCAACAGTTAGTTATACGTAGACAGATGTAATGGTATACATGTACTGGATCAACAGTTAGATATACATAGACAGATGTAATGGTATGCATGTACTGGATCAACAGTTAGTTATACATATAGACAGATGTTATGGTATACATGTACTGGATCAACAGTTAGTTATACATAGACAGATGTTATGGTATACATGTACTTGATCAACTGTTAGCTATACATAGACAGATGTTATGGTATGCATGTACTGAATCAACAGTTAGCTATACATAGACAGATGTAATGGTATACATGTATTGGATCAACAGTTAGTTATACATAGACAGATGTTGTGGTATACATGTACTGGATCAACAGTTAGTCATACATAGACAGATGTAATGATATACATGTACTGGATCAACAGTTAGTTATACGTAGACAGATGTAATGGTATACATGTACTGGATCACATATACTGGATCAACAGTTAGCTATACATAGACAGATATTATGGTATACATGTACTGGATCAACAGTTAGTTATACATAGAGAGATGTAATGGTATACATGTACTGGATCAACAGTTAGCTATACATAGACAGATGTAATGGTATACATGTACTGGATCACATATACTGGATCAACAGTTAGCTATACATAGACAGATATTATGGTATACATGTACTGGATCAACAGTTAGTCATACGTAGACAGATGTAATGGTATACATGTACTGGATCAACAGTTAGTTATACGTAGACAGATGCTATGGTATGCATGTACTGGATCAACAGTTAGGTATGCATAGACAGATGTAATGGTATACATGTACTGGATCAACACTTAGTTATACATAGATAGATGAAATGCTATACATGTACTGGATCAACAGTTAGTTATACATAGACAGATGTAATGGTATACATGAACTGGATCAACAGTTAGTTATACATAGACAGATGTAATGGTATACATGTACTGGATCAACAGTTAGTTATACGTAGACAGATGTAATGGTATACATGTACTGGATCAACAGTTTGATATACATAGACAGATGTAATGGTATGCATGTACTGGATCAACAGTTAGTTATACATATAGACAGATGTTATGGTATACATGTACTGGATCAACAGTTAGTTATACATAGACAGATGTAATGGTATACATGTACTGGATCAACAGTTAGTTATACATAGACAGATGTAATGGTATACATGTACTGGATCAATAGTTAGTTATACATAGACAGATGTTGTGGTATACATGTACTGGATCAACAGTTAGTCATACATAAACAGATGTAATGATATACATGTACTGGATCAACAGTTAGTTATACGTAGACAGATGTAATGGTATACATGTACTTGATCACATATACTGGATCAACAGTTAGCTATACATAGACAGATATTATGGTATACATGTACTGGATCAACAGTTAGTTATACATAGACAGATGTTATGGTATACATGTACTGGATCAACAGTTAGCTATACGTAGACAGATGTTATGGTATGCATGTACTGTATCAACAGTTAGTTACACATTGACAGATATTATGGTATACATGTACTGGATCAACAGTTAGCTATACATAGACAGATGTTATGGTATACATGTACTGGATCAACAGTTAGCTATACGTAGACAGATGTTATGGTATGCATGTACTGGATCAACAGTTAGTTATACATAGACAGATGTAATGGTATACATGTACTGGATCAACAATTAGATATACATAGACAGATGCTATGGTATACATGTACTGGATCAACAGTTAGCTATACATAGACAGATGTTATGGTATACATGTACTGGATCAACAGTTAATTATACATAGACAGATGTAATGGTATACATGTACTGGATCAACAGTTAGTTATACATACAGATGTAATGGTATACATGTACTGGATCAACAGTTAGTTATACATAGACAAATGTAATGGTATACATGTACTTGATCAACAGTTAGCTATACATAGACAGATGTTATGGTATACATGTACTGGATCAACAGTTAGTTATACGTAGACAGATATTATGGTATGCATGTACTGAATCAACAGTTAGTTATACATAGACAAATGTAATGGTATACATGTACTGGATCAACAGTTAGTCATACGTAGACAGATGTAATGGTATACATGTACTGGATCAACAGTTAGTTATACATAGACAGATGTAATGGTATACATGTACTGGATCAACAGTTAGTTATACGTAGACAGATGTAATGGTATACATGTACTGGATCAACAGTTAGATATACATAGACAGATGTAATGGTATGCATGTACTGGATCAACAGTTAGTTATACATATAGACAGATGTTATGGTATACATGTACTGGATCAACAGTTAGTTATACATAGACAGATGTTATGGTATACATGTACTTGATCAACTGTTAGCTATACATAGACAAATGTTATGGTATGCATGTACTGAATCAACAGTTAGCTATACATAGACAGATGTAATGGTATACATGTATTGGATCAACAGTTAGTTATACATAGACAGATGTTGTGGTATACATGTACTGGATCAACAGTTAGTCATACATAGACAGATGTAATGATATACATGTACTGGATCAACAGTTAGTTATACGTAGACAGATGTAATGGTATACATGTACTGGATCACATATACTGGATCAACAGTTAGCTATACATAGACAGATATTATGGTATACATGTACTGGATCAACAGTTAGTTATACATAGAGAGATGTAATGGTATACATGTACTGGATCAACAGTTAGCTATACATAGACAGATGTAATGGTATACATGTACTGGATCAACAGTTAGTCATACATAGACAGATGCTATGGTATACATGTACTGGATCAACAGTTAGTTATACAAAGACAAATGTAATGGCATACATGTACTGGATCAACAGTTAGTTATACATATAGACAGATGTTATGGCATACATGTACTGGATCAACAGTTAGTTATACATATAGACAGATGTTATGGTATACATGTACTGGATCAACAGTTAGTTATACATAGACAGATGTTATGGTATACATGTACTGGATCAACAGTTAGCTATACATAGACAGATGTTATGGTATACATGTACTGGATCAACAGTTAGTTATACATAGAGAGATGTAATGGTATACATGTACTGGATCAACAGTTAGCTATACATAGACAGATGTAATGGTATACATGTACTGGATCAACAGTTAGTTATACATAGACAGATGCTATGGTATACATGTACTGGATCAACAGTTAGTTATACAAAGACAAATGTAATGGCATACATGTACTGGATCAACAGTTAGTTATACATATAGACAGATGTTATGGTATACATGTACTGGATCAACAGTTAGTTATACGTAGACAGATGTTATGGCATACATGTACTGGATCAACAGTTAGCTATACATAGACAGATGTTATGGTATACATGTACTGGATCAACAGTTAGTTATACATAGACAGATGTAATGGCATACATGTACTGGATCAACAGTTAGTTATACATATAGACAGATGTTATGGTATACATGTACTGGATCAACAGTTAGTTATACATAGACAGATGTTATGGTATACATGTACTGGATCAACAGTTAGCTATACATAGACAGATGTTATGGTATACATGTACTGGATCAACAGTTAGTTATACATAGACAGATGTAATGGTATACATGTACTGGATCAACAGTTAGTTATACATATAGACAGATGTTATGGTATACATGTACTGGATCAACAGTTAGTTATACATAGACAGATGTTATGGTATACATGTACTGGATCAACAGTTAGTTATACATAGACAGATGTTATGGTATGCATGTACTGGAAAATCAGATACAGACTGTCACGAGTGCTGTGAATGATTTGTGGAATAATCCAATGAAAATTGTGCATGTTGAAAAAGTTCTGGAAAATTCTGAGCACATGGCTTTGAGCTTCATATGCGGCATAATTTGAAAAGTAATTTAAAATGTCGGACGTCGACATTTTGGAGCTCTCACAAGAAGAGATGGAACTTGTCACTCAAGTCAAGAAGTTAGAAGACACTAACAATTTATTAAGTTCTTCCTTGGACGATTTAGCAATTTCTCAAATCGCGGAGAATATGGAAAACGAACATTTTGTCTTTCAAAAAATGGAGGTTTATGTGTGACGAGAAATTCGATTTAAATGAAGTGGACCATTCAAGATTCGTAAAGCCTGTTTCTGATGAAGAACTCAAAAGTTTGGTCGAGAATCAAGAAAATGTGAATACGAAACACAACACAAAATGGGCCATTAACGTTATGAACTAGTATTGGTTGCAGAGATTCATTGTTGAGGCTAGACAAAAAGACGGCACGGAATACCCACCGAAAAATTTCATAGTTGTAGTAATAAAAGAATAGTAAATACGAAATAATGCCATTTATAAAATTATAGAAACAAACGTAATTTTCAAGCATCTTGATTTTTGCTGAACTGTCAATCTGATTGCCACCCTCTTCGCACGTTAAAGAACCCAGTGTAACAGCTCATTATGAGTGGTCAATAGAAGACCTGTTGCACTAGCTAAATCATCCGTCCCTACCCATCACCTTTCCTTGTTTCGAGTCCCGTGGCGCTTAAATTTTCTAATGTTCTCGTCCTGAATATAGCTGAAAAATTGCTCGCTGGACGTTAACACCAATCAATCAATCAATCAATCAATCAATCAATCAATCAATCAATCAATCAATCAATCAATCAATCAATCAATCAATCAATCAATCAATCAATCAATGTTTGCAAGAGGCGGGGCTTATGCTACTTTTCCGGAAGTCGCGATCATTTCGCGCTTGCATTTGACAACACCTGCACAAAAGCATGCATGATTAAAGTTGCGTCAAGACTCGAGTACACAGAAGTTTTACATTATTAATGTGGTATGTATTTTTTATTTATTAGAAATTGACCCACTATTTTATACAAGATCCTACATGTATAAATGCACCAACGTTACGTTTTAAATGAAATAACCCTTACGCCATAATCACGGCCATTCTACTTCAGTTCATGATCATTGATCATGTATCAATGCATGTGTTACCCATTTTTTTCAGCGGGTAACAGATCGACAGTAAGAAAATATTCTTCAATGGTGCAAATTTAGTGTCTGGGAGGGGATCCGATCGATAGTCCGATGGTCCGACGGTTCGATAGTCCGACAGTTCGATAGTCCGACGGTTCGATTTTTAGATATAAAATTGATAATTTGAAAGTGTTAACTTGCTATTGGGTGTAATTTTGCATAACTACTATTATATTAAAACAAAAATGTAATTACATTTGAGAAACGGACACTTAATGATCACTGCACTGGATTCTTTAGGATGTTATTGATCAATTGAGTACAGGTGTTCTTTTCTTTTTAGAGCAATGAATTCTAACGACTAGAGATTGTTAGGAGCAGAGGTTAGTTACTGTGGCAGATAATTTTGGGGATAATGTTAACGTCGTGATATATTTCAAAAGGGACGATTTTAATTTTGATATTGTTAATTTTCCACATCTTAGCAGCAATATTCTTTCCTCACCCGTTTATGTAGTATACATATTTCAATCAACTTTTCCGATATGTTAGAGCCTATACTGAGCTGCTACTCAGATTTTTACATCTACATCGAAGTCTGTCAATAAAAAGCAGCTCGTGCTTTTACTCAAGAGAACTATCCTGATTTTACAGAAAAAAATATTCTATTTCAATTTCAAAATTTATTCAAGATGGATTCAGTTAGTTTTTGACCCACACCCTTTTGCTTGGAGGGGCGAAACTTGTGTTGCCTTGCGAAACTATGGACAATAATCATACAAGAGGTAGGTTTAAAGCTCTTTTAACCCACCATTTCCACATAGAAATACATGTACCCAGTCAGGAGTAGGATGGTTGTCTGTGGTTTCTTTCTCTTTTCTAATTACGAGACTTGAGTCAGTGTGTTAGCCTTGATGTTGAGTCAGTGTGTTGGCCTTGATGTTGAGTCAGTGTGTTACCCTTGATGTTGAGTCAGTGTGTTAGCTTTGATGTTGAGTCAGTGTGTTAGCTTTGATGTTGAGTCAGTGTGTTAGCCTTGATGTTGAGTCAGTGTGTTAGCCTTGATGTTGAGTCAGTGTGTTAGCTTTGATATTTGGTTCTAGAATTTGAGAGTAAAGATGATTTCCATGGGAAAGACTCGTCAATGGACGTTCAAATGTTTTACCATTACGATGTTGTCAATGTGGACAATTTTCAATCAGAGCGGTTAAGAGCTATGTAAAACTTGGTTTAACCAACCATTTTCACTCAAAAAAGTCTGTATCCAGTGAGAAATATGACGGTTGTCCATCAGTTGTTTTGTTGGAGATCATGCTCTGGGATATTCCTTTTCTTATTATGGACTCTCCGTTTTGATCATGTTCTGACTTTTTTTGTCACATTTATTTGCCATTGTCCGTCCGTATGTCCATATGTACGTCCGCTCCTATTTATTTAGGTCCGTTTCTCAGATACTAGACATGGTATAGATATTTGACCAGTTGGATAGATCTTGGGTAGTACAACAGGGTTCCTATTAATTTGGTCACTTTGACTTACATTAAACGCATGAATAACCATTTAAATCTTGCGTTTAGGTCCATTTCTCAGATACTAGAGATACTTGGCCACGGGTCTTGGATAGTACAACATGGCTCACTATTAATTAGGTCACTTTCAGCTATTTTCTATGCATAAACAACTTTTGTTAAGTCGATCTCTTAGTTACTAGACATGCATCGTCGGTAACCCACGTTTGATTCCGATACGTTCCTCTCTCTCCATCACCCGTGGGTCAAATCGCTTGTAAACATTCGTTTTCATGAATATTCAAAGTTTCGAAATAACCAATCAAAATCACGTTTATGAAAGTGAAACTCTTTGGTATCGGAGGTAAAAATCTGACAAATAAACATCCTTTCCCTCAAGCAAATTGTCTACAGATTATTGTTGAAAGTCCCTCAATTCTTTCACTTCAAATTTTTGCAACAGGTCCGACATTTTTAACTTTTAACCAAACTCACTATGAAAGAAACGATTTGATTGGTTGAATAGCATTTGAAGTTTGTAATGCGAAGACTTATGAATTATTCATGAGTACGAATGTTTACAAGCGATTTGACCCACGGGTGATGGAGAGAGAGGAACATAGTACGACGATCCATCAAAACTCTGATGACTACACGTCGGCGCTGCGCAAACAGACATTATATATATATATATATATATATATATATATATATATATATATATATATAATGATAATAAATAAAAATTAACTACAAATATTGCATGAAAATAAGTGAAATCAAAAATTAACAAAAACAGGAGCAAAAATTTAACACATTTACAGGTATTTACAGGCCAACTAAGATGTTTAGATGTTCTGACATTGGGTTACCGACGATGCTAGACATGGTATATGATAGATATAGCAGTAAATAGGTCCCGAGTAGTACAACAGGGTTCACTATTAATCAAGTCGCTTTGACCTACAATTTCACCTTAAGTAAAGACGTTTTTGCGTTTAGTTCTATTTGAATAATGAAATGGGCATTCCGTGTCTGATAGACGAATCAAGGTTTTTTGTATAATTAGCTAAATATGTTTATCTGATTTTCATTATCAAAACCAAATGTTTATATTTTTTCCATTCCTACATGCCTGTTATTATTATACTTTACAGATCGACACAAACTCTTTGACTGCTTTGGGATGTTTGCTTGTAGATGACACCTATGATACAGATATTGAATCATTATGATCCGAAAGTAGTCCGATGCCAGAAATGACCAAATCACAAAGAATTCGTTACCTGCGTATTTGGTTAAAGTTTTTTTTTCTGTTAAATTAATTGATGTTATGATTAGAAATAAGTCCCCAAGTGTAAGTAAGTAACAAACTATCGATATGAAAAAGACGAAGTCAACGGGTCCTGTTTTGTGCACACTTTGTAGAATATATGAGAGGAAATTACACAGCTGTAAAGGAAAAGTGGTCTGTCGGTAAACTCAGAAGTTCCGTGGCATAGTTAGATTGTTTTAATTACCTTTCCTGTTCCATAATTTTCGTCTTAATGCCATTGTCATCCATTTCATGTCGAGAAAAAAAGCCGAAATGATCCGTTTCTTGCTCCGAAAGAATCCGTTTTATTCAAAAGAATCCGTTATGGCTATGCACCGTGTTAACGTCATCTTCGCTAGCCAAGGGTTACGATTCGGGTCCCCCTTCTCTCCACCCTTGGCGGATCTAGAATACATTTTGAAATTCGCGCGCAATGCCACCTGGTGGTTTATCGAAGTTGCGCCCCTTAGATAGTCGTCATCGCCAGCCAATCAGAATCGTTTTGTTATACGTATGTTGGAGAGTTGAAAATGGCAGCGCCCAGTGAAGAAAAACTTATTTGTGATAAATTTAATTTGGAAGCACTTACTGTCAACCAAGTGAATTTCAAAGCTTTGGCAGACGGGAAAGATGTTTTCATTGGAACCAAAACGGGAAGTGGCAAATCGTTGTCATATGATAGCATTCCGGTGCCATCTTTGTTTACATTTCGTCGATAACCTGTGCTCCGTGTAAAACGTCTTCTGATTGGATACGTGTACTGGTAGCCGTAACCAATGAAATATTAAAGCGCGAATCCTCAAAATGTATTCTAGATCTGCCAAGGGTGGAGAGAAGGGGGACCCGAATCGTAACCCTTGGCTAGCGAAGAAGTGCTAACGTATGCTATTTCAGATTACTAGTATCGTAACACATAACTTCTCTGTTTCATTATAATGGAACGGCAGACGTATATTTTTTACTTCAGCAGTGCATTGAATGACAGGCTGTGGAAGGCGTATTTCGGTTTTCATGACCGCTTTGGATTATTTTTCGTAAGGTTATTCGGACTATTGGACCTTCGAACTATTGGGCTTTCGGACTATTGCGCCTACTTCAATCAAAAGGTCATGTTTTAATATGTCTTTATTATATACTTTGCAAGAAAATGGCACATTTTGCATATTAAATTAATTTTTCAGTGATTTCCCGTACAAAGTGAATGAATTAACTCTGGGTTCCTCACGATAAACTATTTATTGTTATATTGTTTTCCTATATTTGTTACGTTATCGTGTATACTCCTCATGTGTCAGTTTTGTGGTATTTTGTATCATCTTAAAAATCACGTGATATACTTTCATTTTAAACGTAAATAGCTTCATAGTACACAACAAACAAAATGGATCTGGTACGAGTGTTGGAATCTTACAGGGGACGAGATAGGATTATAAGACTAAGTACATATGCTGGCATGTTTATCAGTGGTGATAGACAAGCATATATGTTTGACAGGATCCGAGCTATTTGCACAGATCTTTCAGGATGCAGAGTAATGCTGAGATTATTCGATGATTTGCCTATGCTACTGTACAATTTATCTTATGGAACGGGGTCAAAGGTCAGTAAATGTAAAAGATCAAAATATGGAACACATTTTCCTCAATAAGGTCAAAATGTGGGACATACATTGACTGAATTTGATAGGCACAATATGCAAATGCTATCAATAGTTGTTAATGTCTCGTTTGATAGCAAAAGGTTGAAAACAAGAAACATTCGGAAGTAAGACAATAGACAATTTATTGGTACTAACACATTTACAATAGATGGTTATGACACATGATATAAAGAAAGATATACATGTATAATATATATATAATATCAATACATGTGGGAGCGACAGTGATATCAGCATGCATACGTACATATACTAAATATATATATAGAGTGAAAATGTACTAATTTTATTTGTTATATAAACGTTGACTAGGATGAATTTCTCTTGGACATGCATTTATTCATAAAATTGACAATGATATTGAGAAGTTTTGGTGAATTGCTGTTCAGTAGGGCTATCATTTGACGTTTATTTAAAACTTTTTGATTTACTTCACCCAAGATACTTTTTATTTGTTCAAAGAAGTCTTGCCTTAAATGTGCATAAGATGGGCAGTCAAGGAAAAGATGTAATTCATCTTCTACTTTACCAGCTTTGCATGATAAGCAAACACGATTTTCACGTGGAATATTATAGTACCTGCCCTTCTCAATTTCAAGAGAGTGGGCACTAATTCTAAATTTGCATAGAGTTGACCTATCCTCTTTAAATTTACATATATATCAGTGTATGCAGGTTTTTCATTAATTTTAAACACATTTTGAAAAAATTATAGTTTCGAACATTCTCTAATTGAGAAATTAAGGTTTTGAATGTGCATGGTCATGGATTTGTTGCTTTATATTTGTCAAGTAAAATGCAATATTATTAGTATGGAAATTCAAGGGTGATGTCCCTTAGTTAATGGAGTTGTTGAAATTTGTGTCTCGAAAAATTCTGTTTATTTGTAGTTTCTACAAAACTGTTCGAGCCTTTGTTTTGGGATTATGCACATCTTTAATATGTATATCTATCTGGATACGTTAAGGTAGAAATGACTTTCGATCGGTAAATGTGTATTTATTCATTTATCAAGTACACCTTGTGTTCAATCCTGAGATCTACTCACGACTCTAAAACATGGCCTTTATAAAAAGAGACCTATCTGTACAGTTCAGTACAACATTCTTTGAAGGGATATCGCACGAAATGATCATAGATCAACTTAAAGAAACAATAGACCTTGATCAAGTGAAATCTGTGCAATTGACGGAAAACAGTTGTATAGTAATTAGCACTACTTACTATTACTAGCTAGTACTGGCAATTCTTCAGTCGTCTGATTTCTCTAGTCTATATCGTATGTTACTTCTGGTTTGGTCAGTGGTATTTCTCGTTCTATCGAGCGTGGTCAGTTTGTGATGCATCATGGGTGCCTTTCGGAACTCCTCGACCCCCATCCCCCACGACTCACTACACTCCTCCCCGTTTTATTTTAAAGGTCCCTGGTCAGCCACTGAGACACCCCCCAAAAACAAAGGGCCACCCTGGATTTAATAACAAATCCAAAAATCACCCTAGGGCTCACAAGAGGCGGTCAAAGCCTCCACAAGCCCTAAGCTTTCGATATCCATGGGACCGCGTCCCCAGGAATCACAAGACCAGCAAACTGTGTATGCTACACACCAGACCCTGTGACGCCCTCCACACCCACAACACACCAACCATCCACTTCGATATCCCCCTTCTCCACATTACCCATACCATCCCTTCCCCCATTATTATAAAATATAACTATATTTTTTGTGACGAGTAAATCAGTTTAGAGAACAAATATACTTTTTATGACAAGTCGATCCCCTCAGAGACCCATTTTCCAAGGAAACACTTTCCCCAAGACACCATGCCAGGAATGAAGAGATTAAATAATCCACCTGACACAGGGGGCTTATAGCCACCCTGCGCCAGGCAGGTCAGAATTCTATGTTCTATGGGCATACCTGGTATTCCCTCTTTCTCCCTAAACACTATCATTATGCAACCCCAGAGTCCCCAATACTTCCCCCACTGCACTATGCCTTCTCCCGGGGATGCCTGTGACACCCCGAGCAGACAAAATCTCCCATGGCCTTTGCCTCTTCCTGTGTTATCCTTACACAATCACCATGATACCATTCTTTGCACTCATCGCACCTAATCATGAACTCCCCAGTGTATGGTTTTTGACATACACAATAAAGCTTAGCTCTATACCCCCGTTGATCTTTGACGCCCCCCTTCTCCTTGGTATATCCTGTCCCCTTAATGATTTGTTGACTCAGTTTTTGGGCCCACCCTGGAACCTCGCGGTCATGACATAACTTCAACCTATCGTGATTAGCGGTGATTATCACCCGCTTTAACTTTATTTTATAGAGATAGGGGGTCAACTTTTCAATTACCACTCCGGGGCCTTTCCACGAGGGACTCAATTTTCGAGTTTTTCCCTTAACGGTAGCAGTGTCCAACTGATACACCAAATCCCCCAGTTTTATCTCCTTGACCCTCACCTTGACATCATAATCTCTCTTCATTCGTTTTTGGGATTGTTTGAGAGTTTCCCTAGCTACCCTGTGGGCCCCTTCAATAGCTGTTTGCAACTCCCCTACGTATTGGTCCCCTTCGGGCTGTCCGGTGTTCCCCGGACTCCCGAACATTAGTTCCGCAGGCAACTCAATCTCCCTACCCAACATCATCATATTGGGCGTGTACCCTGTGCTTCTATTTACAGAGGACCTTAATGCCCCTGCCAACTGCGGTAAGTATTTATTCCAGCTCCGCTGATTTTTTCCAATGAAACACCGCACCGCCGCCATCAGTGTACGATTGCATCGCTCTACTTGTCCGTTCGCCGAAGGACGGTAAGGAGTAGTTCTCGATTTATGTATGTGAAGTAATTCACACATTTCCCTGAACAAAGAGGACTCAAAATTCCTCCCCTGATCAGTGAATACTTGGAATGGGCACCCAAATCTAGAAAAGAACTGATTCACCGCGGCTCTTGCCGTTTCCTCTGCACTCTGAGAAGGCAAGGGGATGCACTCTACCCACTTGGTAAATTGGTCAACCATCATCAAGATGTGTTCATTTCCTCTCTCAGTGCGAGGTAGGGGCCCAATGAAGTCTAAATGGACCCGTTCCATTGGCGATCCTGAATGATAGGATAACATTGGGTGTCTAGCTGAGACCGTTGCCTTCTTATTTTGGTTACACTCCATACACCCTTTTACGTAAGCCGACACATCTTTACTTATCCCCCTCCAATAATACCTAGACTTCACTTTCTCGATTGTCCTTTCTATGCCCTGATGTCCAGCTAATGGGGGATCGTGACAAAGTTTCACAATTTGTTCCCTGTACATCTTTGGGACCACCCTCCTTACTGACTTCCCCTCATCCCCTTCTCTCCACAGGACCCCTTTTTCCAAAACAAAAACTTCCCTGTTTATCCAATAATATTTGCTTCTAGAGTCCCCTATAAACAGTTCTCCTTCAGTGGGCTCCTCCCCTGTCTCCCTCCACCTGACAACCCAGGCTAATTCGGGGTCCACCCGTTGCTGTTCCTTCATTTCGTCCTCACCTGGGCCTTGAAAACTAATGCCCTCTGCCTCTCTAACTATTTGGACTCCCTTTATACTTTCCCATCTAAGTTTATTTCCCGCTTCCCCCGTAGAGACCCAGATCTCAGCCACCCTAGGTCCCATTTCTTCTTCCTCCTGGTCTTGACCCTCTCTCACGGGTTGACTCCCAGGCTTATTTGCCAAGGGAACCACGTCATCTACATCCTGGTCAAAACCGGACCAGTTTGAATGGGCCCTAGTACAGTAGGGACACCCCACACATGGCAAATCCTGTAATTTCACTCTTAGATTGAAGTCTGAACATGGTTCCCCCCCAGGGATCCTTGACAAGGCATCTGCATTGGTATGTTTCTTCCCAGGCCTATGCTGGATTTCCATATTGAACTGACTCAGTTCTTTTAACCATCTAGCCAGTTGCCCCTGTGGCTCCTTAAAATTCATCAGCCAGGTCAGACTATTATGGTCTGTCCTGACCGTGAAATGCCTACCCAACAAGTAATGCCTAAACTGTCGAGAGAACCTAATAATTGCTAATAATTCCTTTCGAGTGGTGCAGTATTTTTGTTGCTCCGGAGTCAAGGTAAGACTCCCGTTGGCTACTGCCCTCTCTTCCCCTTCTTGTATTTGAATCAATTCAGCCCCCACCGATTTATCGGATGCATCCGTATCCAGTATAAAGGGATCAGTCGCGTTAGGCAGGGCTAGAACTGGTGCTCTCACCATTGCATTCCTCAACTCATCAAACGCCTTTTCCTGTTCATTTCCCCATTGATATGTACTTTTCCCTGTTAGGGCCTGAAGGGGAAATGCTATTTGAGTATATCCTTCAATAAAGGCCCTATGGTAATTGGTGAACCCCAAAAACCTCTCCACCTCCTTTTTATTCTTAGGCCTTGGCCAGTTTTTTTTTTTTCATATATCCTGGCCCAATGTATATTCCTCTAGGTCCCACTACTCTACCCAGGAACTCCACTTCCTTTTGAAACAGTTCACATTTTTTGGGCTTCAATTTTAGCCCATACTTCCTAAACCTAACCAATACAGCCCTTAGGTTGGCCAAGTGCCCCTCGAAATCCTTCCCCAGGACCAGGATATCGTCCAGGAATGCCAGAACCACTTTCCAATTCAAACCCCTCAGCACCAGGTTGATGACTCTCGTATAAGTGGCTGGTGAGTTACATAACCCAAAAGCCATTCTAGCGAACTCAAACAACCCGTATTTAGTAATAAATGCCGTTTTGGAGCAGTCTTCAGGTTTGATTTTCACCTGCCAATATGCTGAATTGGCATCCAGTTTGGAATACCATACATTCCCGGCTAAAGTGTCAAGACACTCGTCCACTAGGGGCAATGGGAACACATCTTTAATGGTGAGAGCATTTAAGGCCCTGTAATCCACACACCACCGCACCGACCCACATCGTTTCCGGATAAGAACCGGAGCCGATGCCCACTCAGACACTGATGGCCGGATCACCCCCGCACTCAACATTTTCTTTAATTGGGCCTCTTCTTCTCCTGCAAACCCTAATGGGGTACGCCTGATTCTTTGTTTAACTGGGCGATTGGTCCCAGTATCAATCCCATGCTGGATTGTATTAAATTTCCCCAAGTCAAACTCACTTTTAGCAAACACATCTTCAAACTCGCATAATAACTCACTAAGTTGTGTCTGCTCCTGCTCATTCAGCTTCCCTTTGGATTTATCAAAGAGATTAATCAAATGTTCAGGAATTTCCCGTTTTCCATTCTCTGGACCCCCCTGTCCCGCAACTTCTACCTTTTGTACTCCGATATTTTCTACGTTCAAACACACCTCTTCTGCATAGGCCAAAACTTCCCTCTTCTCTACTTCTACATAGTGATCGGATATGTTAATCAAACAAAGCACTGGGTTATTACCCCCATTGTGCAAGGTTCGAGGTATTAATAGCTCACCCTTGGTAGCTGCCTTTACTATATACTCCCCTGCCATTGACTCACTCAGCTGGGCCCCCACTCTCATGACTGAATTAGGGGGTACCTTACACCCCTTGGCTAGGAACACCCCGCCTCTGTCTCATTGACTAAAGGGCTTCCTGTTCCCAAACTCATGGGTATAATATCCCCTGATATCTGTAGTTCCTTTTCTTTGAGATGTAGGGACACCCCATTAGCCTCTAAAAAGTCTAAACCCAGTAACATATCCTCCTCTATTGGGGCCACGTAGATTTCTACTGTGAATAGATGTGTCCCTAGGACTACCTGAAAAGGTCCAGCAATATACCCATTCATTTATTGGGCAAAAAATTAAAAGAAAATGTAGAATTCTTTTCTCAGGATAATTCTGGTCGCATTTTACGTAGTACATTAAAAATAAAAAACTCAACTTTTTATATATCAAATATATATGTACCGAATAATGGTAGAGAAAGAAAATCGTTTTTTAATGCTATTAACGATCTACTGTTCAAATATACGGACGATTCCGATAAAAACTACAGTTTAATTTTGGGTGATTTTAATTGCGCTATTCAAAAAAACTTAGATGGCAATCCTCCTCAACAATTAGACGACATATCAGTCCGAGAATTCCAAAGCATGTTACATAGAAATGATTTATTTGATGTGTGGAGAAAGTTAAATCCAGAAACTAAGATATATACTTTTAAACGCGGTAAATCGAAATCAAGAATCGATTATATTTTATGTAGTAACGCCGTAAGCAGTAAGATGTTTGGTACTCGGATTAATCATTTCCCATTCAGTGATCATGATATCATAATAACAAAATTAAAAACTGAAGATATTAATACAGGTCCAGGTATGTGGATAATGAATCTTGAAACAATAAAATCTTAGCAGTTTAGACATGCTTTTAAAATTTGGTGGGATAACTGGAAAATTGAGAAAAATAAATACAGTGATAGACGGGAATGGTGGGATCTTGCGAAAAACAAAATAAAATTGTTAACAATGGAAATAAGTAGAAACTTAAATTGTAAGCAAAACAAAAAAGAAATCGATAGATTAGAAAGGAAACTCGATAAATTAAAACTAATAGCGAATGAAACGGATGAAATAAGCGCGCAAATAAAGCAATTAGAGGGCTTAATTAAAAACTATTATAATAAAAAAACAGAAGCAGCGAAAATTAGATCTCGTGTTAAATGGGCGGAAGAAGGGGAAAAATCAACGAGATATTTCTTTAACCTTGAACAAAAGTGGGGCCAAGAAAAGTTATTGTAAAGAATAAAAGGACAGACGGTAATTATAAATATGACATTGACTCGATAATGAATGAGCAGGTTGATTTTTACTCCAAACTTTTTCAATCAGAAGGGTGGGATGAAAATAGTGCTCACGAACTTACAAGGTATATTGTTAATAAATTGGACAATAACGAAAAAGAAACGCTTGACGAAGACATTAACTTAGATGAAATTAGTAGTAAAGTTATTAAAATATTAAAACCAAATAAATCCCCAGGAGAAGATGGTATTATTTCAGAATTTTATCAACTTTTTTGGCAAGATATAAAAAACGAATTATTTGAAGTGATTGAAATTTTTTTTTTAATTCGAATATACTTTAAACGCATCACAGTACAAGGGAGTCTTGACTTTATTACATAAGGGAGGGGAACGGGAAGATATAAAAAAAACTGGAGACCATTGACCTTACTGAATTGTGATTATAAAATAATTTCGAAGCTTTTGGCCGAACCATTAAAAAATGTTTTAACTAAGCTAATTCATCCGGACCAAAAAGGGTTTGTAAAGGGTCGGAACATAAGTGAAGCAAACAATGATACAAGACATCATACAATACGTAGACGAAGAAAATGAAGAAGGCATAATAGTTTTCTTAGATCAACAAAAAGCATTCGATAGAGTTGAATGAGGGTGGGTAGACTTCGTGTTAAAAACATTTAACTTTGGGGGAAAATTTAGGGGGTGGATTCAAATGTTAGTTAAAAATGCTACAACATCCATAAAGACAAATGGATTTGTTTCAAAATTTTTCTCCATATCTCGCTCATCTAGACAGGAGTGTCCCATCGCACCGCTAATTTACATATTGCAAGCAGAACCCATGGCATGTGCAATTAGAGGAAATAATGATATAAAGGGGATTAAATTACCAGGTGAACCGGGTGGGAAGGAATTAGAAGCCAAAATAAGTATGTTTGCAGATGACACACAACTTTTCAATAAAGATGAACGCTCTGTTAAAAAATCCTTCGATATACTTTCAAAATATGAAAAAGCATCCGGATCAAGAATTAATTATGATAAAACAAAAGCTATTTCTATTGGCACTGCCCACCATAGAAAACCAAAATTTAATAAAATATCATGGATCAAAGAAAATGTAAAAACTTTGGGGGTACATCATGGTTACAATGTTGACAATGATAAAATTTGGAAGGACATTATTGATAGAATGAAAAATTGTGTACAAGTTTGGAAAAGCAGAAAACTTTCGTACAAAGGTAAAGCTATAATTGTGAAAAATCTTTTGTTATCATATTGTGGCTTTGAAATTGAAATGAAGGGCATTCCCGATAAATTTAAAAAGGAAATTGAAACATTAATTTGGGACTTTATATGGGAGGGGAAAGTTAATCAGATTAAAAGAGATGTACATGTATGTTGTTTGGATATAGAAAATGGTGGCATGAGTATGGTTAATCTAGATTCTTTCATTGACAATAGAAGAATAAAATTTATTTATCTATTATTAACGAACCAATTGAAAATTGGAATACTATTGGAAAATATTGGTTAAGTAGACTTGATTTTAAATTTAATGAAACTTTTTTTATTTGCAAATGCTCAAATGTTTCATCCTTAAATTTAAACCGGTATCCCTTATTTTATCAAAAATCAATCCAAGCATGGACAAAATTTTTACAATGTGTACAAAAGGTGGAAACCAAAACAGATATCTTGCATGTTAGATTATTTGAGAATTGTAATATAACCTTCCAAAATAAACCTTTAATATTTTCTTCATTTTTAAGAAGTAATATAAAAACTATTCAAGACATATGGGATGAAAACTCAAAACAATTCATCGATTGTGATTTATTATATTCTAAGCTGATAGACAGGAGAAACTGTATCTCAGAATACTCTAAAATTAAGAAATGTATTCCAAAAGACTACTTAAAGTTCTTAAAAAAATGAAAATAATGATATAGATAACAAAACTAAAAGTAGAAATAAAATGAAATTGTTAAATAATTTAAAACTTACAGATATTAGAGGCAAAATTATTAATACAAAAGACGTGAAGATTAAAATTATACAAAAAATATTGAATAAAAAATCAATACCAAAATGTCAAGATAAATGGAATAATGTTTATAATGAAGAATTTCACTGGCCAAAAATTTGGAATAATCTTAAAAGACTGGACATCAGTAATAAAATTAAAGAATTCCAATGGAAATGCACCCATAACATTATTTACACCGAAAGTAGACTTAGAGAAAAATGAACCTATCCAATTGAAGATGTCACCTTTGTAAAGAATGGAACATTCAAGAAGATCTCCAACATTTGTTTTTTAAATGCATTATATCAAACATCATAATTTTAATAATCACTTTAAATGTGGGAACTGTTAACTTAAATGAGAAAAATATGATGTTTGGGTTCAATATGGGGGGTAAACATGAACTTCTATTAAATACATTAATTTTTATATCTAAGTGGTCTATTTGGAAGGCAAGAAACAAAGTTAAATCACAGGTATCGTCACGGTATGTGTTTTCGTGCGTCATCTGTTTTCGTTTATCCATTTTATTTTGATTTCCACAGCGCACGCATTATTTTTGACGTGTCTTCCGGTTTCTATTTATGGAACATAGACTACAGCGTGACATCTGTAAAAGATGTTAAAGTTTGCTTTTAAAGACGTAAGTACCAAGAACATTGAACCTACCTACTGAACCATACTTTTTGTAATGCTAAAATTTTGCTTCATTTATAAAGTAGCTGGAAAAAATCCAGAAGGGCTATATAAAATTTAACTATGTCATCTGCCTCTCAGTCACCGGCTGTTCCTGTCATGTAACTGTCATGGGGTCACTGATCGTACTTGTAAACAAAAGAGCTGACTGAAATGTGCCTGTTTCTTATATAAAATACATGTCACTTTGCAGTGCATTGTGGTTTCAGCACTAAAAAAAACATCTAAAGTAAACACAATTTTGAAAGTGGTCATTTTCAAACATTCTGTTATTTTATTTAGATGTAGTATGATTTGGTATTTAGATGTAGTATGATTTGGTAGATGGCCAGAACCATGAAATTTTAAAACCAGCCATTTCCGGATTATATATTCGTTTCCATCCCGTACATCGGCCTTGTTTTTACTTCACACGAAAACAGATGACGCCATTTTACTGACAACAAAAGTTGCCAGATAATCGAGAGTATATTAAAATACAAGAATGGCTTCAAAAACAATCTTATATACAAAGAAATATTTAACTAGCCATTCTTTGAAAATTCCAATCGTCATATGAATGAAGGGTTAACACTGTCAATCGCTATATCTGAAAATCGATAATAGCACGCTGTAGTCTTGTTTATGTTCCATAAATAGAAACCGGAAGATACGTCAAAAATAATGCGTGCGCTGTGGAAATCAAAATAAAATGGATAAAACGAAAACAGATGACACACGAAAACACATACCGTGACGATAATATTATGTCAGAAAACCGACATGGATAGAAACTACTGTTTGATTGTATTTATTGTATATATGTTATACAGTGATACATAGAAAGTTGCAAAATGTTGTTTATATGAAAAAAAGTCGATGTTCAAAAAAATAAAAAAGGGAGCAACATAGGGTCCTGTCCACAAGTACCTGTGAGTTAAATATGACAACTTTGTAATATATGGAAACATGGAAACAGACTTTAAAATCTGAACTAAAAATTTTGCTAACGGCCAATTGTAATGATACAATAGAAAAAGCCAAAATATTGACAATTCTATCAGTGATTAGTAAGTAGTTATAATATATATGAGTACAATGCATGTATGTAAATGTTATAAACAATTATGTTGAAACTATCATAAAATGCCGATATAGATTGACTTACATGTTGATTTTATTATTGATAAATTCAGTTGTATTTTTGAAATGGGATCATGTGGACTCTAATTAATCTCTTATTAACCCTGGATAAGAGATCTATTGTAAAACAGGAACCTTAGATTATGTTTGCTTACCTGGGCATCTAAGGTGTTTTGTTAACAGGCGAGTCAAACAATAAAGTATTGTTATTAAAAAAAAAAAAAAGTATGGAAATTCAGGTGTCCAAATCCTAATTTATTTACCCAATCCTTTACAGTATTTAACCATTTACTGTTTTTTTGCAGGACTACTATATACTTTGTTAACAAGTGAGTTATTTGCATTTAAGATATGTTCTAAAGATTTAATTGTTGCTAATTGTATCCTACCTCTTAAAGGATATCTGTTTAATTCTGCTAGACAAGCAGCATTAGTTGCCTTGCAATGGACACCTAATATTTCTTTAATAAACTTAATGTGTAGGTGTTCAAATGGTTCACTATCTTTAAAACAGTGGTCAACTCCCCAAATTTCGCAACCATGCAAAATTATGGGGACTACTAAAGAATCAAAACGTTTTTTAAGTGAAAGATTAAATTCAAAACGAAAAATCTTCATTTTAAGTAACTAAACGTGATAAGATATGATATATGATATTTTAGTGTCATTATTGACATGAAGTCCTACGATTATTTTTTTAAATCTTTTAAAAGTCTTAAAAAGCATTTTTTTTCTTCTTTTGATTTTAAGCATTTTATCAGATTGTAACTTTCTTTGACATTTGGTTCCTAGCGAAATCTACAGACTGTCGTGAATTGATATCGATGTTCGTTATTAATTAAGGTTCATGATCAGTTCAAACGTATTTAGCATCATCATTAACAACCTCATACATATCATTTTGCCGGCCCACCTGACCCAAAGGTGTTGAAATTCACAGGTATTGGCATAACGTTGCGTTCGTCGTGATCAGTGTCGTCGTGTGTCGTCTGTAAACGTTGAACACCTTTTCATCTCTAAATCCACAGGGTAGATTGGACTCAAATTTGGTAGGAATGTTCATTGAACGCATACGGTTCTCTAAAAAGTTTGACTGTTTTTTAATCGGATATCCATATAAGAAGCAAGAGACCCAAAGACTGTTTTCTGTTTTTATTTGTGGACCATTTATTTTTCAACCAATTTTAATTACATTGTAATTGTTTTCTTTAAGTAATGTAGTAGGCCTATGCCAACACATTTGTATGACTCATGCCAACACATTTGTATGACTCATGCCAACACATTTGTATGACTCATGCCAACACATTTGTATGACTCATGCCAACACATTTGTATGACTCATGCCAACACATTTGTATGACTCATGCCAACACATTTGTATGACTCATGCCAACACATTTGTATGACTCATGCCAACACATTTGTATGACTCATGCCAACACATTTGTATGACTCATGCCAACACATTTGTATGACTCATGCCAACACATTTGTATGA
The DNA here is from genome assembly GCA_963383655.1 of Bathymodiolus septemdierum. Lineage (NCBI taxonomy): Eukaryota > Metazoa > Mollusca > Bivalvia > Mytilida > Modiolidae > Bathymodiolus > Bathymodiolus septemdierum. The sequence continues at coordinate 6,392,542 of OY726527.1, forward strand.
CTCATGCCAACACATTTGTATGACTCATGCCAACACATTTGTATGACTCATGCCAACACATTTGTATGACTCATGCCAACACATTTGTATGACTCATGCCAACACATTTGTATGACTCATGCCAACACATTTGTATGACTCATGCCAACACATTTGTATGACTCATGCCAACACATTTGTATGACTCATGCCAACACATTTGTATGACTCATGCCAACACATTTGTATGACTCATGCCAACACATTTGTATGACTCATGCCAACACATTTGTATGACTCATGCCAACACATTTGTATGACTCATGCCAACACATTTGTATGACTCATGCAAAAAAAAATGTATCATTGACAAGATATAAGGGGGTCAAAATTTGGCAAAACCCAAAATTGTGATTTTATTTTAAGTCCGATTTTGATAGGATATTTTTTTCATTAGATTCTTTTTGAAATTTTCTGTGCGTTTTTCATAAAGTCTTATGGTTTCCGATGTAAAAGGGGTCAGAGGGAGACAAAACGGGCCAAAGCCCCTAATAATAACTACTTTTTGTAAGTTCGATTTGCATGCATTTTTTTTACAATTTAAATCCTTGGAAAAATTCCTGTCTGACTTGTGACAACATCTCTTACGTATTAGTATGATAATAGGAAAAAGTATGTAAGGTAAAATGATATACTAGATCTGACCTCTACTGAAAATAGGAGATGAAATTCTTTTATTATTATTAAAAGATTCTTATAACAGAAATGTAAGTGACAACAGCGTTTTAGCTACCACTTGAAAAGTATGGAGTGTTGGGTAGGGAAGACAAGTTTTGCCTGTTGTAGTGGTTGCAATGCGCCTACTCCTTTTCAAAATCTATAAGGAGGTTTTTATCATACAGGGAGCGTGGGAAATACCCAAACATGGTATCCATTTTGATCTACGATAAGACTTTCCGTATTATATCCTGACAACCCCCACAGTGAGGGCACCCCTACCCGCCATTTGGGGATGCGCTGTCTGTGGATTGGTCCCCGGGAACCGCCACCAGTACCAAGTACAGCATTATGTCATCAATGTTGTCCGTGTGGTGATATTCTCCGGATAGCCGTAATTTCACCACTGAATAAAACTGACCACCATGATATAAGTGAACTATTGTTGAAAACGAGGTAATACAAATCGTATTTAACCCAAATCTAAATCTCATACGGTTTTCTTAATGTAATTTTTTTTAAGCTGTCGGACTAAACTTTCTAAATTATTACAAAATATATTTATTTTGATTCCTTATAGCATTTTTTTCAGTATGGGGCATCTATGGTAGGTTGGTCGGTTTGAAGCAAATCCGATACAACCCTATTAGTGATAAAGTTTGTCAGTGACATGCGACAGGTCGGCGGTTTTCTCTGGGTACTCCCGGTTTCCTCCACCAATAAAACTGACCACCACAAGTCAATATATGTATATACTAGTATTACTGTTATATGTTACCGTATTTTGTTTTGTAGGAAAAGAGTGGAGCCCTCCGCATTTTAAACCTGATTACTAACTTGGCTAACCAATCTTACTATCCAGTAGAACATATTGCATGGCTGGCTGATAGAAAAGTTATCAACACAGATTCTAAGACATGGTGGGGTATTGGAATCATGATATGGGCCACTTCACTTTTTGCAGAAATACTCAAGTAAGTAATATTTGCTTAAAGTAAAACTAGAATGACTTTTCGACTGTTTCCACCATTTCCCATCTTACAAAGCATCCATCCTAGTCACTTTAACTTACATGTATATGACTTATTGTTTGTTAACTTCTTCTCCTAGTGACTTTAACTTATATGACTTATTGTTTATTAACTTCTTCTCCATGTATAGAGTTAGGGTTATAGTTATGATGTTTAACTTATATGACTTATTGTTTGTTAACTTCTTCTCCATGTATAGAGTTAGGGTTATAGCTATGATGTTTAACTTATATGACTTATTGTTTATTAACTTCTTCTCCATGTATAGAGTTAGGGTTATAGTTATGATGTTTAACTTATATGACTTATTGTTTGTTAACTTCTTCTCCATGTATAGAGTTAGGGTTATAGCTATGATGTTTAACTTATATGACTTATTGTTTATTAACTTCTTCTCCATGTATAGAGTTAGGGTTATAGTTATGATGTTTAACTTATATGACTTATTGTTTGTTAGCTTCTTCTCCATGTATAGAGTTAGGGTTATAGTTATGATGTTTAACTTATATGACTTATTGTTTGTTAGTTTCTTCCCCATGTATAGAGTTAGGGTTATAGTTATGATGTTTAACTTATATGACTTATTGTTTATTAACTTCTTCTCCATGTATAGAGTTAGGGTTATAGTTATGATGTTTAACTTATATGACTTATTGTTTGTTAGCTTCTTCTCCATGTATAGAGTTAGGGTTATAGTTATGATGTTTAACTTATATGACTTATTGTTTGTTAACTTCTTCTCCATGTATAGAGTAAGGGTTATAGCTATGATGTTTAACTTATATGACTTATTGTTTGTTAACTTCTTCTCCATGTATAGAGTTAGGGTTATAGCTATGATGTTTAACTTATATGACTTATTGTTTGTTAACTTCTTCTCCATGTATAGAGTTAGGGTTATAGTTATGATGTTTAACTTATATGACTTATTGTTTATTAACTTCTTCTCCATGTATAGAATTAGGGTTATAGTTATGATGTTTAACTTATATGACTTATTGTTTGTTAACTTCTTCTCCATGTATAGAGTTAGGGTTATAGTTATGATGTTTAACTTATATGACTTATTGTTTGTTAACTTCTTCTCCATGTATAGAGTTAGGGTTATAGCTATGATGTTTAACTTATATGACTTATTGTTTGTTAACTTCTTCTCCATGTATAGAGTTAGGGTTATAGCTATGATGTTTAACTTATATGACTTATTGTTTGTTAACCTCTTCTCCATGTATAGAGTTAGGGTTATAGTTATAATGTTTAACTTATATGACTTATTGTTTGTTAACTTCTTCTCCATGTATAGAGTTAGGGTTATAGCTATGATGTTTAACTTATATGACTTATTGTTTGTTAGCTTCTTCTCCATGTATAGAGTTAGGGTTATAGTTATGATGTTTAACTTATATGACTTATTGTTTGTTAACTTCTTCTCCATGTATAGAGTAAGGGTTATAGCTATGATGTTTAACTTATATGACTTATTGTTTGTTAACTTCTTCTCCATGTATAGAGTTAGGGTTATAGCTATGATGTTTAACTTATATGACTTATTGTTTGTTAACTTCTTCTCCATGTATAGAGTTAGGGTTATAGTTATGATGTTTAACTTATATGACTTATTGTTTGTTAACTTCTTCTCCATGTATAGAGTTAGGGTTATAGCTATGATGTTTAACTTATATGACTTATTGTTTGTTAACTTCTTCTCCATGTATAGAGTTAGGGTTATAGTTATGATGTTTAACTTATATGACTTATTGTTTGTTAACTTCTTCTCCATGTATAGAGTTAGGGTTATAGCTATGATGTTTAACTTATATGACTTATTGTTTGTTAACTTCTTCTCCATGTATAGAGTTAGGGTTATAGTTATGATGTTTAACTTATATGACTTATTGTTTGTTAACTTCTTCTCCATGTATAGAGTTAGGGTTATAGTTATGATGTTTAGCTTATATGACTTATTGTTTGTTAACTTCTTCTCCATGTATAGAGTTAGGGTTATAGTTATGATGTTTAACTTATATGACTTATTGTTTGTTAACTTCTTCTCCATGTATAGAGTTAGGGTTATAGTTATGATGTTTAACTTATATGACTTATTGTTTGTTAACTTCTTCTCCATGTATAGAGTTAGGGTTATAGCTATGATGTTTAACTTATATGACTTATTGTTTGTTAACTTCTTCTCCATGTATAGAGTTAGGGTTATAGTTATGATGTTTAACTTATATGACTTATTGTTTGTTAACTTCTTCTCCTAGTGACTTTAGCTTATATGACTTATTGTTTGTTAACTTCTTCTCCATGTATAGAGTTAGGGTTATAGTTATGATGTTTAACTTATATGACTTATTGTTTGTTAACTTCTTCTCCATGTATAGAGTTAGGGTTATAGTTATGATGTTTAACTTATATGACTTATTGTTTGTTAAATTCTTCTCCATGTATAGAGTTAGGGTTATAGCTATGATGTTTAACTTATATGACTTATTGTTTGTTAACTTCTTCTCCATGTATAGAGTTAGGGTTATAGTTATGATGTTTAACTTATATGACTTATTGTTTGTTAACTTATTCTCCATGTATAGAGTTAGGGTTATAGCTATGATGTTTAACTTATATGACTTATTGTTTGTTAACTTCTTCTCCATGTATAGAGTTAGGGTTATAGTTATGATGTTTAACTTATATGACTTATTGTTTGTTAACTTCTTCTCCATTTATAGAGTAAGGGTTATAGCTATGATGTTTAACTTATATGACTTATTGTTTGTTAACTTCTTCTCCATGTATAGAGTAAGGGTTATAGCTATGATGTTTAACTTATATGACTTATTGTTTGTTAACTTCTTCTCCATGTATAGAGTAAGGGTTATAGCTATGATGTTTAACTTATATGACTTATTGTTTGTTAACTTCTTCTCCATGTATAGAGTTAGGGTTATAGTTATGATGTTTAACTTATATGACTTATTGTTTGTTAACTTCTTCTCCATGTATAGAGTTAGGGTTATAGTTATAATGTTTAACTTATATGACTTATTGTTTGTTAACTTCTTCTCCATGTATAGAGTTAGGGTTATAGCTATGATGTTTAACTTATATGACTTATTGTTTGTTAACTTCTTCTCCATGTATAGAGTTAGGGTTATAGTTATGATGTTTAACTTATATGACTTATTGTTTGTTAACTTCTTCTCCATGTATAGAGTTAGGGTTATAGCTATGATGTTTAACTTATATGACTTATTGTTTATTAACTTCTTCTCCATGTATAGAGTTAGGGTTATAGTTATGATGTTTAACTTATATGACTTATTGTTTGTTAACTTCTTCTCCATGTATAGAGTTAGGGTTATAGTTATAATGTTTAACTTATATGACTTATTGTTTGTTAACTTCTTCTCCATGTATAGAGTTAGGGTTATAGTTATGATGTTTAACTTATATGACTTATTGTTTGTTAACTTCTTCTCCTAGTGACTTTAGCTTATATGACTTATTGTTTGTTAACTTCTTCTCCATGTATAGAGTTAGGGTTATAGCTATGATGTTTAACTTATATGACTTATTGTTTGTTAACTTCTTCTCCATGTATAGAGTTAGGGTTATAGCTATGATGTTTAACTTATATGACTTATTGTTTGTTAACTTCTTCTCCATGTATAGAGTTAGGGTTATAGTTATGATGTTTAACTTATATGACTTATTGTTTGTTAACTTCTTCTCCATGTATAGAGTTAGGGTTATAGCTATGATGTTTAACTTATATGACTTATTGTTTGTTAACTTCTTCTCCATGTATAGAGTTAGGGTTATAGTTATGATGTTTAACTTATATGACTTATTGTTTGTTAACTTCTTCTCCTAGTGACTTTAGCTTATATGACTTATTGTTTGTTAACTTCTTCTCCATGTATAGAGTTAGGGTTATAGTTATGATGTTTAACTTATATGACTTATTGTTTGTTAACTTCTTCTCCATGTATAGAGTTAGGGTTATAGTTATGATGTTTAACTTATATGACTTATTGTTTGTTAAATTCTTCTCCATGTATAGAGTTAGGGTTATAGCTATGATGTTTAACTTATATGACTTATTGTTTGTTAACTTCTTCTCCATGTATAGAGTTAGGGTTATAGTTATGATGTTTAACTTATATGACTTATTGTTTGTTAACTTATTCTCCATGTATAGAGTTAGGGTTATAGCTATGATGTTTAACTTATATGACTTATTGTTTGTTAACTTCTTCTCCATGTATAGAGTTAGGGTTATAGTTATGATGTTTAACTTATATGACTTATTGTTTGTTAACTTCTTCTCCATGTATAGAGTAAGGGTTATAGCTATGATGTTTAACTTATATGACTTATTGTTTGTTAACTTCTTCTCCATGTATAGAGTAAGGGTTATAGCTATGATGTTTAACTTATATGACTTATTGTTTGTTAACTTCTTCTCCATGTATAGAGTAAGGGTTATAGCTATGATGTTTAACTTATATGACTTATTGTTTGTTAACTTCTTCTCCATGTATAGAGTTAGGGTTATAGTTATGATGTTTAACTTATATGACTTATTGTTTGTTAACTTCTTCTCCATGTATAGAGTTAGGGTTATAGTTATAATGTTTAACTTATATGACTTATTGTTTGTTAACTTCTTCTCCATGTATAGAGTTAGGGTTATAGCTATGATGTTTAACTTATATGACTTATTGTTTGTTAACTTCTTCTCCATGTATAGAGTTAGGGTTATAGTTATGATGTTTAACTTATATGACTTATTGTTTGTTAACTTCTTCTCCATGTATAGAGTTAGGGTTATAGTTATGATGTTTAACTTATATGACTTATTGTTTGTTAACTTCTTCTCCATGTATAGAGTTAGGGTTATAGTTATGATGTTTAACTTATATGACTTATTGTTTATTAACTTCTTCTCCTAGTGACTTTAGCTTATATGACTTATTGTTTGTTAACTTCTTCTCCATGTATAGAGTTAGGGTTATAGCTATGATGTTTAACTTATATGACTTATTGTTTGTTAACTTCTTCTCCATGTATAGAGTTAGGGTTATAGCTATGATGTTTAACTTATATGACTTATTGTTTGTTAACTTCTTCTCCATGTATAGAGTTAGGGTTATAGCTATGATGTTTAACTTATATGACTTATTGTTTGTTAACTTCTTCTCCATGTATAGAGTTAGGGTTATAGTTATGATGTTTAACTTATATGACTTATTGTTTGTTAACTTCTTCTCCTAGTGACTTTAACTTATATGACTTATTGTTTGTTAACTTCTTCTCCATGTATAGAGTTAGGGTTATAGCTATGATGTTTAACTTATATGACTCATTGTTTATTAACTTCTTCTCCATGTATAGAGTAAGGGTTATAGCTATGATGTTTAACTTATATGACTTATTGTTTGTTAACTTCTTCTCCATGTATAGAGTTAGGGTTATAGCTATGATGTTTAACTTATATGACTTATTGTTTGTTAACTTCTTCTCCATGTATAGAGTTAGGGTTATAGCTATGATGTTTAACTTATATGACTTATTGTTTGTTAACTTCTTCTCCATGTATAGAGTTAGGGTTATAGCTATGATGTTTAACTTATATGACTTATTGTTTGTTAACTTCTTCTCCATGTATAGAGTTAGGGTTATAGCTATGATGTTTAACTTATATGACTTATTGTTTGTTAACTTCTTCTCCATGTATAGAGTTAGGGTTATAGCTATGATGTTTAACTTATATGACTTATTGTTTGTTAACTTCTTCTCCATGTATAGAGTTAGGGTTATAGCTATGATGTTTAACTTATATGACTTATTGTTTGTTAACTTCTTCTCCATGTATAGAGTTAGGGTTATAGCTATGATGTTTAACTTATATGACTTATTGTTTGTTAACTTCTTCTCCATGTATAGAGTTAGGGTTATAGCTATGATGTTTAACTTATATGACTTATTGTTTGTTAACTTCTTCTCCATGTATAGAGTTAGGGTTATAGTTATGATGTTTAACTTATATGACTTATTGTTTGTTAACTTCTTCTCCATGTATAGAGTTAGGGTTATAGCTATGATGTTTAACTTGTATGACTTATTGTTTGTTAACTTCTTCTCCATGTATAGAGTTAGGGTTATAGCTATGATGTTTAACTTATATGACTCATTGTTTATTAACTTCTTCTCCATGTATAGAGTTAGGGTTATAGCTATGATGTTTAACTTATATGACTTATTGTTTGTTAACTTCTTCTCCATGTATAGAGTTAGGGTTATAGCTATGATGTTTAACTTATATGACTTATTGTTTGTTAACTTCTTCTCCATGTATAGAGTTAGGGTTATAGCTATGATGTTTAACTTATATGACTTATTTTTTTTAACTTCTTCTCCATGTCTAGAGTAAGGGTTATAGCTATGATGTTTAACTTATATGACTTATTGTTTGTTAACTTCTTCTCCATGTATAGAGTTAGGGTTATAGCTATGATGTTTAACTTATATGACTTATTGTTTGTTAACTTCTTCTCCATGTATAGAGTTAGGGTTATAGCTATGATGTTTAACTTATATGACTTATTGTTTGTTAACTTCTTCTCCATGTATAGAGTTAGGGTTATAGTTATGATGTTTAACTTATATGACTTATTGTTTGTTAACTTCTTCTCCATGTATAGAGTTAGGGTTATAGCTATGATGTTTAACTTATATGACTTATTGTTTGTTAACTTCTTCTCCATGTATAGAGTTAGGGTTATAGTTATGATGTTTAACTTATATGACTTATTGTTTGTTAACTTCTTCTCCATGTATAGAGTTAGGGTTATAGTTATGATGTTTAACTTATATGACTTATTGTTTGTTAACTTATTCTCCATGTATAGAGTTAGGGTTATAGCTATGATGTTTAACTTATATGACTTATTGTTTGTTAACTTATTCTCCATGTATAGAGTTAGGGTTATAGTTATGATGTTTAACTTATATGACTTATTGTTTGTTAACTTCTTCTCCATGTATAGAGTTAGGGTTATAGTTATGATGTTTAACTTATATGACTTATTGTTTGTTAACTTCTTCTCCATGTATAGAGTTAGGGTTATAGCTATGATGTTTAACTTATATGACTTATTGTTTGTTAACTTCTTCTCCATGTATAGAGTTAGGGTTATAGTTATGATGTTTAACTTATATGACTTATTGTTTGTTAACTTCTTCTCCATGTATAGAGTTAGGGTTATAGTTATGATGTTTAACTTATATGACTTATTGTTTGTTAACTTCTTCTCCATGTATAGAGTAAGGGTTATAGCTATGATGTTTAACTTATATGACTTATTGTTTGTTAACTTTTTCTCCATGTATAGAGTAAGGGTTATAGCTATGATGTTTAACTTATATGACTTATTGTTTGTTAACTTCTTCTCCATGTATAGAGTTAGGGTTATAGTTATGATGTTTAACTTATATGACTTATTGTTTGTTAACTTCTTCTCCATGTATAGAGTTAGGATTATAGTAATGACGTTTAACGCTACTTTTCAACAAAATTTCAGAATATCGTGGCTTTTTTTTCCAGTTTAATACTGCTGTCTAAAAAAACACAGTAATTACTCCATTTAAAAAAAAATTTCATTAAAATTATAATAATCTGGAAAGCCAATTATTTTATTACATGTGATTGTTTGATATGGAAAATTGTTTTTTAAGATGAATAACAAGTTTTAGATATATTTATTTATTTAATGTGCCTGGTTTTTAAGAAAGGCCTGATCAGCAGATCACTACAAGAGAGATCACATTACATAGGCAGAGCCTTAAAAGCGTAACTTTAGTTCAGAGCTCACTAGACTGCAGAGCAAATGATGAACAATTCAACCACCAGTGTTTTGAGAAGAGTGCTAAAATCTGTGAACCGGTAGACATAGAGTTTAAAAAAACCTAGAATATGTGGGAGACAAATAATTACAGATTAATACATGGGCATTTCCATATTGACCTGGTTATCATCCCGAGACCCCCATATTGGCCCGAGATGGAGTCGAGGGCCATATGGGTCGAGGGATGATAACCAGGCCAATATCGAAATGCCCATGTATTAAACTATTTATTACATACTTCAGACATCTAGAAAAGAGACACCCATATTGGCCTGAGACGAAGTCGAGGCCCATATTGGCCCGAGCCAATATGGGCATCGATATGGAAATGATCTTGTACTAATTCAATAACCGGTTATTTTCCCGAGGTGTGAAAATATGGACAGTTTACTTCCGGTCATATTGGTCATACAAAGATGCCTTTATTTGAACTAAGTATGTAATAATAAGAGATGAAGCAGAGTCCGGAAGACTACTCTAGGAAGTCAATAACTGTACCTTTTCTCGACAATACGCTAAATGAAATGAAAACAAGGTTTACCGACTTACATACCAGAACCGCTTTGAGACTACATTTGGTTCCATCTATTATTGAAAATATTGCTCCATAGCTGAGCCCCCCCCCCCTCCCCCCCCCCAAATCAACAGAGTCTCTGGATCTGCCCTTGTACACATTACCGTGAGTGGGATTCAAACTCACAACTTTAGTGGTGATAGGCACTGATTGTGCAGGTAGCTACAAATCCAACTACCATACGATGACGACCAAGACGGCCCTTCATATACATAACATCAATACTGCTCAGCATTTATAGCCTATATTGTCCTGTATTTAGTAGAATTTAATTAATCATATGTGCTCTTGCTAATTATGTCTCCCCTTCGAACGAAGGGAGACATATTGTTTTAGTCTGATTTTTTCTTCTGCTTCTTCTGCTTCTTCTCAGCTAAGCTTGTCCGGACCATAACTTTTTTGTCTTTCCATATAGGTCAATTATATTTGGTATGTGGGTGCATGACCATAAGACGGTGTGTCACATATCGCAATGACCTTCGTGAGACCTTGACCTTTGATCTCAAGGTCAAACAATTGTTTTTTAAATAGTATCATTCAACTCATAATGTGTAACTTATTGTTGTACAGATGGCCGCATTAAGGGGAGACATAAGTTTTAGGTATCTAAAACAGTTCTTCCTAGTTTGTAGAACTGTTTTTGTCTTTGATTGGACATCTTGTTATTGGAGGGGATTTGTAGAAGCATAGTATAGCCTTTTGTACAGTCCATTTAAGTTTATCAATAAAGTATTTGAACTGAAATGAAATACTGCTCAGTTGATGTTAATCAATTTAACATTGGTTTTATCTCACAACATAATTATCTGTGTATATTCTTTTTCTCTACAGACATATAGTTCGTATTGCCATAATAAGGAAAAAATTACAGAAGTTAAAAAAACAGCAATATTTAGAATCATCTGATGAAAGGTAAAATGTCCATTATTGTACATTTTTAGGGTCAGGGTTAGGATTATGGCGTTTAACAACACTTTCAACAATATCTCAGTTTTATCGTGGCAGTCAGTTTGATCGTGGCAGTCAGTTTTATCGTGGCAGTCAGTTTTATTGGGGAGCAGACTGGAGTGCCTGTTGCAAGTCACTGACAAACTTTATCACAATAATGTTGTATCGAGTACACCTCTCCTGAGTGAGATTCGAACTCACAACTTCAGTGATGATAGGTACTGATTGCATAGGTAGTGGTAAATCCAGCTACCATAGGATCATGTCCACGACTGCTCCTGTACATTTTCAGCTTCATTTGATGATTTGGTTGTTGTATATTCTGATGTAAATCAAAAACTTGAAAATTTTAACCAACTCGGTGTTGTCATGGTTATCCTGCCCAGGTAAGGATGATCTCTGGTGCGATCCTAGATCTGGTCAAACTAAAGAAGATCAGATCAGTATTTAAGCACCACACTCATTTAGGAGTAAGACCAAACAAAGACTCGGAGTCATGATAATAATAATAATAATCTTTATTGCAAATAAAACCCTTGCGGGTAAAGCAATACAATACAATACAACATTACAAAACATATATACATGAACAACATAAAGAAATGTCATATATTCATAGTTAAAGTTATACATTGACCCTAATGGAATGACATCTCTAACCTGTGAACCGCATCGGTAGTGTAATGGTTAGCGTGCTTGCCTCAAGTGTGGTAGATCGTGGGTTCGAGCTCTGATTGGGTCAAACCAAAGATTATAAAATTGGTATTTGTTGCTTCTCCACTAAGCACGCAGCATTGAGGAGAAAGAGTAAAGACCGGTAGGCTCGGAATCAGGATAATGTGTCCGAATGGGGAGAGATGTCTATTGGCGGACTGCTGTTTCAGCGAGCTAGCACTGTAAAAACCCAACTAAGCTTGTTGGTCTAGTACAAAGCGAACCTCATCATCATCTCATTGAAAATTAACTTGTTCTCGCCATGATATAGCTGAAAAATTGCTGAGTTGGCGTTAAACCAACAATCACTCACTCTCTACCTGTGGACCATTGTTTTAGTGAACAACTTGCATTGTTATACTTAAGTATTTGTTTGCTATATAAATATATTATAAAGAAATCGTGACATTTACACTGTCCGAGTTGCTGATCGCCTAGTCGAATTTCATTGGTTAACGACGCCACATGATCATTTGTTGCTGATCGCCTAGTCAAATTTCATTAGTTACCGATGTCACATGATCATTTGTTGCTGACCGCATAGTCAAATTTCATTTATTACCGATGTCACATGATCATTTGTTGCTGACCGCCCAGTTGAATTTTATTGGTTACTGATGTCATGTGATCATTTGTTGTCCGTAAACCGAAATGACGTCATTGTACGATGTTTCTGATAATGTGTAAAAATTTGTTATCTATAGACACAATATGGCCGAGTATATAGTGGTAAAGACCCATTAGGGTGTCAAAAACTGCTTTGTATCAGTCAAAAATGGAGAAATCATGGAATGGTCTATTGGCGAAACTTTTTAGCAAAAAACGGAGAGGAGAAACAAGTCAAAATAAAAAAGTAGTTATTTTAGCATGGACAGCATGTTTTCGTTACAAGTAATCCACGATCTCCCCCAAAACATTCCACTCCTGTCCATACTACCATTTTACCTAGCTACATATCACAAATTTACTCAGAATCTGGGAGTTATGCCAAAAAATATGAATTGTAAAAGGCGCAGGTGCATTAATTACTTTATTCCAGTGATATAAAATGTCTAAAATTCCAAAATGAAGTAATTTGAATAATAGTTGTGCTTATCTGTGATGAAGATTTCTATTTTTGTTTTCAGCAGAGATGAACCAGCAACAGAATCTAAAGCCTTACTAGTAGACCTGTTTGAATCCCGTCTTTCTCTTATACAGGCAGCATCAGATTTTATGAATGCTATCAATTGGCTTCCTCCCGGATTTTTATGGGCAGGAAAATGGTCTAGGTCATGGAGTGGATTGTTTGGTATTATTTCAACAAGTATAATGTTATATAAAAACTGGCCAAGGAAATCATAATTCATACTCAGGGTTCTCAAAAAGTTTTTAAGTAGATGGAGAATTTTAGGAAGTAGGCGGAGACTGGACATGTCCTCGAGTGCTGTAGGCATGAGAGGGGTTGGTGGGGGGTCCGGGGCTCCTTCCCCTGAAAATTTTGAAATTCTAGATGGCAGGAGATGCGATCTGGGCATATATTTGAGGAAAATGAAGCTTTTAATTGGTCTCAAAAATGCAGGTTTCTTAGGGTGAATTTTTGTTCCTCTCAAAGAGAAATTGAAGAAATCCAAGCTACAGTCAAATTGCCACAAAATTAGAACCGACTGACAATGCCATGACAAACACTGAATACACCTGTAGATGTTAGGATAACATCTTGGTATCGTGGTTTTTTATTCATTACCGGAAATCGGTAACTTCTAATACATTCCAATTTCGGGATGACTCCGAATCAAAATCTGCGATCAACAAAACATTTTGCGGTCATAGGTTACACTGGTTCAAAAAGATCAAGAGCAATCTGTTGTTTTCTAATGCGGAATGAAATTATAACAGGGAACGAGAAAAAAGTAAATATCTTGATAACATTTCAGTTTTACCTCACAGTTATTTGACCTACGTGCAGTTTGCCGTGGGAATGAGGTATTTCTTGTTCCATGGAATAAAACTTTAAAATATCTGAATTATTTCTTGCTTGGTTTCTATAGTAAAGTATAATAATATGCAATTACTGCACTTGAACGAAATCAATATGAGGTTTTATGGAGCAGAGTACAACAATATTGAACTCGGCTTTGCCTCGTTCAATATTGTTGTTTGTTGTACTCTGCTCCATAAAACCTCATATTGATCAAGTTCAAGTGTAGTAATTGTTTTATTACATACAGCTCTATTTTACTTTAATTTTGAAATTTAATGAAAACTTTGAAATTTTTTTAAATTTTTTTAAATTTTCAAATTAAAAAAAAAAATTGACCTTTAAATTTATTTTTTTTAAATTTTATAATTTTGAATTTTTTTTTTTAATTTTGAAATTTTATGAAATTTTCTAACATATTGATTAGCAAAAAGCAATTTTTGTGCAATAAAAAACCATATTGCACTCGTGCCACGTAATTTCATTCATTGATTTTGCACGAGAGTGCAATATGATTATTTATTGCAAAGAAATTGCTTTTTGCTAATCAATATGTTAGAAAATGGAATGTCACATGTATTGCTTCTGGCCAATAGAAAAATAGTAAAATAGAGCCTTATGTAATAGTTTTTATTGAATATTTTATACCGAAATACAAGATGATATAACGTTATATCATTTTCTATTCCACATTTAAATTTTTTTTAATTTTATTTTCCCCAAAAACTCTGAAAAAAATACAAGTAATAAAGTCACTATAGTCTTCTTCTATATTACATAAATTGCATAAGCTATTTTCCATGATTTTCCAATTTAAAGGTATTTTTGGTAGGAATAATGAAATGTAATAATTTGCAATAATTTTTGTTGTATTAACAAATTCTGAAAGGTTGTTTGAACACTTATTATTTATGAATTAACAAAAACAGGAAGTAATTAAGCTTATTTAATTAGAGTGATTTGCTTCAGTATATAGTATATATTCAACACTAAACATGATTAATGAATTATTCTAGATAAAATCTATTTTTTACTCAGATGAGATTCAAATAACAGAAATATTTATTGTAATTAAAGTCATTTGTGTTTGGTTTAGGTTTATGGTGTTTAGTGCCACTTTCAACAATATTTCAGTTGTATCATGGCGGTCAGTTCATTGGTGGAGGAAGCCGGAGTACCTGGAGAAACCACTGACACTGACAAACTTTAGCACATAATATTGTATCGAGTACTCCTCGCCTCAATTTTGTTTGTTTTTGTGTTATCTATAAAAGGGGCTGTTGTGATCGTATTGTAGTTGGGTTTACATAGATTGTGAGTTAATTCAACCTATGGCAAGGTAGGGTAGAATATTTATGTGATAAACTGTATAAGTTACCTGCTGAACCTTGGTTCCTCTTGTTTCTGTCACTAATAAAACTGACCACCAAGTTAATTGAGGTATTGTTAATCATCCATTAACCGATTTAACCCTGCCACATGTTTATGCCTGTCCCAAGCTACGCTGGATTACCATCAACATGTCTTGGTCTTTTTTGTGGTGCCATGATATAGCTGAAATACTGCTAAAGTTGGCATTAAACACCAATCAATCAATCAATCAATCAATCAATCAATCAATCTGTTTTGTGTTCTATGATTTTATTTGAGAGGTTGTTATTCATTTTGTTGATGTTGATGGATTTGTTGATAATTTCTGTCATGATCTTTTTAGTTCAATGATTATAATTAAGACATAGTTATTTGCTTTCTTGATATTGATTGAATTGTTGATTATGATTTTCTGTTCACCTTAGTCTGATTTCATCATAATCCATATAGAGGCTACACATTGTTTTGGAATAATGTTGATTCCTATAGTGCCATAAAGTGTTTCATGTTAAGTTTGATTGAAAAATAGTTATGCACATTATATACAGTGGAACATGTCTTAACCAAGCATCCTGGGAATCAATTTTTGTGTATGGAATAGACAGGTGTTTGGTCTATGCAGGTTGAATTAGGAAAGATTTCCTACATTAGGACTTTTATTTGAAGTTCTGTTTATACAGGATTCCAGTTTATTGAGGGTTTGGTTTAGACAGGTTTCATAATATTATTTAATTATAATTATTGATTTGTATGTCTTTGTTACACAATAAAATATATTTTGATGTATTTCTATTTTTGATGCTCAAATACGAAAAACATTTGACAACTTTGCATGTCGACATTAGTAAACACGAAAAATCGTGGACATGTGATTTTGAGTTAGTTATTCATTTTGTTGACAATTGGTTGTGATCGTATGGTAGTTGGATTTATAACAATCTATGCAATCAGTGCCTGTTTTGAGTTCGAATCTCGATCAGACGAGGTGTACAACATTATGTGATAAAGTTTGTTAGTGACTTGCAGCAGGTCGATGGTTATCGTCGGGTACTCCGATTTCCTCCACCAATAAAACTTACCGCCACGATATAACTGAAATATTGTTGAAAGTGGCATTAAACACCATTCCCCCTACCCTATGTATTGGTCATTTTTTGTGTTGAATGATTTTAGTTGAGAGTTATTCCTTTGTTGAATTGTTGATAATTATCCATATAAAAACCACACAATGTAGAATCAGTATATGTTTTATAATAATGTTGAGTGCCATAAAGTGTTCATATTAATTTTGATTCAAAAAATATTATGTACATGTACAGTGGAACCTGTTTAAACGAATTTCCTTGGAACTAACTTTTCTGTACAGAATAGACAGGTATTTGGGGACTTTTATTTGAAGTTCTGTTTATACAGGATTCCAGTTTATTCAGGGTTTGGTTTAGACAGGTTTCATAATATTATTTAATTATAATTATTGATTTGTATGTCTTTGTTACACAATAAAATATATTTTGATGTATTTCTATTTTTGATGCTCAAATACGAAAAACATTTGACAACTTTGCATGTTGACATTAGTAAACACCAAAAATGGCCGACATGTGATATCCTGGTCTGAAAAAAAGAACGAAACACATTGTTCTTGTTTATAATGTGCACCCATCCTGCAAAATAAAGAATCTAGCGCATTATACATTGGTCATTACGGTAAAGTCTATTGATTGTTTTTGCTATACAAATGATCATGCTGATATTATGTCAACTCGCATTTCCTCATCAATCAAAAATAAAATCAGGATCTTGATCCTGAGACCTATAAGAAATTTTTTTGAAGATACCAAAGGAGTAATCAAAAGGTCTAAATTTTAGAATGACAAACAATACAATGGCCAAAAGAATAAGAACGAAAAGATAAACCATAGACTACAAAATACTTTACAGAAAACTGAAAATTGAATAAGATAAATAAAAAATGGAGGTGAACTCAGAAGGGTAAGCAGTTCCTGCTCCACTAATGGCTACTCACGTTTAAAATCCTTTGTTCAGACCTGAAAAAGGAAAGAAGAACCGGATTGTAATTTGACAAATGGAGATTTTCTGTGTTTATGATGTACTGGAGAAGTTGAAAATGTCTCGACCGATCGGAGGCCAGGGCAGTCATCTTGGATTTCTACCAGTAGCGATAGTGATTATTGTTAAATGCCAACAAAGCAATTTTTTCAGCTATATACTGGCGAGAACAGTTAATTTTCAATGAGATGATGATGAGGTCCGCTTTGTACTAGACCAACATGCTTAGTTGAATTTTAAAGTGCTAGCTGACTGAAACAAAAGTCAGCGGACAGACATGTCGCCCCACTCGGACACATTATCCTGATTCCGAGCCAACCAGTCTTTGCTCTTTCTCCTTAATACTGCCTGCTTAGCAGAGAAGCAACAAATACTAGTTTTATAGTTTTTGATTTGACACGAACCCATGATCTACCGCACTTGAGGCAAGCCTTCTAACCATTACATCATCGATGCAGTTCGATTTCTACCGGTAATGGTTTCAAAAAGATACAACACTTCTTCAGGACTACCTACGCAACATTTATGGTAAATTTGGTAACTTGATATGCAGTGGTTTTGAAGAAGTTGAAAATATGAAAAGTTTACGACATACAGACATTTCAATTAGAAAAGCTCAAGGTTCAGGTGAGCTAAAAAAAACTGATGCAGTGACAACTTAAAGAGTAGTTTGAAGATACCAAAGGGATAATCACAAACCATATTTCTAGGAACACAATAAAATAAAAAATAAAGACTGAACAATTCAAACCCCACAGTAAGCTGTGCCTGATCTACTCTTGATTCTGATGACTGAACAACTCAAACCCCACAATAAGCTGTGCCTGATCTACTCTTGATTCTGATGACTGAACAACTCAAACCCCACAGTAAGCTGTGCCTGATCTACTCTTGATTCTGATGACTGAACAACTCAAACCTCACAGTAAGCTGTGCCTGATCTACTCTTGATTCTGATGACAACAACTCAAACCCCACAGTAAGCTGTGCCTGATCTACTCTTGATTCTGATGACAACAACTCAAACCTCACAGTAAGCTGTGCCTGATCTACTCTTGATTCTGATGACTGAACAACTCAAACCCCACAGTAAGCTGTGCCTGATCTACTCTTGATTCTGATGACTGAACAACTCAAACCCCACAGTAAGCTGTGCCTGATCTACTCTTGATTCTGATGACTGAACAACTCAAACCCCACAATAAGCTGTGCCTGATCTACTCTTGATTCTGATGACTGAACAACTCAAACCCCACAGTAAGCTGTGCCTGATCTACTCTTGATTCTGATGACTGAACAACTCAAACCCCACAGTAAACTGTGCCTGATCTACTCTTGATTCTGATGACTGAACAACTCAAACCCCACAGTAAGCTGTGCCTGATCTACTCTTGATTCTGATGACAACAACTCAAACCCCACAGTAAGCTGTGCCTGATCTACTCTTGATTCTGATGACAACAACTCAAACCCCACAGTAAGCTGTGGCTGATCTACTCTTGATTCTGATGACAACAACTCAAACCCCACAGTAAGCTGTGCCTGATCTACTCTTGATTCTGATGACTGAACAACTCAAACCCCACAGTAAGCTGTGCCTGATCTACTCTTGATTCTGATGACAACAACTCAAACCCCACAGTAAGCTGTGCCTGATCTACTCTTGATTCTGATGACAACAACTCAAACCCCACAGTAAGCTGTGCCTGATCTACTCTTGATTCTGATGACTGAACAACTCAAACCCCACAGTAAGCTGTGCCTGATCTACTCTTGATTCTGATGACAACAACTCAAACCCCACAGTAAGCTGTGCCTGATCTACTCTTGATTCTGATGACTGAACAACTCAAACCCCACAGTAAGCTGTGCCTGATCTACTCTTGATTCTGATGACTGAACAACTCAAACCCCACAGTAAGCTGTGCCTGATCTACTCTTGATTCTGATGACAACAACTCAAACCCCACAGTAAGCTGTGCCTGATCTACTCTTGATTCTGATGACTGAACAACTCAAACCCCACAGTAAGCTGTGCCTGATCTACTCTTGATTCTGATGACAACAACTCAAACCCCACAGTAAGCTGTGCCTGATCTACTCTTGATTCTGATGACAACAACTCAAACCCCACAGTAAGCTGTGCCTGATCTACTCTTGATTCTGATGACTGAACAACTCAAACCCCACAGTAAGCTGTGCCTGATCTACTCTTGATTCTGATGACTGAACAACTCAAACCCCACAGTAAGCTGTGCCTGATCTACTCTTGATTCTGATGACTGAACAACTCAAACCCCACAGTAAGCTGTGCCTGATCTACTCTTGATTCTGATGACTGAACAACTCAAACCCCACAGTAAGCTGTGCCTGATCTACTCTTGATTCTGATGACTGAACAACTCAAACCCCACAGTAAGCTGTGCCTGATTTACTCTTGATTCTGATGACAACAACTCAAACCCCACAGTAAGCTGTGCCTGATCTACTCTTGATTCTGATGACTGAACAACTCAAACCCCACAGTAAGCTGTGCCTGATCTACTCTTGATTCTGATGACTGAACAACTCAAACCCCACAGTAAGCTGTGCCTGATCTACTCTTGATTCTGATGACAACAACTCAAACCCCACAGTAAGCTGTGCCTGATCTACTCTTGATTCTGATGACAACAACTCAAACCCCACAGTAAGCTGTGCCTGATCTACTCTTGATTCTGATGACTGAACAACTCAAACCCCACAGTAAGCTGTGCCTGATCTACTCTTGATTCTGATGACAACAACTCAAACCCCACAGTAAGCTGTGCCTGATCTACTCTTGATTCTGATGACTGAACAACTCAAACCCCACAGTAAGCTGTGCCTGATCTACTCTTGATTCTGATGACTGAACAACTCAAACCCCCACAGTAAGCTGTGCCTGATCTACTCTTGATTCTGATGACTGAACAACTCAAACCCCACAGTAAGCTGTGCCTGATCTACTCTTGATTCTGATGACTGAACAACTCAAACCCCACAGTAAGCTGTGCCTGATCTACTCTTGATTCTGATGACTGAACAACTCAAACCTCACAGTAAGCTGTGCCTGATCTACTCTTGATTCTGATGACTGAACAACTCAAACCCCACAGTAAGCTGTGCCTGATCTACTCTTGATTCTGATGACTGAACAACTCAAACCTCACAGTAAGCTGTGCCTGATCTACTCTTGATTCTGATGACTGAACAACTCAAACCCCCACAGTAAGCTGTGCCTGATCTACTCTTGATTCTGATGACTGAACAACTCAAACCCCACAGTAAGCTGTGCCTGATCTACTCTTGATTCTGATGACTGAACAACTCAAACCCCACAGTAAGCTGTGCCTGATCTACTCTTGATTCTGATGACTGAACAACTCAAACCTCACAGTAAGCTGTGCCCGATCTACTCTTGATTCTGATGACTGAACAACTCAAACCCCCACAGTAAGCTGTGCCTGATCTACTCTTGATTCTGATGACTGAACAACTCAAACCTCACAGTAAGCTGTGCCTGATCTACTCTTGATTCTGATGACTGAACAACTCAAACCTCACAGTAAGCTGTGCCTGATCTACTCTTGATTCTGATGACTGAACAACTCAAACCCCACAGTAAGCTGTGCCTGATCTACTCTTGATTCTGATGACTGAACAACTCAAACCCCACAGTAAGCTGTGCCTGATCTACTCTTGATTCTGATGACAACAACTCAAACCCCACAGTAAGCTGTGCCTGATCTACTCTTGATTCTGATGACAACAACTCAAACCTCACAGTAAGCTGTGCCTGATTTACTCTTGATTCTGATGACTGAACAACTCAAACCCCCACAGTAAGCTGTGCCTGATCTACTCTTGATTCTGATGACTGAACAACTCAAACCCCACAGTAAGCTGTGCCTGATCTACTCTTGATTCTGATGACAACAACTCAAACCCCACAGTAAGCTGTGCCTGATCTACTCTTGATTCTGATGACTGAACAACTCAAACCTCACAGTAAGCTGTGCCTGATCTACTCTTGATTCTGATGACTGAACAACTCAAACCCCACAGTAAGCTGTGCCTGATCTACTCTTGATTCTGATGACTGAACAACTCAAACCCCACAGTAAGCTGTGCCTGATCTACTCTTGATTCTGATGACAACAACTCAAACCCCACAGTAAGCTGTGCCTGATCTACTCTTGATTCTGATGACTGAACAACTCAAACCTCACAGTAAGCTGTGCCTGATCTACTCTTGATTCTGATGACTGAACAACTCAAACCCCACAGTAAGCTGTGCCTGATCTACTCTTGATTCTGATGACTGAACAACTCAAACCCCACAGTAAGCTGTGCCTGATCTACTCTTGATTCTGATGACTGAACAACTCAAACCTCACAGTAAGCTGTGCCTGATCTACTCTTGATTCTGATGACTGAACAACTCAAACCCCACAGTAAGCTGTGCCTGATCTACTCTTGATTCTGATGACTGAACAACTC
The DNA here is from genome assembly GCA_963383655.1 of Bathymodiolus septemdierum. Taxonomy (NCBI): domain Eukaryota; kingdom Metazoa; phylum Mollusca; class Bivalvia; order Mytilida; family Modiolidae; genus Bathymodiolus; species Bathymodiolus septemdierum. The sequence continues at coordinate 6,414,337 of OY726527.1, forward strand.
AAACCTCACAGTAAGCTGTGCCTGATCTACTCTTGATTCTGATGACTGAACAACTCAAACCCCACAGTAAGCTGTGCCTGATCTACTCTTGATTCTGATGATTGAACAACTCAAACCCCACAGTAAGCTGTGCCTGATCTACTCTTGATTCTGATGACAACAACTCAAACCCCACAGTAAGCTGTGCCTGATCTACTCTTGATTCTGATGACTGAACAACTCAAACCTCACAGTAAGCTGTGCCTGATCTACTCTTGATTCTGATGACTGAACAACTCAAACCCCACAGTAAGCTGTGGCTGATCTACTCTTGATTCTGATGACTGAACAACTCAAACCCCACAGTAAGCTGTGCCTGATCTACTCTTGATTCTGATGACTGAACAACTCAAACCCCACAGTAAGCTGTGCCTGATCTACTCTTGATTCTGATGACTGAACAACTCAAACCCCACAATAAGCTGTGCCTGATCTACTCTTGATTCTGATGACTGAACAACTCAAACCCCACAGTAAGCTGTGCCTGATCTACTCTTGATTCTGATGACAACAACTCAAACCCCACAGTAAGCTGTGCCTGATCTACTCTTGATTCTGATGACTGAACAACTCAAACCCCACAGTAAGCTGTGCCTGATCTACTCTTGATTCTGATGACTGAACAACTCAAACCCCACAATAAGCTGTGCCTGATCTACTCTTGATTCTGATGACTGAACAACTCAAACCTCACAGTAAGCTGTGCCTGATCTACTCTTGATTCTGATGACTGAACAACTCAAACCCCACAATAAGCTGTGCCTGATCTACTCTTGATTCTGATGACTGAACAACTCAAACCCCACAGTAAGCTGTGCCTGATCTACTCTTGATTCTGATGACAACAACTCAAACCCACAGTAAGCTGTGCCTGATCTACTCTTGATTCTGATGACTGAACAACTCAAACCCCACAGTAAGCTGTGCCTGATCTACTCTTGATTCTGATGACTGAACAACTCAAACCCCACAATAAGCTGTGCCTGATCTACTCTTGATTCTGATGACTGAACAACTCAAACCTCACAGTAAGCTGTGCCTGATCTACTCTTGATTCTGATGACTGAACAACTCAAACCCCACAGTAAGCTGTGCCTGATCTACTCTTGATTCTGATGACAACAACTCAAACCCCACAGTAAGCTGTGCCTGATCTACTCTTGATTCTGATGACTGAACAACTCAAACCCCACAGTAAGCTGTGCCTGATCTACTCTTGATTCTGATGACTGAACAACTCAAACCCCACAGTAAGCTGTGCCTGATCTACTCTTGATTCTGATGACTGAACAACTCAAACCCCACAGTAAGCTGTGCCTGATCTACTCTTGATTCTGATGATTGAACAACTCAAACCCCACAGTAAGCTGTGCCTGATCTACTCTTGATTCTGATGACTGAACAACTCAAACCCCACAGTAAGCTGTGCCTGATCTACTCTTGATTCTGATGACTGAACAACTCAAACCTCACAGTAAGCTGTTGCCTGATCTACTCTTGATTCTGATGACAACAACTCAAACCCCACAGTAAGCTGTGCCTGATCTACTCTTGATTCTGATGACTGAACAACTCAAACCCCACAGTAAGCTGTGCCTGATCTACTCTTGATTCTGATGACTGAACAACTCAAACCCCACAGTAAGCTGTGCCTGATCTACTCTTGATTCTGATGACAACAACTCAAACCCCACAGTAAGCTGTGCCTGATCTACTCTTGATTCTGATGACTGAACAACTCAAACCTCACAGTAAGCTGTGCCTGATCTACTCTTGATTCTGATGACTGAACAACTCAAACCCCACAGTAAGCTGTGCCTGATTTACTCTTGATTCTGATGACTGAACAACTCAAACCTCACAGTAAGCTGTGCCTGATCTACTCTTGATTCTGATGACTGAACAACTCAAACCTCACAGTAAGCTGTGCCTGATCTACTCTTGATTCTGATGACTGAACAACTCAAACCTCACAGTAAGCTGTGCCTGATCTACTCTTGATTCTGATGACTGAACAACTCAAACCTCACAGTAAGCTGTGCCTGATCTACTCTTGATTCTGATGACTGAACAACTCAAACCCCACAGTAAGCTGTGCCTGATTTACTCTTGATTCTGATGACTGAACAACTCAAACCTCACAGTAAGCTGTGCCTGATTTACTCTTGATTCTGATGACTGAACAACTCAAACCTCACAGTAAGCTGTGCCTGATCTACTCTTGATTCTGATGACTGAACAACTCAAACCTCACAGTAAGCTGTGCCTGATCTACTCTTGATTCTGATGACTGAACAACTCAAACCCCACAGTAAGCTGTGCCTGATTTACTCTTGATTCTGATGACTGAACAACTCAAACCTCACAGTAAGCTGTGCCTGATCTACTCTTGATTCTGATGACTGAACAACTCAAACCCCACAGTAAGCTGTGCCTGATCTACTCTTGATTCTGATGATTGAACAACTCAAACCCCACAGTAAGCTGTGCCTGATCTACTCTTGATTCTGATGACTGAACAACTCAAACCCCACAGTAAGCTGTGCCTGATCTACTCTTGATTCTGATGACAACAACTCAAACCCCACAGTAAGCTGTGCCTGATCTACTCTTGATTCTGATGACTGAACAACTCAAACCCCACAGTAAGCTGTGCCTGATCTACTCTTGATTCTGATGACAACAACTCAAACCCCACAGTAAGCTGTGCCTGATCTACTCTTGATTCTGATGACTGAACAACTCAAACCCCACAGTAAGCTGTGCCTGATCTACTCTTGATTCTGATGACAACAACTCAAACCCCACAGTAAGCTGTGCCTGATCTACTCTTGATTCTGATGACAACAACTCAAACCCCACAGTAAGCTGTGCCTGATCTACTCTTGATTCTGATGACTGAACAACTCAAACCCCACAGTAAGCTGTGCCTGATCTACTCTTGATTCTGATGACTGAACAACTCAAACCCCACAGTAAGCTGTGCCTGATCTACTCTTGATTCTGATGACTGAACAACTCAAACCCCACAGTAAGCTGTGCCTGATCTACTCTTGATTCTGATGACTGAACAACTCAAACCCCACAGTAAGCTGTGCCTGATCTACTCTTGATTCTGATGACTGAACAACTCAAACCCCACAGTAAGCTGTGCCTGATTTACTCTTGATTCTGATGACAACAACTCAAACCCCACAGTAAGCTGTGCCTGATCTACTCTTGATTCTGATGACTGAAACAACTCAAACCCCCACAGTAAGCTGTGCCTGATCTACTCTTGATTCTGATGACTAACAACTCAAACCCCACAGTAAGCTGTGCCTGATCTACTCTTGATTCTGATGACTGAACAACTCAAACCCCACAGTAAGCTGTGCCTGATCTACTCTTGATTCTGATGACAACAACTCAAACCCCACAGTAAGCTGTGCCTGATCTACTCTTGATTCTGATGACTGAACAACTCAAACCCCACAGTAAGCTGTGCCTGATCTACTCTTGATTCTGATGACTGAACAACTCAAACCCCCACAGTAAGCTGTGCCTGATCTACTCTTGATTCTGATGACTGAACAACTCAAACCCCACAGTAAGCTGTGCCTGATCTACTCTTGATTCTGATGACTGAACAACTCAAACCCCACAGTAAGCTGTGCCTGATCTACTCTTGATTCTGATGACTGAACAACTCAAACCTCACAGTAAGCTGTGCCTGATCTACTCTTGATTCTGATGACTGAACAACTCAAACCCCACAGTAAGCTGTGCCTGATCTACTCTTGATTCTGATGACTGAACAACTCAAACCCCACAGTAAGCTGTGCCTGATCTACTCTTGATTCTGATGACTGAACAACTCAAACCCCACAGTAAGCTGTGCCTGATCTACTCTTGATTCTGAATGACTGAACAACTCAAACCCCCACAGTAAGCTGTGCCTGATCTACTCTTGATTCTGATGACTGAACAACTCAAACCCCACAGTAAGCTGTGCCTGAATC
>OY726527.1:6418576-6800170 GCA_963383655.1 Bathymodiolus septemdierum
CTACTCTTGATTCTGATGACTGAACAACTCAAACCCCACAGTAAGCTGTGCCTGATCTACTCTTGATTCTGATGACAAACAACTCAAACCCCCACAGTAAGCTGTGCCTGATCTACTCTTGATTCTGATGACTGAACAACTCAAACCCCACAGTAAGCTGTGCCTGATCTACTCTTGATTCTGATGACTGAACAACTCAAACCTCACAGTAAGCTGTGCCTGATCTACTCTTGATTCTGATGACTGAACAACTCAAACCTCACAGTAAGCTGTGCCTGATCTACTCTTGATTCTGATGACTGAACAACTCAAACCCCACAGTAAGCTGTGCCTGATCTACTCTTGATTCTGAGACTGAACAACTCAAACCCCACAGTAAGCTGTGCTGATCTACTCTTGATTCTGATGACTGAACAACTCAAACCCACAGTAAGCTGTGCCTGATCTACTCTTGATTCTGATGACTGAACAACTCAAACCTCACAGTAAGCTGTGCCTGATCTACTCTTGATTCTGATGACAACAACTCAAACCCCACAGTAAGCTGTGCCTGATCTACTCTTGATTCTGATGACTGAACAACTCAAACCCCACAGTAAGCTGTGCCTGATCTACTCTTGATTCTGATGACTGAACAACTCAAACCCCACAGTAAGCTGTGCCTGATTACTCTTGATTCTGATGACTGAACAACTCAAACCCCACAGTAAGCTGTGCCTGATCTACTCTTGATTCTGATGACAACAACTCAAACCCCACAGTAAGCTGTGCCTGATCTACTCTTGATTCTGATGACTGAACAACTCAAACCCCACAGTAAGCTGTGCCTGATCTACTCTTGATTCTGATGACTGAACAACTCAAACCCCACAGTAAGCTGTGCCTGATCTACTCTTGATTCTGATGACTGAACAACTCAAACCCCACAGTAAGCTGTGCCTGATCTACTCTTGATTCTGATGACTGAACAACTCAAACCCCACAGTAAGCTCTGCCTGATCTACTCTTGATTCTGATGACTGAACAACTCAAACCTCACAATAAGCTGTGCCTGATCTACTCTTGATTCTGATGACTGAACAACTCAAACCCCACAGTAAGCTGTGCCTGATCTACTCTTGATTCTGATGACTGAACAACTCAAACCCCACAGTAAGCTGTGCCTGATCTACTCTTGATTCTGATGACTGAACAACTCAAACCTCACAGTAAGCTGTGCCTGATCTACTCTTGATTCTGATGACTGAACAACTCAAACCTCACAGTAAGCTGTGCCTGATCTACTCTTGATTCTGATGACTGAACAACTCAAACCTCACAGTAAGCTGTGCCTGATCTACTCTTGATTCTGATGACAACAACTCAAACCCCATAGTAAGCTGTGCCTGATCTACTCTTGATTCTGATGACTGAACAACTCAAACCCCACAGTAAGCTGTGCCTGATCTACTCTTGATTCTGATGACTGAACAACTCAAACCCCACAGTAAGCTGTGCCTGATTTACTCTTGATTCTGATGACTGAACAACTCAAACCCCACAGTAAGCTGTGCCTGATCTACTCTTGATTCTGATGACAACAACTCAAACCCCACAGTAAGCTGTGCCTGATCTACTCTTGATTCTGATGACTGAACAACTCAAACCCCACAGTAAGCTGTGCCTGATCTACTCTTGATTCTGATGACTGAACAACTCAAACCCCACAGTAAGCTGTGCCTGATCTACTCTTGATTCTGATGACTGAACAACTCAAACCCCACAGTAAGCTGTGCCTGATCTACTCTTGATTCTGATGACTGAACAACTCAAACCCCACAGTAAGCTGTGCCTGATCTACTCTTGATTCTGATGACAACAACTCAAACCCCACAGTAAGCTGTGCCTGATCTACTCTTGATTCTGATGACAAACAACTCAAACCCCACAGTAAACTGTGCCTGATCTACTCTTGATTCTGATGACTGAACAACTCAAACCCCACAGTAAGCTGTGCCTGATCTACTCTTGATTCTGATGACTGAACAACTCAAACCCCACAGTAAGCTGTGCCTGATCTACTCTTGATTCTGATGACTGAACAACTCAAACCCCACAGTAAGCTGTGCCTGATCTACTCTTGATTCTGATGACTGAACAACTCAAACCCCACAGTAAGCTGTGCCTGATCTACTCTTGATTCTGATGACTGAACAACTCAAACCCCACAGTAAGCTGTGCCTGATTTACTCTTGATTCTGATGACAACAACTCAAACCCCACAGTAAGCTGTGCCTGATCTACTCTTGATTCTGATGACTGAACAACTCAAACCCCACAGTAAGCTGTGCCTGATCTACTCTTGATTCTGATGACTGAACAACTCAAACCCCACAGTAAGCTGTGCCTGATTTACTCTTGATTCTGATGACAACAACTCAAACCCCACAGTAAGCTGTGCCTGATCTACTCTTGATTCTGATGACTGAACAACTCAAACCCCACAGTAAGCTGTGCCTGATCTACTCTTGATTCTGATGACTGAACAACTCAAACCCCACAGTAAGCTGTGCCTGATCTACTCTTGATTCTGATGACTGAACAACTCAAACCCCACAGTAAGCTGTGCCTGATTTACTCTTGATTCTGATGACAACAACTCAAACCCCACAGTAAGCTGTGCCTGATCTACTCTTGATTCTGATGACTGAACAACTCAAACCCCACAGTAAGCTGTGCCTGATCTACTCTTGATTCTGATGACTGAACAACTCAAACCCCACAGTAAGCTGTGCCTGATCTACTCTTGATTCTGATGACTGAACAACTCAAACCCCACAGTAAGCTGTGCCTGATCTACTCTTGATTCTGATGACTGAACAACTCAAACCCCACAGTAAGCTGTGCCTGATCTACTCTTGATTCTGATGACTGAACAACTCAAACCCCACAGTAAGCTGTGCCTGATCTACTCTTGATTCTGATGACAACAACTCAAACCCCACAGTAAGCTGTGCCTGATCTACTCTTGATTCTGATGACAACAACTCAAACCCCACAGTAAGCTGTGCCTGATTTACTCTTGATTCTGATGACTGAACAACTCAAACCCCACAGTAAGCTGTGCCTGATCTACTCTTGATTCTGATGACTGAACAACTCAAACCCCACAGTAAGCTGTGCCTGATCTACTCTTGATTCTGATGACTGAACAACTCAAACCCCACAGTAAGCTGTGCCTGATCTACTCTTGATTCTGATGACTGAACAACTCAAACCCCACAGTAAGTTGTGCCTGATCTACTCTTGATTCTGATGACTGAACAACTCAAACCCCACAGTAAGCTGTGCCTGATCTACTCTTGATTCTGATGACTGAACAACTCAAACCCCACAGTAAGCTGTGCCTGATCTACTCTTGATTCTGATGACTGAACAACTCAAACCCCACAGTAAGCTGTGCCTGATTTACTCTTGATTCTGATGACAACAACTCAAACCCCACAGTAAGCTGTGCCTGATCTACTCTTGATTCTGATGACTGAACAACTCAAACCCCACAGTAAGCTGTGCCTGATCTACTCTTGATTCTGATGACTGAACAACTCAAACCCCACAGTAAGCTGTGCCTGATCTACTCTTGATTCTGATGACAACAACTCAAACCCCACAGTAAGCTGTGCCTGATCTACTCTTGATTCTGATGACTGAACAACTCAAACCCCACAGTAAGCTGTGCCTGATCTACTCTTGATTCTGATGACTGAACAACTCAAACCTCACAGTAAGCTGTGCCTGATCTACTCTTGATTCTGATGACTGAACAACTCAAACCCCACAGTAAGCTGTGCCTGATTTACTCTTGATTCTGATGACAACAACTCAAACCCCACAGTAAGCTGTGCCTGATCTACTCTTGATTCTGATGACTGAACAACTCAAACCCCACAGTAAGCTGTGCCTGATCTACTCTTGATTCTGATGACTGAACAACTCAAACCTCACAGTAAGCTGTGCCTGATCTACTCTTGATTCTGATGACTGAACAACTCAAACCCCACAGTAAGCTGTGCCTGATCTACTCTTGATTCTGATGACTGAACAACTCAAACCCCACAGTAAGCTGTGCCTGATCTACTCTTGATTCTGATGACTGAACAACTCAAACCTCACAGTAAGCTGTGCCTGATCTACTCTTGATTCTGATGACTGAACAACTCAAACCTCACAGTAAGCTGTGCCTGATCTACTCTTGATTCTGATGACTGAACAACTCAAACCTCACAGTAAGCTGTGCCTGATCTACTCTTGATTCTGATGACAACAACTCAAACCCCACAGTAAGCTGTGCCTGATCTACTCTTGATTCTGATGACTGAACAACTCAAACCCCACAGTAAGCTGTGCCTGATCTACTCTTGATTCTGATGACTGAACAACTCAAACCCCACAGTAAGCTGTGGCCTGATCTACTCTTGATTCTGATGACTGAACAACTCAAACCCCACAGTAAGCTGTGCCTGATCTACTCTTGATTCTGATGACTGAACAACTCAAACCCCACAGTAAGCTGTGCCTGATTTACTCTTGATTCTGATGACTGAACAACTCAAACCTCACAGTAAGCTGTGCCTGATCTACTCTTGATTCTGATGACAACAACTCAAACCCCACAGTAAGCTGTGCCTGATCTACTCTTGATTCTGATGACTGAACAACTCAAACCCCACAGTAAGCTGTGCCTGATCTACTCTTGATTCTGATGACTGAACAACTCAAACCCCACAGTAAGCTGTGCCTGATCTACTCTTGATTCTGATGACTGAACAACTCAAACCCCACAGTAAGCTGTGCCTGATCTACTCTTGATTCTGATGACTGAACAACTCAAACCCCACAGTAAGCTGTGCCTGATCTACTCTTGATTCTGATGACTGAACAACTCAAACCTCACAGTAAGCTGTGCCTGATCTACTCTTGATTCTGATGACTGAACAACTCAAACCCCACAGTAAGCTGTGCCTGATCTACTCTTGATTCTGATGACTGAACAACTCAAACCCCACAGTAAGCTGTGCCTGATCTACTCTTGATTCTGATGACTGAACAACTCAAACCTCACAGTAAGCTGTGCCTGATCTACTCTTGATTCTGATGACTGAACAACTCAAACCTCACAGTAAGCTGTGCCTGATCTACTCTTGATTCTGATGACTGAACAACTCAAACCTCACAGTAAGCTGTGCCTGATCTACTCTTGATTCTGATGACAACAACTCAAACCCCACAGTAAGCTGTGCCTGATCTACTCTTGATTCTGATGACTGAACAACTCAAACCCCACAGTAAGCTGTGCCTGATCTACTCTTGATTCTGATGACTGAACAACTCAAACCCCACAGTAAGCTGTGCCTGATTTACTCTTGATTCTGATGACTGAACAACTCAAACCCCACAGTAAGCTGTGCCTGATCTACTCTTGATTCTGATGACAACAACTCAAACCCCACAGTAAGCTGTGCCTGATCTACTCTTGATTCTGATGACTGAACAACTCAAACCCCACAGTAAGCTGTGCCTGATCTACTCTTGATTCTGATGACTGAACAACTCAAACCCCACAGTAAGCTGTGCCTGATCTACTCTTGATTCTGATGACTGAACAACTCAAACCCCACAGTAAGCTGTGCCTGATCTACTCTTGATTCTGATGACTGAACAACTCAAACCCCACAGTAAGCTGTGCCTGATCTACTCTTGATTCTGATGACAACAACTCAAACCCCACAGTAAGCTGTGCCTGATCTACTCTTGATTCTGATGACAACAACTCAAACCCCACAGTAAACTGTGCCTGATCTACTCTTGATTCTGATGACTGAACAACTCAAACCCCACAGTAAGCTGTGCCTGATCTACTCTTGATTCTGATGACTGAACAACTCAAACCCCACAGTAAGCTGTGCCTGATCTACTCTTGATTCTGATGACTGAACAACTCAAACCCCACAGTAAGCTGTGCCTGATCTACTCTTGATTCTGATGACTGAACAACTCAAACCCCACAGTAAGCTGTGCCTGATCTACTCTTGATTCTGATGACTGAACAACTCAAACCCCACAGTAAGCTGTGCCTGATCTACTCTTGATTCTGATGACTGAACAACTCAAACCCCACAGTAAGCTGTGCCTGATCTACTCTTGATTCTGATGACTGAACAACTCAAACCCCACAGTAAGCTGTGCCTGATTTACTCTTGATTCTGATGACAACAACTCAAACCCCACAGTAAGCTGTGCCTGATCTACTCTTGATTCTGATGACTGAACAACTCAAACCCCACAGTAAGCTGTGCCTGATCTACTCTTGATTCTGATGACTGAACAACTCAAACCCCACAGTAAGCTGTGCCTGATCTACTCTTGATTCTGATGACTGAACAACTCAAACCCCACAGTAAGCTGTGCCTGATCTACTCTTGATTCCGATGACTGAACAACTCAAACCCCACAGTAAGCTGTGCCTGATCTACTCTTGATTCTGATGACAACAACTCAAACCCCACAGTAAGCTGTGCCTGATCTACTCTTGATTCTGATGACTGAACAACTCAAACCCCACAGTAAGCTGTGCCTGATCTACTCTTGATTCTGATGACAACAACTCAAACCCCACAGTAAGCTGTGCCTGATCTACTCTTGATTCTGATGACTGAACAACTCAAACCCCACAGTAAGCTGTGCCTGATCTACTCTTGATTCTGATGACTGAACAACTCAAACCTCACAGTAAGCTGTGCCTGATCTACTCTTGATTCTGATGACAACAACTCAAACCCCACAGTAAGCTGTGCCTGATTTACTCTTGATTCTGATGACAACAACTCAAACCCCACAGTAAGCTGTGCCTGATTTATTCTTGATTCTGATGACAACAACTCAAACCCCACAGTAAGCTGTGGCTGATCTACTCTTGATTCTGATGACTGAACAACTCAAACCCCACAGTAAGCTGTGGCTGATCTACTCTTGATTCTGATGACAACAACTCAAACCCCACAGTAAGCTGTGCCTGATTTACTCTTGATTCTGATGACAACAACTCAAACCCCACAGTAAGCTGTGCCTGATCTACTCTTGATTCTGATGACTGAACAACTCAAACCCCACAGTAAGCTGTGCCTGATTTACTCTTGATTCTGATGACAACAACTCAAACCCCACAGTAAGCTGTGCCTGATCTACTCTTGATTCTGATGACAACAACTCAAACCCCACAGTAAGCTGTGCCTGATCTACTCTTGATTCTGATGACTGAACAACTCAAACCCCACAGTAAGCTGTGCCTGATCTACTCTTGATTCTGATGACTGAACAACTCAAACCCCACAGTAAGCTGTGCCTGATCTACTCTTGATTCTGATGACTGAACAACTCAAACCCCACAGTAAGCTGTGCCTGATCTACTCTTGATTCCGATGACTGAACAACTCAAACCCCACAGTAAGCTGTGCCTGATCTACTCTTGATTCTGATGACAACAACTCAAACCCCACAGTAAGCTGTGCCTGATCTACTCTTGATTCTGATGACTGAACAACTCAAACCCCACAGTAAGCTGTGCCTGATCTACTCTTGATTCTGATGACAACAACTCAAACCCCACAGTAAGCTGTGCCTGATCTACTCTTGATTCTGATGACTGAACAACTCAAACCCCACAGTAAGCTGTGCCTGATCTACTCTTGATTCTGATGACTGAACAACTCAAACCTCACAGTAAGCTGTGCCTGATCTACTCTTGATTCTGATGACAACAACTCAAACCCCACAGTAAGCTGTGCCTGATTTACTCTTGATTCTGATGACAACAACTCAAACCCCACAGTAAGCTGTGCCTGATTTACTCTTGATTCTGATGACAACAACTCAAACCCCACAGTAAGCTGTGGCTGATCTACTCTTGATTCTGATGACTGAACAACTCAAACCCCACAGTAAGCTGTGCCTGATTTACTCTTGATTCTGATGACAACAACTCAAACCCCACAGTAAGCTGTGCCTGATCTACTCTTGATTCTGATGACTGAACAACTCAAACCCCACAGTAAGCTGTGCCTGATTTACTCTTGATTCTGATGACAACAACTCAAACCCCACAGTAAGCTGTGCCTGATCTACTCTTGATTCTGATGACTGAACAACTCAAACCCCACAGTAAGCTGTGCCTGATCTACTCTTGATTCTGATGACTGAACAACTCAAACCCCACAGTAAGCTGTGCCTGATCTACTCTTGATTCTGATGACTGAACAACTCAAACCCCACAGTAAGCTGTGCCTGATCTACTCTTGATTCTGATGACTGAACAACTCAAACCCCACAGTAAGCTGTGCCTGATCTACTCTTGATTCTGATGACTGAACAACTCAAACCCCACAGTAAGCTGTGCCTGATCTACTCTTGATTCTGATGACAACAACTCAAACCCCACAGTAAGCTGTGCCTGATCTACTCTTGATTCTGATGACTGAACAACTCAAACCCCACAGTAAGCTGTGCCTGATCTACTCTTGATTCTGATGACTGAACAACTCAAACCCCACAGTAAGCTGTGCCTGATCTACTCTTGATTCTGATGACTGAACAACTCAAACCCCACAGTAAGCTGTGCCTGATCTACTCTTGATTCTGATGATTGAACAACTCAAACCCCACAGTAATCTGTGCCTGATTTACTCTTGATTCTGATGACAACAACTCAAACCCCACAGTAAGCTGTGCCTGATCTACTCTTGATTCTGATGACTGAACAACTCAAACCCCACAGTAAGCTGTGCCTGATCTACTCTTGATTCTGATGACAACAACTCAAACCCCACAGTAAACTGTGCCTGATCTACTCTTGATTCTGATGACAACAACTCAAACCCCACAGTAAGCTGTGCCTGATCTACTCTTGATTCTGATGACTGAACAACTCAAACCCCACAGTAAGCTGTGCCTGATCTACTCTTGATTCTGATGACTGAACAACTCAAACCCCACAGTAAGCTGTGCCTGATCTACTCTTGATTCTGATGACAACAACTCAAACCCCACAGTAAGCTGTGCCTGATCTACTCTTGATTCTGATGACTGAACAACTCAAACCCCACAGTAAGCTGTGCCTGATCTACTCTTGATTCTGATGACTGAACAACTCAAACCCCACAGTAAGCTGTGCCTGATCTACTCTTGATTCTGATGACAACAACTCAAACCCCACAGTAAGCTGTGCCTGATCTACTCTTGATTCTGATGACTGAACAACTCAAACCCCACAGTAAGCTGTGCCTGATCTACTCTTGATTCTGATGATTGAACAACTCAAACCCCACAGTAAGCTGTGCCTGATCTACTCTTGATTCTGATGACAGGAAAGAACAGGATTATGAGTATGACAACGGAACACATTCAAGGTCATTTGTGACACAGATATTACATAGAGGTGAACCAAGTTATGATGGTCACTTTAAAATTTAAATATGCTTTAACAAATTGTCACATTCCTAACACCTTTGCCATGTCACTATTGAGCGAGAGAGTGATTTAAAGCTCTGTAAATATGTTTTTACCATGGAAAGAACAAGTAACTGTTGGATGAGATGAAGATGTCTATTTTGTTGGCAGGGATGTCGTGATTGTATGATAGTTGGATTTACAGCTACTTGTGCAATTAAAGCTTATCACCACTAAAGTTGTGAGTTCGAATCCAGCTTATGTACTCGATACAACATTATGTGATCAAGTTTGTTAGTGACTTTTGACAGGTCAGTGGTTTTCTCTGGGCACTCTGGTTTACGCCACCAATAAAACTGACCGTCATGATATAACTGAAATATTGTTGGACATGTATCCCAAATCAAACACATTATCCTTACACTTAGCCAACCAATCTTTGTTCTTTGTGGCAAATAATGTCCCAGACACTTAGTCAACGAGTCTTTGTCTTTTGTGGCAATTAATAAGTTTCTTCTTATTATATATTTATTGATCATCATAATGTTAAAACATGAACATTTTGGGGGGATGATATTATGATATAATGATTAATACAGAATTATAATGTGGTTATTTATATTGATACATGAAAGTCTTTTTTCAATATTTTTGAAATGAGGAATGTTAATAAGATTTAGCACATTACTGTATTTTCCTATCTACATACCAGCCCTGCTGATATAGAAACCTAACTTTGAGCTGGAGAGCCTGGAAATATAAAGATGATTCTCAACGATCAACTGATATCTGGAGATTATGCAACAGAAATTACTGAAATTCTCCACAATATTGTAGCTTTTTTTTGGTATTTTTGCACGGAAAAATATATGTAATGTTTTATGTGTAGAATGTTACACCTCAAAAAAAAAAGTTTTTTTTATATTTATAGATTATGAAAATACCAATAGATTGAGAAGGTAATAGTGATTTTTATGAGTTTTCATGACTAACTTCAAAATGAAAGGAAAATCCCCCCCCCCCACCCCCCAAAAAAATAATCTTTTAATAACTTATTATCTTCTATTATTTATTCCTTAACAAATTTTACCAAAATTTGTGTACAGTATTTAATGAAGTCGAGTCTTGTATTTTCAAATGTCGTAGAACTTACTTATTTTTTGTTACATAACTAAAGTTTTGAGGTGTCACGAATAAAACAAAAAAATATTCTGAGATGGGAAAACAAAAATTAAGTGTTCACTTTGTATAACCAAATATAACTGAAGCATTCATAGGTGCAAGGCATGTACAATGTAGGGAAGAAAATACACCCCCTTTTTGTGTCTTATTAGAGAAAATAAGGGTAATAACAAAATTACCGAACTCCGAGCAATCTTACAAAGGGAAAGTCAAAACTCATAAGTATATAAACAGACAAAATCAGTCAACAACCGGAAATGGAGACTATTCATCATCTAACATAACACACCCCCCCCCTCCCCCTTAGTGTCTTATAGAGGACAAAATAAGACTACATCATCATTTAATATAACATTTCATATATATTAAAGAGATAACAAAAACTTATATAAAATAACACTTAAACTTAAAGAAAGATAATTTAATTATCTTTTTTTTAATTATCTCCCTTTTCTTATATTGGTAACAATTTATATAACTTCAAACAAACACGTCTGTTTCATCTCCTACATGTATGTATATAGACACAATGTATATATATGTATATAGACACAATGTATATACATGTATAATCATGACTATATAGACACAATGTATATACATGTATAATCATGACTATATAATATTACTTGAATGTAAAATTGTAAGAAACTATAAACATTTATATATAACACAACCATAACTATAAACATAACAAAACCAGAGGCCAACATGAGTCTGTATCACTCCTAGTCTGGTTTATCATCAAATGATTATTTTATGTACTGTTTGGGTTCAATAATTTTGGTATTTTCTACACGACTCTTTAACTTATTCTGGCCGACAGCCAACTTTGAATTAACGGTTAACATAAAAATGTACATGTTATTGATGAACAATTCATTATTATTAAATAAAATAAAATTATTAAAGTTTTTAGGTTTTTTGAAATATAAAATAATTTTAGTACAAAAGTGAGGACGATAAAATGCTTAATGAAGATCTCTTTAAGTTTTGTGTCTAAAGCAATGACAAATGAGAAATTAAAAAGAAGGAAATACCATTTATTTTTCAGTATCATTAATTTAAACATATTTTATTGTCTAAATAATGACAAAAGGACAATTAGCATCATATGGACCTGAAATTGTTGACATGATTGGTAAAACCTGGTTTTTTAAGCTACCATTAGAGTCAAATGGAAAGAACATTCTAGGTTTGGTTTGGTTTATGGTGTTTAATGCCACTTTCAGTTATATCTTGGCAGTCAGTTTTATTGGTGGAGGAAACCGGAGGACCAAGAATCGTTTTACATGATACCTTATTACCATTCTCTTTAAATGGTCCTAAAAGCAATGATAGTCTTTCATACACTTTAAATGATATAAAAATAAAAGTTAAAAAGTTAGGTTTGTGTAAACCATTTAGCTACCCTGCATTATAAAATGTGGAGAAATTACTAAATAATATGTCTGTGTTAAATTGAAGTGGTAGTACATCTTAATCAAGTTTCATCAAAATAAAACCTTAAGTACTGTGCTATTAGTGACTTTTGTACATGACAGCTTATGTGTACTAGTATCTTATTTGTTTTAGTCCCTAGAGAGTCAACAAAGGTCTACATTTAAAATCATGACATTACAAATATAATATTAGTACATGAGTAGACATTAACAGTACACAAGTACATGAGTAGACATTAACAGTACACAAGTACATGAGTAGACATTAACAGTACACAAGTACATGAGTAGACATTAACAGTACACAAGTACATGAGTAGACATTAACAGTACACAAGTACATGAGTAGACATTAACAGTACACAAGTACATGAGTAGACATTAACAGTACACAAGTACATGAGTAGACATTAACAGTACACAAGTACATGAGTAGACATTAACAGTACACAAGTACATGAGTAGACATTAACAGTACACAAGTACATGAGTAGACATTAACAGTACACAAGTACATGAGTAGACATTAACAGTACACAAGTACATGAGTAGACATTAACAGTACACAAGTACATGAGTAGACATTAACAGTACACAAGTACATGAGTAGACATTAACAGTACACAAGTACATGAGTAGACATTAACAGTACACAAGTACATGAGTAGACATTAACAGTACACAAGTACATGAGTAGACATTAACAGTACACAAGTACATGAGTAGACATTAACAGTACACAAGTACATGAGTAGACATTAACAGTACACAAGTACATGAGTAGACATTAACAGTACACAAGTACATGAGTAGACATTAACAGTACACAAGTACATGAGTAGACATTAACAGTACACAAGTACATGAGTAGACATTAACAGTACACAAGTACATGAGTAGACATTAACAGTACACAAGTACATGAGTAGACATTAACAGTACACAAGTACATGAGTAGACATTAACAGTACACAAGTACATGAGTAGACATTAACAGTACACAAGTACATGAGTAGACATTAACAGTACACAAGTACATGAGTAGACATTAACAGTACACAAGTACATGAGTAGACATTAACAGTACACAAGTACATGAGTAGACATTAACAGTACACAAGTACATGAGTAGACATTAACAGTACACAAGTACATGAGTAGACATTAACAGTACACAAGTACATGAGTAGACATTTACAGTACACAAGTACATATTAACAGTACAATTTAAACATATTTTTGAAACAACCTTTTAAACAGTAAAATATAGAAATAAAATACACATAAAAAAAACCAGTTTTATGTAAATACACAATTGTTTTAAATACAAATCTAAATGCAGTTCTATAAACAGCAGTCTACAATGTTTTTTGGCACAATTATGTTAATATAACATATACATTGTATTGGTGGATCATGTACACATGTAAAATGATCTATAGATGTTAACAGCATTGAAAATAATGGTTTATACTTATCATAAAAATAACTTTCAATCATTTATAGTAAAATCAAAAGTTATGGGGAGGGGGGAGTATACCTCAATATTGGAAACAATGGAAATGCAACATCCTGCTTTCCAATACAAATTCACAAATATCAGATTATAGATTCCTTCCAGAATTCCTGTCATAAAGAGGGGAGTTATTGTGCTTAACACCACTATCAACAATTATATCAATTATATCAATTATATCAATTATATCAATTATATCAATTATATCATGGCAGTCAGTTTTATTGGTGGAGGAAACCAGATTACCTGGAGAAAACCATTGAGCTGCTGCCAGTCACTGACAAACTTGATCAGAAAATGGTGTATTGAGTACACCTCGCCATGAGCTAGATTTGAACTCACAACATCAGTGGTGATAGGCACTGATTGCACAGGTAATACCATACGATCACGACCATGACAGGCCCTACCTTTGGAAAAGAACGGTAACTACTGTAACATATCCTGAAGAAGATTTCACAAATAATTGTTTGCGTTAGTCATACATCAGATATTCTGATAGTAAAATTAGTAATGAACTCTAGTATAACCTTAAAAATACAGTTCAACCTTGTATCAAAGTTGAAAGGTCAAAAAATTTACTTTACATTTATTTATCTATGGACATGACGAATTCACGATATGACTTATTAAACTTCACGACTATAAAAATAATAAATTATATCAAAAAGTATACATTAATATGAAAAATGATGGAGTATTTGGGTTAAACGTTGTGATTTTTACATAGAATAAAGGCAGGGTCAAGTTCTTCATTATTGGCACAAAAGTGTTGTGTATGTAGAGCTGCTGTAAATATATTTGTTCCTAGATAAACACAAGTATTATCATTACCCTCCTCTTATTAAATCTTTTTTTAAAGATCCACGTTTCTTTACATGCGGTTTACCCTTAAAAATAAAAAAAAAACAATAAAACAGTTCAAAATCACAATAACCTATATTCAATCAATATTTCCTACCCTAAAACTTTTTTTTTTAATCAATGAACGGAATCAAAAATCCAATCTACCTACATTATTGTAGAAAGTGTTTTGTGATCTTTGTGGTATATCAAAAATCAAATGTTGCTGGTATGGTGAACATTCACAGTGTACCATGATGTCGGTGAAATTTCTGAATTGGTCTAATACCAAATTTGTTGGCTAGGAATACAAAATTTTAAAAAATGCTTTAGATTCAAAAGGTCAAAGGTTGCAGACCAGAATGAATCAGTATAATTACTTTAATTTGAATAAATTCATGTTTCTTTAATATATATGTACAATAAATCTTCAGCTTAATAATATAACAAATTAATTATGTAAGTAAAAACATCATAGCTTAGAATATCAGGCACAACACAAAATACAATGGTATTTCACAACAAAAACAAATCACAACCGAAACAATAAATTCATGTGTTTGGCACAACTGTTGTTGAAGATGTCATCAAAAATACATAACATCAAAAAAATAATTGCCAAATTAGCATAATGGTGTAACTATGGCAGCAGTTTCATCTCTGTTTAAAATCTTTAGATATATCTAACTAAAATCTTTCTTATATTCAGGATTAAATATTTGAAATATCCATGTAACTGACTTTACATTGTGAAAACCCATTAACATAAGCATAGCTCAGGAGAGGTCCCCTTTTTGGTTATAAATCATAAATTGTCACTTTTGATATACTTTTTGAAAACTCTTTGCTCGAAGTTTGAAACAAGACTTTTCTAAAACCCCAAAAATGAGATGTATTTCTTTGATATTGCCTAGGCTGTAGGGGAAAGACATTTTTGGAGTCCTTTAGATGTTTATGACCAATCTTTTTATCTATATTAATACAAACAAGTTTTTATGGACTCAGAAAGTACTACAAATGTAATATAACAATAAACATTCGTATGACTAGGAATCCATATAATCTCAGTAAATCTCCATTTTAATTAACTGCCCTTTAATCGTCTGAATTCTACGTAACAGTTAACCTATTTCAATGTTGTCAAATCAAGTGCTATCTTCTCCAATCAGATTTTGCCACCTCTGTCCATATGACCTTGACAAATGTCCTCTGTAAGTGGTTTGTTTACATCACTCAGAAATGATCTACGAGGACTGACACTTTACTTTTGCCGACACGACCTTGAGATACGCCTTCTGTTCCAGCTAAGTTCATATTCTGCCACTGTGTAGGTTGACCTGTTTATAAAAATGCAAAAAATTTACACACTTGCTTGATGTTAAAATTCATTTTAAGATGGACAAAAACATAAATAAAAATGTTGGAAAATTCACCATCTTGTTTTCATTGACTTAAGCAGAGAGATAACATCTATAACGAGCCTGAATCACTGAATGTTATGACAACAAAGGAAAATTCACCATTTTTTTAATCATTGACTTGAGCTGACAGATACCATCTACAATGAGGCTGAATCACTGAATGTCATGACAACGAACCTACTCTCTATTTTGACATCAGGAGATATCAATGGTAAATGACAGATTCTCTGGTTTGACTGAAGCAGGAAGATAACTCACTGAAAGGATAATAATTTGATTTAAAGAAAATGCTCACCTCTATAAACAGGTAGAGCAAGTGAGTGATTGTTGTTTAATGCCAAATGAGCACTTTTTTTCAGCTATTTATTTCATGGTGAGAACAAGTTACATTTCAATTAGATTATGATTTTTTTGTACTAGATCAAGAAAAGTCCGTGGGTAGTCATGTTGTTCCATTCAGACACATTATCCTGATTGTCTGTGGGTAGTCATGTTGTTCCATTCAGACACATTATCCTGATTGTCTGTGGGTAGTCATGTTGTTCCATTCAGACACATTATCCTGATGGTCTGTGGGTAGTCATGTTGTTCCATTCAGACACATTATCCTGATTTTTTGTGGGTAGTCATGTTGTTCCATTCAGACACATTATCCTAATTTTCTGTGGGTAGTCATGTTGTTCCATTCAGACACATTATCCTGATTTTCTGTGGGTAGTCATGTTGTTCCATTCAGACACATTATCCTGATTGTCTGTGGGTAGTCATGTTGTTCCATTCAGACACATTATCCTGATTGTCTGTGGGTAGTCATGCTGTTCCATTCAGACACATTATCCTGATGGTCTGTGGGCAGTCATGTTGTTCCATTCAGACACATTATCCTGATTGTCTGTGGGCAGTCATGTTGTTCCATTCAGACACATTTTCCTGATTGTCTGTGGGTAGTCATGTTGTTCCATTCAGACACATTATCCTGATGGTCTGTGGGTAGTCATGTTGTTCCATTCAGACACATTATCCTGATGGTCTGTGGGTAGTCATGTTGTTCCATTCAGACACATTATCCTGATTGTCTGTGGGTAGTCATGTTGTTCCATTCAGACACATTATCCTGATTGTCTGTGGGTAGTCATGTTGTTCCATTCAGACACATTATCCTGATTGTCTGTGGGCAGTCATGTTGTTCCATTCAGACACATTATCCTGATGGTCTGTGGGTAGTCATGTTGTTCCATTCAGACACATTATCCTGATGGTCTGTGGGTAGTCATGTTGTTCCATTCAGACACATTATCATGATTGTCTGTGGGTAGTCATGTTGTTCCATTCAGACACATTATCCTGATTGTCTGTGGGTAGTCATGTTGTTCCACTCAGACACATTATCCTGATTGTCTGTGGGCAGTCATGTTGTTCCATTCAGACACATTATCCTGATGGTCTGTGGGTAGTCATGTTGTTCCACTCAGACACATTATCCTGATGGTCTGTGAGTTAGTCATGTTGTTCCATTCAGACACATTATCCTGATTGTCTGTGGGTAGTCATGTTGTTCCATTCAGACACATTATCCTGATTGTCTGGGCAGTCATGTTATTCCACTCAGACACATTATCCTGATGGTCTGTGGGTAGTCATGTTGTTCAATTCAGACACATTATCCTGATTTTCTGTGGGTAGTCATGCTGTTCCATTCAGACACATTATCCTGATTGTCTGTGGGCAGTCATGTTGTTCCATTCAGACACATTATCCTGATTGTCTGTGGGCAGTCATGTTGTTCCATTCAGACACATTATCCTGATGGTCTGTGGGTAGTCATGTTGTTCCATTCAGACACATTATCCTGATTGTCTGTGGGAAGTCATGTTGTTCCACTCAGACACATTATCCTGATTGTCTGTGGGTAGTCATGTTGTTCCATTCAGACACATTATCCTGATTTTCTGTGGGTAGTCATGTTGTTTCATTCAGACACATTATCCTGATGGTCTGTGGGTAGTCATGTTGTTCCATTCAGACACATTATCCTGATTGTCTGTGGGTAGTCATGTTGTTCCATTCAGACACATTATCCTGATTGTCTGTGGGTAGTCATGTTGTTTCATTCAGACACATTATCCTGATTGTCTGTGGGCAGTCATGTTGTTCCATTCAGACACATTATCCGGATTGTCTGTGGGCAGTCATGTTGTTCCATTCAGACACATTATCCTGATGGTCTGTGGGTAGTCATGTTGTTCCATTCAGACACATTATCCTGATTGTCTGTTAGTCATGTTGTTCCATTCAGACACATTATCCTGATGGTCTGTGGGTAGTCATGTTGTTCCATTCAGACACATTATCCTGATTGTCTGTGGGTAGTCATGTTGTTCCATTCAGACACATTATCCTGATTGTCTGTGAGTAGTCATGTTGTTCCATTCAGACACATTATCCTGATGGTCTGTGGGTAGTCATGTTGTTCCATTCAGACACATTATCCTGATTGTCTGTGGGTAGTCATGTTGTTCCATTCAGACACATTATCCTGATTGTCTGTGAGTAGTCATGTTGTTCCATTCAGACACATTATCCTGATTGTCTGTGGGTAGTCATGTTGTTCCATTCAGACACATTATCCTGATTGTCTGTGGGTAGTCATGTTGTTCCATTCAGACACATTATCCTGATTGTCTGTGGGTAGTCATGTTGTTCCATTCAGACACATTATCCTGATTGTCTGTGAGTAGTCATGTTGTTCCATTCAGACACATTATCCTGATGGTCTGTGGGTAGTCATGTTGTTCCATTCAGACACATTATTCTGATGGTCTGTGGGTAGTCATGTTGTTCCATTCAGACACATTATCCTGATTGTCTGTGGGTAGTCATGTTGTTCCATTCAGACACATTATCCTGATGGTCTGTGGGTAGTCATGTTGTTCCATTCAGACACATTATCCTGATTGTCTGTGGGTAGTCATTTTTTTCCATTCAGACACATTATCCTGATGGTCTGTGGGTAGTCATGTTGTTCCATTCAGACACATTATCCTGATTGTCTGTGGGTAGTCATGTTGTTCCATTCAGACACATTATCCTGATTGTCTGTGGGTAGTCATGTTGTTCCATTCAGACACATTATCCTGATTGTCTGTGGGTAGTCATGTTGTTCCATTCAGACACATTATCCTGATGGTCTGTGGGTAGTCATGTTGTTCCATTCAGACACATTATCCTGATTGTCTGTGGGTAGTCATTTTTTTCCATTCAGACACATTATCCTGATTGTCTGTGGGTAGTCATGTTGTTCCATTCAGACACATTATCCTGATGGTCTGTGGGTAGTCATGTTGTTCCATTCAGACACGTTATCCTGATTGTCTGTGGGTAGTCATGTTGTTCCATTCAGACACATTATCCTGATGGTCTGTGGGTAGTCATGTTGTTCCATTCAGACACATTATCCTGATGGTCTGTGGGCAGTCATGTTGTTCCATTCAGACACATTATCCTGATGGTCTGTGGGTAGTCATGTTGTTCCATTCAGACACATTATCCTGATGGTCTGTGGGTAGTCATGTTGTTCCATTCAGACACGTTATCCTGATTGTCTGTGGGTAGTCATGTTGTTCCATTCAGACACATTATCCTGATTGTCTGTGGGTAGTCATGTTGTTCCATTCAGACACATTATCCTGATGGTCTGTGGGTAGTCATGTTGTTCCATTCAGACACATTATCCTGATTGTCTGTGGGTAGTCATGTTGTTCCATTCAGACACATTATCCTGATTTTCTGTGGGTAGTCATGTTGTTCCATTCAGACACATTATCCTGATGGTCTGTGGGTAGTCATGTTGTTCCATTCAGACACATTATCCTGATGGTCTGTGGGTAGTCATGTTGTTCCATTCAGACACATTATCCTGATTGTCTGTGGGTAGTCATGTTGTTCCATTCAGACACATTATCCTGATGGTCTGTGGGTAGTCATGTTGTTCCATTCAGACACATTATCCTGATTGTCTGTGGGTAGTCATGTTGTTCCATTCAGACACATTATCCTGATGGTCTGTGGGTAGTCATGTTGTTCCATTCAGACACATTATCCTGATGGTCTGTGGGTAGTCATGTTGTTCCATTCAGACACATTATCCTGATTGTCTGTGGGTAGTCATGTTGTTCCATTCAGACACATTATCCTGATGGTCTGTGGGTAGTCATGTTGTTCCATTCAGACACATGATCCTGATTGTCTGTGGGTAGTCATGTTGTTCCATTCAGACACATTATCCTGATGGTCTGTGGGTAGTCATGTTGTTCCATTCAGACACATTATCCTGATTGTCTGTGGGTAGTCATGTTGTTCCATTCAGACACATTATCCTGATTGTCTGTGGGTAGTCATGTTGTTCCATTCAGACACATTATCCTGATTGTCTGTGGGTAGTCATGTTGTTCCATTCAGACACATTATCCTGATTGTCTGTGGGTAGTCATGTTGTTCCATTCAGACACATTATCCTGATTGTCTGTGAGTAGTCATGTTGTTCCATTCAGACACATTATCCTGATGGTCTGTGGGTAGTCATGTTGTTCCATTCAGACACATTATTCTGATTGTCTGTGGGTAGTCATGTTGTTCCATTCAGACACATTATCCTGATGGTCTGTGGGTAGTCATGTTGTTCCATTCAGACACATTATCCTGATGGTCTGTGGGTAGTCATGTTGTTCCATTCAGACACATTATCCTGATTGTCTGTGGGTCGTCATTTTTTTCCATTCAGACACATTATCCTGATTGTCTGTGGGTAGTCATGTTGTTCCATTCAGACACATTATCCTGATTGTCTGTGGGTAGTCATGTTGTTCCATTCAGACACATTATCCTAATGGTCTGTGGGTAGTCATGTTGTTCCATTCAGACACATTATCCTGATGGTCTGTGGGTAGTCATGTTGTTCCATTCAGACACATTATCCTGATGGTCTGTGGGTAGTCATGTTGTTCCATTCAGACACGTTATCCTGATTGTCTGTGGGTAGTCATGTTGTACCATTCAGACACATTATCCTGATGGTCTGTGGGTAGTCATGTTGTTCCATTCAGACACATTATCCTGATGGTCTGTGGGTAGTCATGTTGTTCCATTCAGACACGTTATCCTGATTGTCTGTGGGTAGTCATGTTGTTCCATTCAGACACGTTATCCTGATTGTCTGTGGGTAGTCATGTTGTTCCATTCAGACACATTATCCTGATTGTCTGTGGGTAGTCATGTTGTTCCATTCAGACACATTATCCTGATGGTCTGTGGGTAGTCATGTTGTTCCATTCAGACACATTATCCTGATTGTCTGTGGGTAGTCATGTTGTTCCATTCAGACACATTATCCTGATTTTCTGTGGGTAGTCATGTTGTTCCATTCAGACACATTATCCTGATTGTCTGTGGGTAGTCATGTTGTTCCATTCAGACACATTATCCTGATGGTCTGTGGGTAGTCATGTTGTTCCATTCAGACACATTATCCTGATGGTCTGTGGGTAGTCATGTTGTTCCATTCAGACACATTATCCTGATTTTCTGTGGGTAGTCATGTTGTTCCATTCAGACACATTATCCTGATTGTCTGTGGGTAGTCATGTTGTTCCATTCAGACACATTATCCTGATGGTCTGTGGGTAGTCATGTTGTTCCATTCAGACACATTATCCTGATGGTCTGTGGGTAGTCATGTTGTTCCATTCAGACACATTATCCTGATTGTCTGTGGGTAGTCATGTTGTTCCATTCAGACACATTATCCTGATGGTCTGTGGGTAGTCATGTTGTTCCATTCAGACACATGATCCTGATTGTCTGTGGGTAGTCATGTTGTTCCATTCAGACACATTATCCTGATGGTCTGTGGGTAGTCATGTTGTTCCATTCAGACACATTATCCTGATTGTCTGTGGGTAGTCATGTTGTTCCATTCAGACACATTATCCTGATTGTCTGTGGGTAGTCATGTTGTTCCATTCAGACACATTATCCTGATTTTCTGTGGGTAGTCATGTTGTTCCATTCAGACACATTATCCTGATGGTCTGTGGGTAGTCATGTTGTTCCATTCAGACACATTATCCTGATGGTCTGTGGGTAGTCATGTTGTTCCATTCAGACACATTATCCTGATGGTCTGTGGGTAGTCATGTTGTTCCATTCAGACACATTATCCTGATTGTGTGTGGGTAGTCATGTTGTTCCATTCAGACACATTATCCTGATGGTCTGTGGGTAGTCATGTTGTTCCATTCAGACACATTATCCCGATTGTCTGTGGGTAGTCATGTTGTTCCATTCAGACACATTATCCTGATTGTCTGTGGGTAGTCATGTTGTTCCATTCAGACACATTATCCTGATTGTCTGTGGGTAGTCATGTTGTTCCATTCAGACACATTATCCTGATGGTCTGTGGGTAGTCATGTTGTTCCATTCAGACACATTATCCTGATTTTCTGTGGGTAGTCATGTTGTTCCATTCAGACACATTATCCTGATTTTCTGTGGGTAGTCATGTTGTTCCATTCAGACACATTATCCTGATGGTCTGTGGGTAGTCATGTTGTTCCATTCAGACACATTATCCTGATGGTCTGTGGGTAGTCAAGTTGTTCCATTCAGACACATTATCCTGATTGTCTGTGGGTAGTCATGTTGTTCCATTCAGACACATTATCCTGATGGTCTGTGGGTAGTCATGTTGTTCCATTCAGACACATTATCCTGATTGTCTGTGGGTAGTCATGTTGTTCCATTCAGACACATTATCCTGATGGTCTGTGGGTAGTCATGTTGTTCCATTCAGACACATTATCCTGATGGTCTGTGGGTAGTCATGTTGTTCCATTCAGACACATTATCCTGATGGTCTGTGGGCAGTCATGTTGTTCCATTCAGACACATTATCCTGATTGTCTGTGGGTAGTCATGTTGTTCCATTCAGACACATTATCCTGATTTTCTGTGGGTAGTCATGTTGTTCCATTCAGACACATTATCCTGATGGTCTGTGGGTAGTCATGTTGTTCCATTCAGACACATTATCCTGATGGTCTGTGGGTAGTCATGTTGTTCCATTCAGACACATTATCCTGATGGTCTGTGGGTAGTCATGTTGTTCCATTCAGACACATTATCCTGATTGTCTGTGGGTAGTCATGTTGTTCCATTCAGACACATTATCCTGATTGTCTGTGGGTAGTCATGTTGTTCCATTCAGACACATTATCCTGATTGTCTGTGGGTAGTCATGTTGTTCCATTCAGACACATTATCCTGATGGTCTGTGGGTAGTCATGTTGTTCCATTCAGACACATTATCCTGATGGTCTGTGGGTAGTCATGTTGTTCCATTCAGACACATTATCCTGATTTTCTGTGGGTAGTCATGTTGTTCCATTCAGACACATTATCCTGATGGTCTGTGGGTAGTCATGTTGTTCCATTCAGACACATTATCCTGATTGAGCTCTTACTTTTGAATGCTTAGCGAAAAAGCAGCAAATATCAAATTTTAGTCTGGTTTGACCCGACTAGGGTTCAAACTTATGATCTACCACACTCGAGGCAAGCATGCCAACCATTACACTACTGATGCAGTTGTAAACAGGTGAACAACTCTTATCTGATACAAGGAGATAACCCTCTCACCTAATACAGGGAGATAACTCTTACCTGAAGGAGAATCACTGGATTTTAAGGCAAATGACCAACTTTCTGGATTGACTGAAGCACAATGAGGAAGTTGTAGTTCTACTGGCTGTAAAAATTTCAAACCATGAGGTCCACACATCACCAAGGGAGATAATAAAGTTTCACCTGAAATCACAAAAAATAATAAAATTGATCAGTAAATCACTCGTACTTTTGTCTTCAATCCGGTAGCTGTGAGATTGATAAAAAATACAGTGGAAATCCGGAAGATCAGTGAAACTTAACATGTCTGCGTTAGTTGCAAAAGAATGCAATTATGCAATGCAGGTTTTACTGCCTCCAAGTGTGGCTTTGTTTTTACATACTAAAATCACTGGAGATAACAAAAACAATCAAATATGTACCTTAAATATTATATTGAGAACCTCAGGAGTGACATTTTGTATGTTTTACTGCACATTTATGTCCCATGGGTAACCATAGATTTCAGTTCCATCTTTTTGTAATACAAGTTCTATCCCTTTTGGGTAAATATTATATGTTATTCAGCTATCAGATAGGGTATATAATGTGACATTCCCGGCTTAGGATCTATATTCCCTGAGGTGCAGCCGAAGGGAATATATATCATAAGCCGGGAATGTCACATTATATACCCTGTCTGATAGCTGAGGCTTAGGATCTATATTCCCCGAGGCGCAGCCGAAGGGAATATATATCATAAGCCGGGAATGTCACATTATATACCCTGTCTGATAGCTGAATAACAGATATATTACGGATTTAATCTTTTTTTTAAAATACAACATCCAACTGTGTATTAAATAAATTTTTTTCTTTTATTTTCATTTTTCGTATCTCTAAATGTCCGTACCTTTGACGTCATTCTTCAATGACGTCAAAATATGTGTCACGTCATATTTCATGTATAGGGTGTCTCAGGAAGGAAAATACTGTACTAAATTTCTAAATCAATACAGTTTCATATGTAGTAAATTTTATAAACTTTATAAATATAACATTAATATATCACATAACAAAACAACGGGTTTGCGAAACAGTTTCAATAATTTAAATGTTAACTACATGTAAATAAAACCTTGGTGTGGCCCCATGACGTCGAAAGTTTTCAAGGCTCAACGTTTTGTTTATTTGTTATGGTACAGCCGTGGAACATAGGAGTTTGCTGAATCAATCAGGTATTTGTGACGGAATTAACCGTTGTAATATTTTTTTGTTCATGCAGCCATTTTGAGTATAAAAACAGCATTTAATTTGGTAAAAATACATTTATTATCCCGTATTATACCATTGATTCAGTGAAGCGTAATGTTTTGTCGTCCATGTTTTAATCGTTTTTGGGGACTGAAATATATACCCCGTCTGTTTTCCGAATATATGCTGACATTCAGGGTTGAAGAACCAATGAAAATATGTGTAACAAACTATATTCGTAATATATACAAATATCTACCAAAATTTAAGGCAGTTTGAATTCAACACCAAATTTCCTGATACTTAGAATTTCAATTTTTTTCAGTTATTTGACTTTTCTTTTCTTTGTGAAATATTCTATCTTTCCTTAAAAACTGTACCTGTATATTTACATAGTTTCATCATTGATTTTATACCAAAGAAAGTTAGCTTACAAAAATAATATTTGTACATTTCCCAATATGTCAATAAGTTTACAGGACTTTATTCAGATCATTGATTGACTTGATGCTACACTGAATTGTCCATTTTTGATTGCCCCTTTGGTATTCTCTAACTTTTATTTGAGGTCTCAGAATGTATCCAAAACCCATTACAGCCATGCTTAAAAGTTACTTACCCTTTTCCCTATCTAGAGGTGGCAGAATATTATTGTCTCTGCAGACTTTGAAGTAAATTTCCTGTTGAACACCCTCAGGAATGGCACCAGATGGTATAACAATACTAACACCAGTCTCTGGAGATTCTAATATACCTCCCTGATGATCAAATGTTCCCCTGGCAGTGGCTACAACTGTATGATTCTCATCTAAATGATGATCATTGTTAAACCTGTAATACCCAGTAAAACATTAATATAGCTTCTCTTCCCCAAAATATATGATAGAATCAGATCAGCGTCCGGACTCAAATCGGCATCCACTCACGTCATTATCTCAAATCACAGTCCATTATAAGTGTATTCTCAAATCAGCATCCTTTCCAAATTCTCAGATCAATAGCCGATATATTGGTCAGGGTCAGTGACGTCGAATTGAGAAAGTGAGAAACTGCCATAGATTTGAGAATTGGAGACTGATTAAAGAATTTGAAAAAAGTACATAGATCTGAGGTACAGAAGTCTATGACGTAGAAAGCGGAGATGAATTTGAGGATTGGACATCGATTAGAGGCTGGATGTCAAGTTTTACATATATCTTCTCTTATTCATAACAAGCATTAATTAAAATTTTAAGAGGGTGCAATTACAATTAATAAGTATTTTGGATAACACCATTTTCTCTATTTTAATTATTATAAGAAAGTATTTTCAATTTAACTTTTCTGATTTTTCTAATTCTTATAAAATTAAAACTTCATATTAATACATCTGATTTCCAGACATTTTGTCAGTAATTAAAATGTATGTTATACCATAGAATCAAAATTTGAATTACATGTCATTCTTATAAATTTAACATAAATGGATGTGAATTAAAGAAAACATGAAAGAAAATCTGTCTAAAACTTGTCCAATAATAAAATGTTAAAAAATTAAAAGAACAGAAATTATCACAGCCCTCTCTCTGTATAAGGTGCATTATGCCTATACAGTGTTCTGGTTAGATAAAGCACCATTTGATCTACTCTAGAAATCTTAGTATTTCACATCATCAAAATAATAAGTTATTTGATTTAGCTGTCTTACCATAAATCAAGTTAACAATACATAAAAGCTTTAATGAATGATGTCATTAGAATGAAAATAAATTTGATAGTTTCACAGATGTTGTTAATAGTGACCTTTTACATCAATCATAAATTACACTCAAACCTGCTTGAAAGACCACCTGAATTAACATTTTCAATAACCATTGTAGTACATTCATATAGAGTATACCTGTATTAAGAGACAATTTTTTGACAATCGTTGAGTGGTCTTTGAAGACAGGTTTGACTGTATTTGATTAACCTGAGTGGTCTTTGAAGACAGGTTTGACTGTATTTGATTAACTTGAGTGGTCTTTAAAGACAGGTTTGACTCCATTTGAATAACTTGAATGGTCTTTGAAGACAGGTTTGACTGTATTTGATTAACTTGAGTGGTCTTTGAAGACAGGTTTGACTGTATTTGATTAACTTGAGTGGTCTTTGAAGACAGGTTTGACTGTATTTGATTATCTTGAGTGGTCTTTGAAGACAGGTTTGACTGTATTTGATTAACTTGAGTGGTCTTTGAAGACAGGTTTGACTGTATTTGATTAACTTGAGTGGTCTTTAAAGACAGGTTTGACTCCATTTGAATAACTTGAGTGGTCTTTGAAGACAGGTTTGACTGTATTTGATTAACTTGAGTGGTCTTTGAAGACAGGTTTGACTGTATTTGATTAACTTGAGTGGTCTTCGATGACAGGTTTAACTGTATTTGATTAACTTGAGTGGTCTTTGAAGACAGGTTTGACTGTATTTGATTAACCTGAGTGGTCTTTGAAGACAGGTTTGACTGTATTTGATTATCTTGAGTGGTTTTTGAAGACAGGTTTGACTGTATTTGATTAACTTGAGTGGTCTTTGAAGACAGGTTTGACTGTATTTGATTAACTTGAGTGGTCTTTAAAGACAGGTTTGACTGCATTTGATTAACATGAGTGGTCTTTGAAGACAGGTTTTACTGTATTTGATTAACTTGAGTGGTCTTTGAAGACAGGTTTGACTGTATTTGATTAACTTGAGTGGTCTTCGATGACAGGTTTAACTGTATTTGATTAACCTGAGTGGTCTTTAAAGACAGGTTTGACTGTATTTGATTAACCTGAGTGGTCTTTAAAGACAGGTTTGACTGTATTTGATTAACTTGAGTGGTCTTTAAAGACAGGTTTGACTGTATTTGATTAACTTGAGTGGTCTTTAAAGACAGGTTCGATTGTATTTGATTAACTTGAGTGGTCTTTAAAGACAGGTTTGACTGTATTTGATTAACTTGAGTGGTCTTTAAAGACAGGTTCGACTGTATTTGATTAACTTGAGTGGTCTTTAAAGACAGGTTCAACTGTATTTGATTAACCTGAGTGGTCTTTAAAGACAGGTTTGACTGTATTTGATTAACTTGAGTGGTCTTTAAAGACAGGTTCGACTGTATTTGATTAACCTGAGTGGTCTTTGAAGACAGGTTTGACTGTATTTGATTAACATGAGTGGTCTTTAAAGACAGGTTTGACTGTATTTGATTAACTTGATTGGTCTTTAAAGACAGGTTTGACTGTATTTGATTGACACGAGTGGTCTTTAAAGACAGGTTTGACTGTATTTGATTAACTCGAATGGTCTTTGAAGACAGGTTTGACTGCATTTGATAAACAGTCTTACCAAGAACATGCAACCATGTTAACAATCCACCATAAATATTAATAATCATCCTCTCATAAATTCTACTTTAAATAACAATCCAAATAGCAACCAGAAAAACTGAGCAAAAGCAAATTTTTTTTTTACATGCAATGAAAATAGCATTCTGCAACACACAAAAAAATAACATTCTTTGTTGTTGCTGGGTTCTTACCCACTGATAACCGTTTCGGTTGGAGGATCACTCTCTGAAGGAGTTTCAACCTTGTCACATGACTCAACAGGAAGTTGCAATGCATTTTGGTTAGTAGTGCCATCACCAGAAGTTATAGGTTCAGAGCTATACAGACAGAAAATAAGAAAGTAAAGTATATCAGGCAAACAAAATATAATAGACTACATTTTACTAGCTTTGGTTCATAAAAAAAATACAATCCACCTCCCCGACTATTCTGAAGAAAAATGAAACATCTTACGTTCACTTTATTTAAAATGCATAAACAAATCTTTACAGACAAAATATAGCAGACTATATTTTACTAGCTTTGGTTCATCAATGTTTCGGTAAAAAAAAATATATATATAAAAAAATACACCTTTCCCCCCTTTTCTGAAGAAAAATTAAACATCTTTTGTTCACCTTATTTAAAATGTATAAATAAATCTTTACAGAGAACTTAACCTGTGTCCAATAATCATGACCAAAATAAGTGATACTAAAAAACATCAAGTTTGTAAAGGACCATCCAAATATCATAAATATACACCCTGGGTAAAGATCACGTCTGTCCAAAAGATTATTATAATGTTAAATCGAACAAAAAATGGAACGACTTAGGAATGGATGGAGGAACGGATTAAGTATCCATTTATAAACAAGACAAGATACAGTAACCATATATTTAACAAATTTGATCTTTATGTATTTTTGGACAATTTGTTGGGTTTTTCTCAAGCAATACTATACAAAGAATGCATAAATAACATAAAAAAAGAAGATAGATATATATTGTACCATAATCCATATTATACATTCATTCTATTTATAGTGACAGATTTTGAAAAAATAAAAAAAAACATTTTTCATTATTTTTCTAAATTACCTCTGGTTTCTGGAGAAATGCTTTCTAGAAATGAATGGGAAACAGTTTTACAAAACACTGAATAAAACACTTTCATTTTGAGTGTTCACTATGAGTGAAATAAGTATTAAGCCAAAGACTATATACAGTCAAACCTGTATATAAAGGCCCCTCAAGGGAACCTGAAAAGTTGGCCTTTATGAGCAGTTGCCCTTTATATTACAGGTTAAAATCAGATACACTATTTATTAATGGAAAAAATGAGGCTGCCCTTTAAGGAAGATTTGACTGTTTATATTTTGAGTTAAAATGAATATCAGATTAAAGATTATATAATTCTGAGTAGAAAAGAGTAAAAGATTGAATATTACCTTGATCCTGATGAGAGAAAATGAATATTGGACTGCAGAAGCAATTTTTTTTTTTTTATATTTAGTGAAAATGAATATCGAACTGAAGAAGCAATTTCATTTTTTTTTAAATATATCTTCAATGAAAATGAATATCGGACTGAAGGAAACTTTTTTCATATATATCTTGAGTGAAAAAGAATATCGGACTGAAGGAACATTTTTTTATATATCTTGAGTGAAAATGAATATCGGACTGAAGGAACATTTTTTTATATATCTTGAGTGAAAAAGAATATCGGACTGAAGGAACATTTTTTTTATATATCTTCAGTAAAAATGAATATTGGACTGAAGAAACAATTTCTTTTTTTATATATATCTTCCGTGAAAATGAATATCAGACTGAATGAACAATTTCTTTTTTTTAAATATATTTTACCTACATTTAAACTTGCATTTTCTCCTACATTTACAGTAAGTACAACTACACTTAATATCTACATATGATATACATACTACACTGATACACAACATAGAATAGCAACAGATTTGATAACAACATGGGCTTGTCCAGGAATAGCTGTCAAAATCAATTCTTTATAGTTTTTTTTATTGCTGTTGTTGTCTTTTCCATTGTGTGTCCCTTTCTAGTGACATCCTCCAAAACAACATGCATTTTTTCATGTCTTATAGAAATAATAATTTGAAATTTAAATTTTGTATTTATTCACTTGAATAAATACAAAATATTTATAAAAACTAGCTAAAAAAAAACAACAAAAAACCTGAATATCAATAGATCATCGATTCCACCAATATTAATAAAATGAAGAATCACCTCTCAACTGAATTCACTGAACACAAAAATGACCACAACATATGACATTGTAATCCAGCATGAAATGTGTTAAACTGATGGGATCCCTCTCCTCTTGATAACAGGCCATATATATATATAAACCCTCTCCTCTTGATAACCTCCACAGGCAATACATATATAAACCCTCTCCTCTTGATAACCTCCACAGGCAATACATATATAAACCCTCTCCTCTTGATAACTCCACAGGCAATACTTATATAAACCCTCTCCTCTTAATAACCTCCACAGGCAATACATATATAAACCCCTCTCCTCTTGATGACCTCCAAAGGCAATACATATATAAACTTTCTCCTCTTGATAACAGGCCATACATATATAAACCCTCTCCTCTTGATATAACCTCCACAGGCAATACATATATAAACTCCTCTCCTCTTGATGACCTCCACAGGCAATACATATATAAACCCCTCTCCTCTTGATGACCTCCACAGGCAATACATATATAACCCCTCTCCTCTTGATAACAGGCCATACATATATAAACCCTCTCCTCTTGATAACCTCCACAGGCAATACATATATAAACCCTCTCCTCTTGATGACCTCCACAGGCAATATATATATAAACCCCTCTCCTCTTGATGACCTCCACAGGCAATACATATATAAACCCTCTCCTCTTGATGACCTCCACAGGCAATACATATATAAACCCTCTCCTCTTGATAACAGGCCATACATATATAAACCCTCTCCTCTTGATAACCTCCACAGACAATACATATATAAACCCTCTCATCTTGATGACCTCCACAGGCAATACATATATAAACCCCTCTCCTCTTGATAACCTCCACAGGCAATACATATATAAACCCCTCTCTTCTTGATAACCTCCACAGGCAATACATATATAAACCCTCTCCTCTTGATAACCTCCACTGGCAATACATATATAAACCCCTCTCCTCTTGATGACCTCCACAGGCAATACATATATAAACCCCTCTCCTCTTGATAACCTCTACAGGCAATACATATATAAAACCCTCTCCTCTTAATAACCCCCACAGGCAATACATATATAAACCCCTCTCCTCTTGATAACCTCCACAGGCAATACATATATAAACCCTTTCCTCTTGATAACCTCCACAGGCAATACATATATAAACCCTCTCCTCTTGATAACCTCCACAGGCAATACATATATAAACCCCTCTCCTCTTGATGACCTCCACAGGCAATACATATATAAACCCTCTCCTCTTGATGACCTCCACAGGCAATACATATATAAACCCTCTCCTCTTGATAACCTCCACAGGCAATACATATATAAACCCTCTCCTCTTGATAACTCCACAGGCAATACTTATATAAACCCTCTCCTCTTGATAACCTCCACAGGCAATACATATATAAACCCCTCTCCTCTTGATAACCTCCACAGGCAATACAGATATAAACCCTGTCCTCTTGATAACCTCCACAGGCAATACATATATAAACCCTCTCCTCTTGATAACCTCCACAGGCAATACATATATAAACCCCTCTCCTCTTGATGACCTCCACAGGCAATACATATATAAACCCTCTCCTCTTGATGACCTCCACAGGCAATACATATATAAACCCTCTCCTCTTGATGACCTCCACAGGCAATACATATATAAACCCTCTCCTCTTGATGACCTCCACAGGCAACACATATATAAACCCTCTCCTCTTGATGACCTCCACAGGCAATACATATATAAACCCTCTCCTCTTGATAACCTCCACAGGCAATACATATATCAACCCTCTCCTCTTGATAACCTCCACAGGCAATACATATATAAACCCTCTCCTCTTGATGACCTCCACAGGCATTACATATATAAACCCTCTCCTCTTGATGACCTCCACAGGCAATACATATATAAACCCTCTCCTCTTGATAACCTCCACAGGCAATACATATATAAAACCCTCTCCTCTTGATGACCTCCACAGGCAATACATATATAAACTCCTCTCCTCTTGATGACCTCCACAGGCAATACATATATAAACCCCTCTCCTCTTGATGACCTCCACAGGCAAGACATATATAAACCCTCTCCTCTTGATAACCTCCACAGGCAATACATATATAAACCCCTCTCCTCTTGATGACCTCCACAGGCAAGACATATATAAACCCTCTCCTCTTGATAACCTCCACAGGCAATACATATATAAACCCTCTCCTCTTGATGACCTCCACAGGCAATACATATATAAACCCTCTCCTCTTGATAACCTCCACAGGCAATACATATATAAACCCTCTCCTCTTGATAACCTCCACAGGCAATACATATATAAACTCCTCTCCTCTTGATGACCTCCACAGGCAATACATATATATAAACCCCTCTCCTCTTGATGACCTCCACAGGCAATACATTTATAAACCCTCTCCTCTTGATAACAGGCAATACATATATAAACCCTCTCCTCTTGATGACCTCCACAGGCAATACATATATAAACCCCTCTCCTCTTGATGACCTCCACAGGCAATACATATATAAACCCTCTCCTCTTGATAACAGGCCATACATATATAAACCCTCTCCTCTTGATAACCTCCACAGGCAATACATATATAAACCCTCTCCTCTTGATAACCTCCACAGGCAATGCATATATAAACCCTCTCCTCTTGATGACCTCCACAGGCAATACATATATAAACCCTCTCCTCTTGATGACCTCCACAGGCAATACATATATAAACCCTCTCCTCTTGATAACAGGCCATACATATATAAACCCTCTCATCTTGATAACCTCCACAGGCAATACATATATAAACCCTCTCCTCTTGATGACCTCCACAGGCAATACATATATAAACCCCTCTCCTCTTGATAACCTCCACAGGCAATACATATATAAACCTCTCTCTTCTTGATAACCCCCACAGGCAATACATATATAAACCCTCTCCTCTTGATAACCTCCACAGGCAATACATATATAAACCCCTCTCCTCTTGATGACCTCCAAAGGCAATACATATATAAACTTTCTCCTCTTGATAACAGGCCATACATATATAAACCCTCTCCTCTTGATATAACCTCCACAGGCAATACATATATAAACTCCTCTCCTCTTGATGACCTCCACAGGCAATACATATATAAACCCCTCTCCTCTTGATGACCTCCACAGGCAATACATATATAACCCCTCTCCTCTTGATAACAGGCCATACATATATAAACCCTCTCCTCTTGATAACCTCCACAGGCAATACATATATAAACCCTCTCCTCTTGATGACCTCCACAGGCAATATATATATAAACCCCTCTCCTCTTGATGACCTCCACAGGCAATACATATATAAACCCTCTCCTCTTGATGACCTCCACAGGCAATACATATATAAACCCTCTCCTCTTGATAACAGGCCATACATATATAAACCCTCTCCTCTTGATAACCTCCACAGACAATACATATATAAACCCTCTCATCTTGATGACCTCCACAGGCAATACATATATAAACCCCTCTCCTCTTGATAACCTCCACAGGCAATACATATATAAACCCCTCTCTTCTTGATAACCTCCACAGGCAATACATATATAAACCCTCTCCTCTTGATAACCTCCACAGGCAATACATATATAAACCCCTCTCCTCTTGATGACCTCCACAGGCAATACATATATAAACCCTCTCCTCTTGATAACAGGCCATACATATATCAACCCTCTCCTCTTGATAACCTCCACAGGCAATACATATATAAACCCCTCTCCTCTTGATAACCTCCACAGGCAATACATATATAAACCCTCTCCTCTTGATAACCTCCGCAGGCAATACATATATATACCCCTCTCCTCTTGATGACCTCCACAGACAATACATATATAAACCCTCTCATCTTGATGACCTCCACAGGCAATACATATATAAACCCCTCTCCTCTTGATAACCTCCACAGGCAATACATATATAAACCCCTCTCTTCTTGATAACCTCCACAGGCAATACATATATAAACCCTCTCCTCTTGATAACCTCCACAGGCAATACATATATAAACCCCTCTCCTCTTGATGACCTCCACACGCAATACATATATAAACCCTCTCCTCTTGATAACCTCTGCAGGCAATACATATATAAACCCCTCTCCTCTTGATGACCTCCACAGGCAATACATATATAAACCCTCTCCTCTTGATAACCTCCACAGGCAATACATATATAAACCCTCTCCTCTTGATGACCTCCACAGGCAATACATATATAAACCCCTCTCTTCTTGATAACCTCCACAGGCAATACATATATAAACCCTCTCCTCTTGATAACCTCCATAGGCAATACATATATAAACCCCTCTCCTCTTGATAACCTCCACAGGCAATACATATATAAACCCCTCTCCTCTTGATAACCTCCACAGGCAATACATATATAAACCCTCTCCTCTTGATAACCTCCGCAGGCAATACATATATATACCCCTCTCCTCTTGATGACCTCCACAGACAATACATATATAAACCCTCTCATCTTGATGACCTCCACAGGCAATACATATATAAACCCCTCTCCTCTTGATAACCTCCACAGGCAATACATATATAAACCCCTCTCTTCTTGATAACCTCCACAGGCAATACATATATAAACCCTCTCCTCTTGATAACCTCCACAGGCAATACATATATAAACCCTTCTCCTCTTGATGACCTCCACACGCAATACATATATAAACCCTCTCCTCTTGATAACCTCCACAGGCAATACATATATAAACCCCTCTCCTCTTGATGACCTCCACAGGCAATACATATATAAACCCTCTCCTCTTGATAACCTCCACAGGCAATACATATATAAACCCTCTCCTCTTGATGACCTCCACAGGCAATACATATATAAACCCCTCTCTTCTTGATAACCTCCACAGGCAATACATATATAAACCCTCTCCTCTTGATAACCTCCATAGGCAATACATATATAAACCCCTCTCCTCTTGATGACCTCCACAGGCAATACATATATAAACCCTCTCCTCTTGATAACCTCCACAGGCAATACATATATAAACCCCTCTCCTCTTGACCTCCACAGGCAATACATATATAAACCCTCTCCTCTTGATGACCTCCATAGGCAATACATATATAAACCCACTCCTCTTGATAACAGGCCATACATATATAAACCCTCTCCTCTTGATAACCTCCAGAGGCAATACATATATAAACCCCTCTCCTCTTGATGACCTCCACAGGCAATACATATATAAACCCTCTACTCTTGATAACAGGCCATACATATATAAACCCTCTCCTCTTGATAACCTCCACAGGCAATACATATATAAACCCCTCTCCTCTTGATAACCTCCACAGGCAATACATATATAAACCCTCTCCTCTTGATGACCTCCACAGGCAATACATATATAAACCCCTCTTCTCTTGATAACCTCCGCAGGCAATACATATATATACCCTCTCCTCTTGATGACCTCCACAGGCAATACATATATAAACCCCTCTCCTCTTGATAACAGGCCATACATATATAAACCCTCTCCTCTTGATAACCTCCACAGGCAATACATATATAAACTCCTCTCCTCTTGATGACCTCCACAGGCAATACATATATAAACCCTCTCCTCTTGATAACCTCCACAGGCAATACATATATAAACCCTCTCCTCTTGATAACCTCCACAGGCAATACATATATAAATCCTCTCCTCTTGATGACCTCCACAGGCAATACATATATAAACCCTCTCCTCTTGATGACCTCCACAGGCAATACATATATAAACCCATCTCCTCTTGATAACCTCCACAGGCAATACATATATAAACCCATCTCCTCTTGATAACCTCCACAGGCAATACATATATAAACCCTCTCCTCTTGATAACCTCCACAGGCAATACATATATAAACCCTCTCCTCTTGATAACCTCCACAGGCAATACATATATCAACCCTCTCCTCTTGATAACCTCCACAGGCAATACATATATAAACCCTCTCCTCTTGATAATCTCCACAGGCAATACATATATAAACCCTCTCCTCTTGATAACCTCCTCAGGCAATACATATATAAACCCTCTCCTCTTGATAACCTCCACAGGCAATACATATATAAACCCCTCTCCTCTTGATAACCTCCACAGGCAATACATATATAAACCCCTCTCCTCTTGATAACCTCCACAGGCAATACATATATAAACCCTCTCCTCTTAATAACCTCCACAGGCAATACATATATAAACCCCTCTCCTCTTGATAACCTCCACAGGCAATACATATATAAACCCTCTCCTCTTAATAACCTCCACAGGCAATACATATATAAACCCTCTCCTCTTGATAACCTCCACAGGCAATACATATATAAACCCTCTCCTCTTGATAACCTCCAGAGGCAATACATATATAAACCCTCTCCTCTTGATAATCTCCACAGGCAATACATATATAAACCCTCTCCTCTTGATAACCTCCACAGACAATACATATATAAACCCTCTCCTCTTGATAACCTCCACAGGCAATACATATATAAACCCTCTCCTCTTGATAACCTTCACAGGCAATACATATATAAACCCCTCTCCTCTTGATAACCTCCACAGGCAATACATATATAAACCCTCTCCTCTTGATAACCTCCACAGGCAATACATATATAAATCCCTCTCCTCTTAATAACCTCCACAGGCAATACATATATAAACCCCTCTCCTCTTGATAACCTCCACAGGCAATACATATATAAACCCCTCTCCTCTTGATAACCTCCACAGGCAATACATATATAAACCCTCTCCTCTTGATAACCTCCACAGGCAATACATATATAAACCCCTCTCCTCTTGATAACCTCCACAGGCAATACATATATAAACCCTCTCCTCTTAATAACCTCCACAGGCAATACATATATAAACCCCTCTCCTCTTGATAACCTCCACAGGCAATACATATATAAACAAATGATCAAAAACCTACAAAGATTTGTTTTCACTAAAAAAGATCACATATTATCACAAAAATGAATGACAACATCAACAAGGACAGTACGATAGGCTAGCAGGGTAAATGAATGACAACATCAACAAGAACAGTACGATAGGCTAGCAGGGTAAATGAATGACAACATCAACAAGGACAGTACGATAGGCTAGCAGGGTAAATGAATGACAACATCAACAAGGACAGTACGATAGGCTAGCAGGGTAAATGAATGCTCGTAGTTAACTGTTCATTTCTAACAGTTTACTAAACTTCATTAATAATATATAATATTATCTTGTAGTATGCCAGCTATTCCTGGTCACGCCTAAAAGCTTGTGATATTATATATACATATACACACATGTGTTTACCTGTAATTTCTTATGGGTCCGTTTGAAGATACAATTGGACTATGTGGAGAGTCTGATTTACCAAATGTTGACAACTGTGGTTTTCTGTAAGCCTCGAAGGCACTACCTCTATCATCACTGTCATTGGGATCTTGAGATCCTCCCCTGTAATGTAATAATTATACATTTTGAGATTTTCCCTGTAACTATTTTGAATCTATATCAAAATGAAATGAATTATCCTTATTCAAAACTTGCTATAATATAGACCAAAGAAAATCTACTGATAAGGTGTTGAACATGAACAGGGATACAGTCTATCTTTATCAAGGGATTGGGGTTAGGGTCTTAGGGTTTAATGCAAATTCCAACAATATTGTGGCGGTCAGTTTTAATGGAGCAAGGATTTATATAGTAAGAAGGATATGAATTTCGGGAGATTTAAGTAGATTGTATGTAAGTATGTTGCGTGGCGAGATTACCCATAGTGCAATTTGTTGACGATGCGCGTGCCTTGATTAATGGTGGAAATTTTCATCGCTTCAACATTTTAAACAAGTATTTGTAAATATATAAAACCATAATTACAGGTATAAAGTGAAAATATCTGTCCTAAATACCAATCATTAATAAAGTATCGACTTTTCGTAGATGTATCACCCATATTTCATCAATAATTGACATTAATCAATTTGCCCTTTTGACCTTCATAATCCCGCCTATTATGGGCGGTCAAGACTCGAATTTAAATTTCAAACTCCTCTCTTCTCTCATCATACTGAATATTGAAGCGGAGCCGTCATTTTTGTCATAATATAAATATTTTTCAATGTATTTAAGGAGTTTATTGAAAACAGTACTCTCGATTTGTATTTATTAAGGATTGTTTACCATCATTTGTCAAAATGGTGGCATTCTGGGCGGAAATGGGGGTGGCCTATTTGGAAATCAATAGACTTCCTTGTTTACATGAAATCGACATATCAAGTGTATAAATGTGTATCCGATATATAGAACAAAATTAGCGTGGTTGGTTTCTTTGTTTTATTATTTTTAATGTTTTTAGATGTATGAAACTCTATTGTACTTTTTATTTTTATTTTACGTGTAAGAGGGGTGATACAGTAAAAAATCCATTTTTTTTTTCCATTGAACCTACATCAGCAAATCCAAGGATTGTTTTGTGTAGTGTAGTATATAGACGATGTATAACACGAACTTTGGTGTAATTGGTTGATTTTCCTACGAATTCTCAAGGCATTTCAAAATGAATGAATGAATTTTTGCTTTGTTGTAGCATAAAACCTCGCCACACGAGATAAAGCGAGAAAATAAGAGATTCAAATCCTTTCTACTATATAAATCCTTGGGTGGAGGAAACCTGAGTACCCAGAGAACCAGGAAACAGATCAGCCACAAGTTACCGACAAGTTTGATCAATTACACCTCTCCTAGGTCAGAATCATTAATATAGGGTTACGATCATGACCATGACTGCCCCCTCATTAATATAGGGTTACGATCACGATCATGACTGCCTCCTCATTAATATAGGGTTACGATCACGACCATGACTGTCCCCTCATTAATATAGGGTTACGATCATGATAACCTCCACAGGCAATACATATATAAACCCTCTCCTCTTGATAACCTCCACAGGCAATACATATATAAATCCTCTCCTCTTGATGACCTCCACAGGCAATACATATATAAACCCTCTCCTCTTGATGACCTCCACAGGCAATACATATATAAACCCTCTCCTCTTGATAACCTCCACAGGCAATACATATATAAACCCATCTCCTCTTGATAACCTCCACAGGCAATACATATATAAACCCTCTCCTCTTGATAACCTCCACAGGCAATACATATATAAACCCTCTCCTCTTGATAACCTCCACAGGCAATACATATATCAACCCTCTCCTCTTGATAACCTCCACAGGCAATACATATATAAACCCTCTCCTCTTGATAATCTCCACATGCAAAACATATATAAACCCTCTCCTCTTGATGACCTCCTCAGGCAATACATATATAAACCCTCTCCTCTTGATAACCTCCACAGGCAATACATATATAAACCCCTCTCCTCTTGATAACCTCCACAGGCAATACATATATAAAC
This sequence comes from Bathymodiolus septemdierum, assembly GCA_963383655.1. Lineage (NCBI taxonomy): Eukaryota > Metazoa > Mollusca > Bivalvia > Mytilida > Modiolidae > Bathymodiolus > Bathymodiolus septemdierum. The sequence continues at coordinate 6,458,526 of OY726527.1, forward strand.
CCCTCTCCTCTTGATAACCTCCACAGGCAATACATATATAAACCCTCTCCTCTTGATAACCTCCACAGGCAATACATATATAAACCCTCTCCTCTTGATAACCTCCACAGGCAATACATATATAAATCCTCTCCTCTTGATGACCTCCACAGGCAATACATATATAAACCCTCTCCTCTTGATGACCTCCACAGGCAATACATATATAAACCCTCTCCTCTTGATAACCTCCACAGGCAATACATATATAAACCCATCTCCTCTTGATAACCTCCACAGGCAATACATATATAAACCCTCTCCTCTTGATAACCTCCACAGGCAATACATATATAAACCCTCTCCTCTTGATAACCTCCACAGGCAATACATATATCAACCCTCTCCTCTTGATAACCTCCACAGGCAATACATATATAAACCCTCTCCTCTTGATAATCTCCACAGGCAATACATATATAAACCCTCTCCTCTTGATGACCTCCTCAGGCAATACATATATAAACCCTCTCCTCTTATTAACCTCCACAGGCAATACATATATAAACCCCTCTCCTCTTGATAACCTCCACAGGCAATACATATATAAACCCTCTCCTCTTAATAACCTCCACAGGCAATACATATATAAACCCCTCTCCTCTTGATGACCTCCACAGGCAATACATATATAAACCCTCTCCTCTTAATAACCTCCACAGGCAATACATATATAAACCCCTCTCCTCTTGATAACCTCCACAGGCAATACATATATAAACCCTCTCCTCTTAATAACCTCCACAGGCAATACATATATAAACCCTCTCCTCTTGATAACCTCCACAGGCAATACATATATAAACCCTCTCCTCTTGATAACCTCCACAGACAATACATATATAAACCCTCTCCTCTTGATAATCTCCACAGGCAATACATATATAAACCCTCTCCTCTTGATAACCTCCACAGACAATACATATATAAACCCTCTCCTCTTGATAACCTCCACAGGCAATACATATATAAACCCTCTCCTCTTGATAACCTTCACAGGCAATACATATATAAACCCCTCTCCTCTTGATAACCTCCACAGGCAATACATATATAAACCCTCTCCTCTTGATAACCTCCACAGGCAATACATATATAAATCCCTCTCCTCTTAATAACCTCCACAGGCAATACATATATAAACCCCTCTCCTCTTGATAACCTCCACAGGCAATACATATATAAACCCCTCTCCTCTTGATAACCTCCACAGGCAATACATATATAAACCCTACGATTTTCCTACGAATTCTCAAGGCATTTCAAAATGAATGAATGAATTTTTGCTTTGTTGTAGCATAAAACCTCGCCACACGAGATAAAGCGAGAAAATAAGAGATTCAAATCCTTTCTACTATATAAATCCTTGGGTGGAGGAAACCTGAGTACCCAGAGAACCAGGAAACAGATCAGCCACAAGTTACCGACAAGTTTGATCAATTACACCTCTCCTAGGTCAGAATCATTAATATAGGGTTACGATCATGACCATGACTGCCCCCTCATTAATATAGGGTTACGATCACGACCATGACTGCCTCCTCATTAATATAGGGTTACGATCATGACCATGACTGCCCCCTCATTAATATAGGGTTACGATCATGACCATGACTGCCCCCTCATTAATATAGGGTTACGATCACGACCATGACTCCCCCCTCATTAATATAGGGTTACGATCATGACCATGACTGCCTCCTCATTAATATAGGGTTACGATCACGACCATGACTGCCTCCTCATTAATATAGGGATACGATCACGAACATGACTGTCCCCTCATTAATATAGGGTTACGATCACGACCATGACTGCCTCCTCATTAATATAGGGTTACGATCATGACCATGACTGCCTCCTCATTAATATAGGGTTACGATCACGACCATGACTGTCCCCTCATTAATATAGGGTTACGATCACGACCATGACTGCCCCCTCATTAATATAGCGTTACGATCACGACCATGACTGCCTCCTCATTAATATAGGGTTACGATCATGACAATGACTGCCCCCTCATTAATATAGGGTTACGATCACGACCATGACTGCCCCCTCATTAATATAGGGTTACGATCACGACCATGACTGTCCCCTCATTAATATAGGGTTACGATCATGACCATGACTGCCTCCTCATTAATATAGGGTTACGATCATGACCATGACTGCCCCCTCATTAATATAGGGTTACGATCACGACCATGACTGTCCCCTCATTAATATAGGGTTACGATCATGACAATGACTGCCCCCTCATTAATATAGGGTTACGATCATGACAATGACTGCCCCCTCATTAATATAGGGTTACGATCATGACAATGACTGTCCCCTCATTAATATAGGGTTACGATCACGACCATGACTGCCCCCTCATTAATATAGGGTTACGATCACGATCATGACTGCCTCCTCATTAATATAGGGTTACGATCATGACCATGACTGCCCCCTCATTAATATAGGGTTACGATCACGACCATGACTGTCCCCTCATTAATATAGGGTTACGATCATGACAATGACTGCCCCCTCATTAATATAGGGTTACGATCATGACAATGACTGCCCCCTCATTAATATAGGGTTACGATCATGACAATGACTGCCCCCTCATTAATATAGGGTTACGATCATGACAATGACTGCCTCCTCATTAATATAGGGTTACGATCACGACCATGACTGCCCCCTCATTAATATAGGGTTACGATCACGACCATGACTGTCCACTCATTAATATAGGGTTACGATCATGACCATGACTGCCCCCTCATTAATATAGGGTTACGATCATGACCATGACTGCCTCCTCATTAATATAGGGTTACGATCACGACCATGACTGCCCCCTCATTAATATACGGTTACGATCATGACAATGACTGCCTCCTCATTAATATAGGGTTACGATCACGACCATGACTCCCCCCTCATTAATATAGGGTTACGATCACGACCATGACTGCCTCCTCATTAATATAGGGTTACGATCACGACCATGACTGCCCCCTCATTAATATAGGGTTACGATCACGACCATGACTCCCCCCTCATTAATATAGGGTTACGATCATGACAATGACTGCCCCCTCATTAATATAGGGTTACGATCACGACCATGACTGCCTCCTCATTAATATAGGGTTACGATCATGACCATGACTGCCCCCTCATTAATATAGGGTTACGATCACGATCATGACTGTCCCCTCATTAATATAGGGTTACGATCATGACAATGACTGCCTTCTCATTAATATAGGGTTACGATCATGACAATGACTGCCTCCTCATTAATATAGGGTTACGATCATGACCATGACTGCCTCCTCATTAATATAGGGTTACGATCACGACCATGACTGCCCCCTCATTAATATAGGGTTACGATCACGACCATGACTGCCCCCTCATTAATATAGGGTTACGATCATGACCATGACTGCCTCCTCATTAATATAGGGTTACGATCACGACCATGACTGTCCCCTCATTAATATAGGGTTACGATCACGAACATGACTGCCCCCTCATTAATATAGGGTTACGATCATGACCATGACTGCCCCCTCATTAATATAGGGTTACGATCACGACCATGACTGCCCCCTCATTAATATAGGGTTACGATCACGACCATGACTGCCTCCTCATTAATATAGGGTTACGATCACTTTCATTTAAAACATATTTTATTCATAAATAAATGAAATGGATTGAATAGCAGGCAATAGCCTATATAAATCCTCTCCATACCACCGACCTGTCGCAAGTCACCAACAAACTTTATCACATATTGTTGTATCCAGTATACCTCACCATGAGCGTAGTTTGCTTGGAGGGGGAAATTTAAGTACGCATACATAGAAAACCAGCACAAATCACTGACAAACTTTATCACATAATGTTGTATCGAGTACAGAGCTGTTGCTAAGGGCAAGGCATGACAAGGGCACTTAAAATGGGACCATTATTGTTAAAATAAGAGGTTGAGAGCATCATAATGACATAATCTTATCATAATTTGCTCTACTTTCCAAAGTTACAAGAAAAACGTTAATTCTTTTTAAGCTATTTTTTTCATGAAAATGATTGCAAATGCTACATTAGATGAATAAGGTTGTTTAGAAAATCATTAAATATTAAACATAATGATGTCTGACAGAAATTATCTTGGTTTACACTGATACAAACAAAAAATTTAGCATTTTGAAAAGGATTGATTGATTACTTCATGTCTAGTCAGCAGTATTTCAGCTATGATGTTATAATCCTGGAGATATGACGTAAAGATGTGATCAAGTTAGCAGAGATGTTTGAGTGAGGAGTATTTTTATGACAAATATTGTATTCAGATTCAGAAACGAATTGTTGATGTTACGTAACATTCATACTGATCCGAACAACATAGCAAACAACGAATGAATGGAGGCAATGTGATGGGTCTATGAACGACAAATAATGGAGGCAATGTGATGGGTCTATGAACAGACAATTAATGGAGGCAATGTGATGGGTCTATGAACAGACAATTAATGGAGGCAATGTGATGGGTCTATGAACAGACAATTAATGGAGGCGATGTGATGGGTCTATGAACAACGAATTAATGGAGGCAATGTGATGGGTCTATGAACAGACAATTAATGGAGGCAATGTGATGGGTCTATGAACAGACAATTAATGGAGGCAATGTGATGGGTCTATGAACAACAAATTAATGGAGGCAATGTGATGGGTCTATGAACAGACAATTAATGGAGCAATGTGATGGGTCTATGAACAACGAATTAATGGAGGCAATGTGATGGGTCTATGAACAGACAATTAATGGAGGCAATGTGATAGGTCTATGAACAGACAATTAATGGAGGCAATGTGATGGGTCTATGAACAACGAATTAATGGAGGCAATGTGATGGGTCTATGAACAACGAATTAATGGAGGCAATGTGATGGGTCTATGAACAACGAATTAATGGAGGCAATGTGATGGTTCTATGAACAGACAATTAATGGAGGCAATGTGATGGGTCTATGAACAGACAATTAATGGAGGCAATGTGATGGGTCTATGAACAGACAATTAATGGAGGCAATGTGATGGGTCTATGAACAACGAATTAATGGAGGCAATGTGATGGGTCTATGAACAACGAATTAATGGAGGCAATGTGATGGGTCTATGAACAACGAATTAATGGAGGCAATGTGATGGTTCTATGAACAGACAATTAATGGAGGCAATGTGATGGGTCTATGAACAGACAATTAATGGAGGCAATGTGATGGGTCTATGAACAACGAATTAATGGAGGCAATGTGATGGGTCTATGAACAGACAATTAATGGAGGCAATGTGATGGGTTTATGAACAACGAATTAATGGAGGCAATGTGATGGGTCTATGAACAGACAATTAATGGAGGCAATGTGATGGGTCTATGAACAGACAATTAATGGAGGCAATGTGATGGGTCTATGAACAACAAATTAATGGAGGCAATGTGATGGGTCTATGAACAGACAATTAATGGAGGCAATGTGATGGGTCTATGAACAACGAATTAATGGAGGCAATGTGATGGGTCTATGAACAGACAATTAATGGAGGCAATGTGATGGGTCTATGAACAGACAATTAATGGAGGCAATGTGATGGGTCTATGAACAACGAATTAATGGAGGCAATGTGATGGGTCTATGAACAACGAATTAATGGAGGCAATGTGATGGGTCTATGAACAACGAATTAATGGAGGCAATGTGATGGTTCTATGAACAGACAATTAATGGAGGCAATGTGATGGGTCTATGAACAGACAATTAATGGAGGCAATGTGATGGGTCTATGAACAGACAATTAATGGAGGCAATGTGATGGGTCTATGAACAACGAATTAATGGAGGCAATGTGATGGGTCTATGAACAACGAATTAATGGAGGCAATGTGATGGGTCTATGAACAACGAATTAATGGAGGCAATGTGATGGTTCTATGAACAGACAATTAATGGAGGCAATGTGATGGGTCTATGAACAGACAATTAATGGAGGCAATGTGATGGGTCTATGAACAACGAATTAATGGAGGCAATGTGATGGTTCTATGAACAGACAATTAATGGAGGCAATGTGATGGGTCTATGAACAGACAATTAATGGAGGCAATGTGATGGGTCTATGAACAGACAATTAATGGAGGCAATGTGATGGGTCTATGAACAACGAATTAATGGAGGCAATGTGATGGGTCTATGAACAACGAATTAATGGAGGCAATGTGATGGGTCTATGAACAACGAATTAATGGAGGCAATGTGATGGTTCTATGAACAGACAATTAATGGAGGCAATGTGATGGGTCTATGAACAGACAATTAATGGAGGCAATGTGATGGGTCTATGAACAACGAATTAATGGAGGCAATGTGGTGGGTCTATGAACAGACAATTAATGGAGGCAATGTGATGGGTCTATGAACAGACAATTAATGGAGGCAATGTGATGGGTCTATGAACAACAAATTAATGGAGGCAATGTGATTGGTCTATGAACAGACAATTAATGGAGGCAATGTGATGGGTCTATGAACAACGAATTAATGGAGGCAATGTGATGGGTCTATGAACAGACAATTAATGGAGGCAATGTGATGGGTTTATGAACAACGAATTAATGGAGGCAATGTGATGGGTCTATGAACAGACAATTAATGGAGGCAATGTGATGGGTCTATGAACAACGAATTAATGGAGGCAATGTGATGGGTCTATGAACAACAAATTAATGGAGGCAATGTGATGGGTCTATGAACAGACAATTAATGGAGGCAATGTGGTGGGTCTATGAACAGACAATTAATGGAGGCAATGTGATGGGTCTATGAACAACAAATTAATGGAGGCAATGTGATGGGTCTATGAACAGACAATTAATGGAGGCAATGTGATGGGTCTATGAACAACAAATTAATGGAGGCAATGTGATGGGTCTATGAACAGACAATTAATGGAGGCAATGTGATGGGTCTATGAACAGACAATTAATGGAGGCAATGTGGTGGGTCTATGAACAGACAATTAATGGAGGCAATGTGATGGGTCTATGAACAGACAATTAATGGAGGCAATGTGATGGGTCTATGAACAGACAATTAATGGAGGCAATGCGATGGGTCTATGAACAACAAATTAATGGAGGCAATGTGGTGGGTCTATGAACAGACAATTAATGGAGGCAATGTGATGGGTCTATGAACAACAAATTAATGGAGGCAATGTGATGGGTCTATGAACAGACAATTAATGGAGGCAATGTGATGGGTCTATGAACAGACAATTAATGGAGGCAATGTGGTGGGTCTATGAACAGACAATTAATGGAGGCAATGTGGTGGGTCTATGAACAGACAATTAATGGAGGCAATGTGATGGGTCTATGAACAGACAATTAATGGAGGCAATGTGATGGGTCTATGAACGGACAATTAATGGAGGCAATGTGATGGGTCTATGAACAGACAATTAATGAAGGCAATGTGATGGATCTATGAACAACGAATTAATGGAGGCAATGTGGTGGGTCTATGAACAACGAATTAATGGAGGCAATGTGGTGGGTCTATGAACAACAAATTAATGGAGGCAATGTGGTGGGCCTATGAACAACAAATTAATGGAGGCAATGTGGTGGGTCTATGAACGGACAATTAATGGAGGCAATGTGGTGGGTCTATGAACAGACAATTAATGGAGGCAATGTGATGGGTCTATGAACGGACAATTAATGGAGGCAATGTGATGGGTCTATGAACAACAAATTAATGGAGGCAATGTGATGGGTCTATGAACAACAAATTAATGGAGGCAATGTGGTGGGTCTATGAACGGACAATTAATGGAGGCAATGTGGTGGGTCTATGAACAGACAATTAATGGAGGCAATGTGATGGGTCTATGAACAACAAATTAATGGAGGCAATGTGGTGGGTCTATGAACGGACAATTAATGGAGGCAATGTGATGGGTCTATGAACAGACAATTAATGGAGGTAATGTGATGGGTCTATGAACAACGAATTAATGGAGGCAATGTGGTGGGTCTATGAACAACGAATTAATGGAGGCAATGTGGTGGGTCTATGAACAGACAATTAATGGAGGCAATGTGGTGGGTTTATGAACAGACAATTAATGGAGGCAATGTGATGGGTCTATGAACAGACAATTAATGGAGGCAATGTGGTGGGTCTATGAACAGACAATTAATGGAGGCAATGTGATGGGTCTATGAACAGACAATTAATGGAGGCAATGCGATGGGTCTATGAACAGACAATTAATGGAGGCAATGTGGTGGGTCTATGAACAGACAATTAATGGAGGCAATGTGATGGGTCTATGAACAGACAATTAATGGAGGCAATGTGATGGGTCTATGAACAGACAATTAATGGAGGCAATGTGATGGGTCTATGAACGGACAATTAATGGAGGCAATGTGATGGGTCTATGAACAACAAATTAATGGAGGCAATGTGATGGGTCTATGAACAACAAATTAATGGAGGCAATGTGGTGGGTCTATGAACAGACAATTAATGGAGGCAATGTGATGGGTCTATGAACAGACAATTAATGGAGGCAATGTGATGGGTCTATGAACAACGAATTAATGGAGGCAATGTGATGGGTCTATGAACAACGAATTAATGGAGGCAATGTGATGGGTCTATGAACAGACAATTAATGGAGGCAATGTGATGGGTCTATGAACAGACAATTAATGGAGGCAATGTGATGGGTCTATGAACAGACAATTAATGGAGGCAATGTGATGGGTCTATGAACAACGAATTAATGGAGGCAATGTGATGGGTCTATGAACAACAAATTAATGGAGGCAATGTGGTAGGTCTATGAACAGACAATTAATGGAGGCAATGTGATGGGTCTATGAACAACAAATTAATGGAGGCAATGTGATGGGTCTATGAACAACGAATTAATGGAGGCAATGTGATGGGTCTATGAACAACGAATTAATTGAGGCAATGTGATGGTTCTATGAACAGACAATTAATGGAGGCAATGTGATGGGTCTATGAACAGACAATTAATGGAGGCAATGTGATGGGTCTATGAACAGACAATTAATGGAGGCAATGTGATGGGTCTATGAACAACAAATTAATGGAGGCAATGTGATGGGTCTATGAACAGACAATTAATGGAGGCAATGTGATGGGTCTATGAACAACGAATTAATGGAGGCAATGTGATGGGTCTATGAACAGACAATTAATGGAGGCAATGTGATGGGTTTATGAACAACGAATTAATGGAGGCAATGTGATGGGTCTATGAACAGACAATTAATGGAGGCAATGTGGTGGGTCTATGAACAGACAATTAATGGAGGCAATGTGATGGGTCTATGAACAACAAATTAATGGAGGCAATGTGATGGGTCTATGAACAGACAATTAATGGAGGCAATGTGATGGGTCTATGAACAACGAATTAATGGAGGCAATGTGATGGGTCTATGAACAGACAATTAATGGAGGCAATGTGGTGGGTCTATGAACAACGAATTAATGGAGGCAATGTGATGGGTCTATGAACAGACAATTAATGGAGGCAATGTGATGGGTCTATGAACAACGAATTAATGGAGGCAATGTGATGGGTCTATCAACAGACAATTAATGTTGGCAATGTGATGGGTCTATGAACAACGAATTAATGGAGGCAATGTGATGGGTCTATGAACAGACAATTAATGGAGGCAATGTGATGGGTCTATGAACAACGAATTAATGGAGGCAATGTGATGGGTCTATGAACAGACAATTAATGGAGGCAATGTGGTGGGTCTATGAACAGACAATTAATGGAGGCAATGTGATGGGTCTATGAACAGACAATTAATGGAGGCAATGTGATGGGTCTATGAACAACAAATTAATGGAGGCAATGTGATGGGTCTATGAACAGACAATTAATGGAGGCAATGTGATGGGTCTATGAACAACGAATTAATGGAGGCAATGTGATGGGTCTATGAACAGACAATTAATGGAGGCAATGTGATGGGTTTATGAACAACGAATTAATGGAGGCAATGTGATGGGTCTATGAACAGACAATTAATGGAGGCAATGTGGTGGGTCTATGAACAGACAATTAATGGAGGCAATGTGATGGGTTTATGAACAACGAATTAATGGAGGCAATGTGATGGGTCTATGAACAACAAATTAATGGAGGCAATGTGATGGGTCTATGAACAGACAATTAATGGAGGCAATGTGATGGGTCTATGAACAGACAATTAATGGAGGCAATGTGATGGGTCTATGAACAACGAATTAATGGAGGCAATGTGATGGGTCTATGAACAACGAATTAATGGAGGCAATGTGATGGGTCTATGAACAGACAATTAATGGAGGCAATGTGATGGGTCTATGAACAGACAATTAATGGAGGCAATGTGATGGGTCTATGAACAACGAATTAATGGAGGCAATGTGATGGGTCTATGAACAACGAATTAATGGAGGCAATGTGATGGGTCTATGAACAGACAATTAATGGAGGCAATGTGATGGGTCTATGAACAACGAATTAATGGAGGCAATGTGATGGGTCTATGAACAACGAATTAATGGAGGCAATGTGATGGGTCTATGAACAGACAATTAATGGAGGCAATGTGATGGGTCTATGAACAGACAATTAATGGAGGCAATGTGATGGGTCTATGAACAACGAATTAATGGAGGCAATGTGATGGGTCTATGAACAGACAATTAATGGAGGCAATGTGATGGGTCTATGAACAGATAATTAATGGAGGCAATGTGATGGGTCTATGAACAACGAATTAATGGAGGCAATGTGATGGTTCTATGAACAGACAATTAATGGAGGCAATGTGATGGGTCTATGAACAGACAATTAATGGAGGCAATGTGATGGGTCTATGAACAGACAATTAATGGAGGCAATGTGATGGGTCTATGAACAGACAATTAATGGAGGCAATGTGATGGGTCTATGAACAGACAATTAATGGAGGCAATGTGATGGGTCTATGAACAGACAATTAATGGAGGCAATGTGATGGGTCTATGAACAGACAATTAATGGAGGCAATGTGATGGGTCTATGAACAACGAATTAATGGAGGCAATGTGATGGGTCTATGAACAGACAATTAATGGAGGCAATGTGATGGGTCTATGAACAGATAATTAATGGAGGCAATGTGATGGGTCTATGAACAACGAATTAATGGAGGCAATGTGATGGTTCTATGAACAGACAATTAATGGAGGCAATGTGATGGGTCTATGAACAGACAATTAATGGAGGCAATGTGATGGGTCTATGAACAGACAATTAATGGAGGCAATGTGATGGGTCTATGAACAGACAATTAATGGAGGCAATGTGATGGGTCTATGAACAGACAATTAATGGAGGCAATGTGATGGGTCTATGAACAGACAATTAATGGAGGCAATGTGATGGGTCTATGAACAGACAATTAATGGAGGCAATGTGATGGGTCTATGAACAGACAATTTCAACTGCTCCTTGAAAGGGAGTTATAAGTTGCAGGCTCCAACATTTGAGACAGAAACCTTAACTCACTCATAATGAGCTGTCTCAAAGGTTCTTTAGAATGCAGGGAGTGTGACATTTCTTCCAACATTGGACCTCAAATTTAATCATCACCATCTGACAGACGATGGTTGTGACACTATACAGCCTGCAAATTCTTCCAATTACTTTAGGTGGGTCTTACCAGTAAAGTTGGAGACTACTAATATTGATTTATATACCCTAGTTGGCCTTGGGGTCTGTGCATTCTAATCAATAATTGAATATTTATTACATAAAAAAAAATGGCATGTGTCAAAAAGGGCATATTGTGAAATAGGTAATGTCTCTCGCGCAATTCCCAGTTTAATTTTGTCATTTCTTTTTCATTTTTATTAAATTATACTTTGTCGTCCTTTGTAATAGACTAGAATATATGCTTTTTATTTGATATTGAACCACTCGTCAAGAGTTTTGAAATGTAGCTGTTTTGATAGAGTAACATTTGAAAACATGTCTGTTACAGAATATGATCACAGACAATTTAACTGACAGACCAAATACACTAAGAAAGTCATCAATTGCTCTTGAACAAATATTTATTCTCTATAATGGCATCACATATATTTTTGTTCTGTTTTTCAAGTTCTGAATTTTTTTTCTCCATGGTGAAATGGTAAATGTGCTTGCCTCTAGTGCAGGACGCCATGGGTTTTAAACCTAGTCAGTTTACTATAAAATTGGTATTTTCTGCTTTTCAGCTAGGCACTGGTGGTTCCATGACAGAATACTCTTTGTGTATGTGGACTTTTTTTCCAAGGGTTAGGGGTTAGGGTTATGGTGTTTAACGCCATTTTCAAGAACATTTCAGTTATATCATGGTGGTCAGTTTTATTGGTGGAGGAAACCAAAGTACCTGGAGAAAACCACAGATCTGTCGCAAGTCACTGACAAACATCACATAATGTTGTATCAAGTACACCTCATCATGAGCGTGCTTCAAACTCACAACTTTAATGGTGATAGACACTGATTGCACAGGTAGTGATAAATCCAACTACCATACGGCGACTTGTTCCAATGAGCTAGCACTGGTAAAATATAGTCAAGCATATTGTTATAGTGTTATACATGTATCATAATCATCTTATCAAAAAGATACTTGTTCTAGCCATGATATAGCTGAAAATTACTTACTTGGCATTAAACAACATTCACTCACTACTTAAACATCAATGTCAGAGAGGGGCGTCGTGGTCGTGATCATATGGTAGTTGGATTTAAAACTACCTAAGCAATCAGTGCCTATCACCACTGATGTTGCGAGTTCAAATCTCGATTAGGGTGAGGTGTACAACATTATGTGATAAAGTTTGTCAGTGACTTGCGACAGGTCGGTGGTTTTCTCCAGGTCCTCTGGTTTCCTCCTACAATAAAATAGATCGCCACGATATAACTGACATATTGCTAACACCATAAAACCAACCATCAATGTTTGAGTGGTCTCCCCTACATATGTTTGAGTGGTCTCCCCTACATATGTTTGAGTGGTCTCCCCTACATATGTTTGAGTGGTCCCTCCTACATATGTTTGAGTGGTCTCCCCTACATATGTTTGAGTGGTCTCCCCTACATATGTTTGAGTGGTCTCTCTTACATATGTTTGAGTGATCTCCCCTACATATGTTTGAGTGGTCTCTCCTACATATGTTTGAGTGGTCTCCCCTACATATGTTTGAGTGATCTCTCCTACATATGTTTGAGTGGTCTCTCCTACATATGTTTGAGTGGTCTCCCCTACATATGTTTGAGTGGTCTCCCCTACATATGTTTGAGTGGTCTCCCCTACATATGTTTGAGTGGTCTCTCCTACATGTTTGAGTGGTCTCTCCTACATATGTTTGAGTGGTCTCCCCTACATATGTTTGAGTGGTCTCCCCTACATGTTTGAGTGGTCTCTCCTACATATGTTTGAGTGATCTCCCCTACATATGTTTGAGTGGTCTCTCCTACATGTTTGAGTGGTCTCCCCTACATATGTTTGAGTGGTCTCCCCTACATATGTTTGAGTGGTTTCCCCTACATATGTTTGAGTGGTCTCTCCTACATGTTTGAGTGGTCTCCCCTACATATGTTTGAGTGATCTCCCCTACATATGTTTGAGTGGTCTCTCCTACATATGTTTGAGTGGTCTCCCCTACATATGTTTGAGTGGTCTCCCCTACATATGTTTGAGTGGTCTCCCCTACATATGTTTGAGTGGTCTCTCCTACATATGCTTGAGTGGTCTCCCCTACATATGTTTGAGTGGTCTCCCCTACATATGTTTGAGTGGTCTGACTTAATTACATATCTATCAAATTGACTGACAAAATGTGCTATACACCACATTCAGCTATTCCACGTTGTACATTTGTATACTTTTGTCTGTGACTGATATTTCTGGGTTCAATAGGCGGAGTTATCTGACATTTCTGGATTCAATAGGCGGAGCTATCTGACATTTCTGGGTTCAATATATGGAGCTATCTGACATATCTGGGTTTAATAGGTGGAGCTATCTGACATTTCTGTGTGTAATAGGCAGAGCTATCTGACATTTCTGGGTTCAATAGATGGGGCCATCTGACATTTCTGGGTTTAATAGGTGGAGTTATCTGACATTTCTGGGTTTGATAGAAGGAGATAATATATTTATGGAAACAACCTTGACTAGATATTATTAGTTTGGACCTGTTTATGGCCAACATATGTATTCAAATTATCACCATACTACATACCGGTACATGCAAAAACAAGCATCCCCAATTCCTTTTAGCACTAAGACATTTAACAACCAATCAAATTCCCCATTGTGCATAAATCATGCAAAATATTCCCTGTAACATACATGTATGTACTTATAACCAGCGAAGCAAACTGTTACCTTAAAACCCCAAATATTCAAAGCTATGTACTTGAGGCCACTCCTTAAGACAGGACATAAATTGACAATACAGTCAAACATGCCCATGCGGTCATCACAATGAAGCAGTCACCTCTATTAAAAGGTCACATTTTTCTTGTCCTGACATGGAAAATTTCATATGAATTGAACCTCTTTTAAGAGGTCACCTGTCTTAAACGACCACCTTTTCTTTGTCCCAATATTGACCTCTTAATACAAGTTTCACTGTATATGGTATACAGTATCACATTCCCAACTTCATTTTAAAAGAATACTGTTTTTTCACATGAGTTATTTCCCTTACATCAACATTCAAAAGCAATGATAGGTCGAAGATTTTGAATATAATCTACATATAATTTGTAGATATTTGAACCTCGTTAAAAAATCACGAGAATTTTATTGCAAATTATTAAAACATAAAAAATTTGCACATATTGCGAACAAGATTTATGGTATTTTCGCTACATGAAAAAGGGATCTTTCTGCCCCCATTAAAGGGACATAACCGCAATAAATAAATATCCATAAAATGTATTCTTTAGTTGTTGGTAATGTGTAAGCGATACAAGTGAACACAAATTTTAATTTCAAGCACAAAATATTTTTGATTTCATGTTTTACAATTGTAAGGTTTGGTTTATGTTTTTTAACGCCACTTTCAACAATATTTCAGTTATATTGTGGCACTCAGTTTTAATGGTGGAGGAAACCGGAGTACCCGGAGAAAACCACCAACCTGCCGCAAGTCACTGACAAACTTTATCACATAAATGTTGTATCGAGTACACCTTGCCGGAGTGTGATTCAAACTCACAACGTTAGTGGTGATAGGCACAGATCACAATTGTAAGAAATGCTACATTAATATCAATATCTAAATTATTTGTGTAGAAATCAAAATTTGTGATATATAATCCAACAAATGCCAAGGGAGGGTCTCATGTTTACCGTAACTCTTCCTGAGATTTTGAACGAGCCCCATAAAATCCTGGGGTAATTAATTTAGCAAAAGATGAAAATGCTCTTGTTTGTCTCGCTGGACCAGTCCAACTTTTACGATATTCTGCCCGTTTTCAAGAATCTAATTCAACATCAGTTCTGAAAAGTTACAGTCATATCCATAATTTTATAAACAAGCAACCCCGACTTTTATATTTCTAATGCAATTCTTGGAAAATTAAGTGAAATGAATATATACAACCATTTATTGAAGCGGTTAGTGTTAGGGTTATGGTGTTTAATGCCACTTTCAACAATATTTCAGCTATATCGTGGCAGTCAGTTTTATTGAAGGAGGAAACCGGAGTATCTGGAGAAACCACCGACTTGCTACATGTCACTGACAAACTTTATCACATAATGTTGTATTCAGTACAACTCGTCTGAGCAGGATTCAAACTCACAACAAGATATACTCAAAGAGGCGAGGAATATTTTTTAACTTTCAACAAATATTCAGCCAAAAAAACATAGCAATTTATAACATTTCAATAGTCAATTCACATCTCCCCCCTCCAAACACCTCCCTAATCCCCCAAATAACTAACATTTAATCATTTTGCTATACATTTTAAAGCGTTAATTGTAATAATTCTTCTCTCTCATGACAATAATAGTATTACAGTCTGATGAAAGGTGAGTGATTATTGTTTAACGACAACTCACCAATTTATCAGCTATATCATGGCAAGAACAAGTTACTTTTCAACGAAAGCAATACTGTGAGCAACTGTCAATATTTGTGTAATAAAGTTTGTATATTGTATAAAGGGGGGGGGGGGGGGGAGGGGGAAAGGGTGGGGGTAATGGGGTAATAGGTGTCTTTACTAGTGAGTCAACCAGCCGCCATCATTGAACAACATTGTCTATACAGATTTGAAATTTTATTTCATGTTTATTAAATATATATGTATAAGGCAAAAAAAAAAAATACATTTGAACTATATCTTTCTAAATTTGTACAACATAATTTAAAATATTTCTAAAATTCTGTAAATATATGATAACTTTGAAAAGATTTACAATAAAAAAAAATTGTTAACAGTAATTTTTTTTTTACAAAACTTAATTTATATCCGGAAAATGTCAGCAGTAACATCAAAACAAGTAGTTAGTCTAAAGACCAAATATTTAGATTTAAACAGTTGTATGTATATATAATGGAGTACTTAAGTTTTTTTTTTTTGCATATCTGATAAGTAATGTCTATGATACAATATTTATAAACTCATTTGTCAGAATGTTTTAAAAGTAAAAAAAAAATCGGCAAAAAAAAAAAAATTCTATCAAAATAAATTTGAATGGTAAATAAACAATATAAGAGAGAGAAAAAAACAAATAAAACCCAAAATATAATAAAAAAAATAATATCATCTGTGAAATATTCTATTTTTCTGAATGGTCATCTGAATAAAAAAAATTCTGATATGTATTGATAAACAATATAAATAAAGTGGTATTAAAAACCAATATATTCTGTCCAGATTGTAAATTTGAATAAGGGTAAAAATCCATTTAACCTCTGAAATCTTGATTAAATCACAAATTAATATAAAAAAGTAATTTAACAAAAAACTATTCAATCTATTTAACACCTTTAAAACACATGTATCAACTTGTCTCTTACAGTAGAATTATGTTATTTTCACAACAAATTTCAATATTTTTAAAATAAATAAGAAATTCAATTTATATTTGGTCTTAATTATCCGGATAATTTCCATCTGAAAAATTTCTTTGATTTCAGTCATTGCCTTAATTTTTTTCACCTACTTGCCCGAAAGCCAAATTTAGACCCAAAAAAAATATTTATTCAAACAAATTCTTTCATAATTTTCACTTGTCCGAATCCAGTTTTACTTGTCCTGGGCTTCGGGCGAGTGGGTTAGCGTAAAGACTAATTTTATATTCAATCATGACTGCTGATTCTCAACATGTTGTTATTTGCAGGTAAGAATTTTAATATGATTCATTAACTAAAGCTTGACATACCATTGTCTAAATCTTCTTGTGTAAGCTTTATTGTGTGAACTTCTTTGTGGAAGAAACATATACAAAGGGAGGTAATTTGTACTAAGGGACATAACTGTGCATAAAATTTAGATTTTGGTAAACATAAGCATGCGGCAGTCATGAATATACAGGGCCATGCATGGAAAATACTACCTAAACTACTGTGAGAAACAAAGGTAGATACATGTATTTATAGGAGTGTTAGTACAACCAATAACCAAATCACAACAAACAGCAATGGTCCTTAAAACTCAATCTAATATTAACCACAAAACAAGCTGTGCATTACAGGTCTTATTCATTGCTTAAATAAATTTTCATTTACCCTTAAAATATGAGATTTCACTTGATATAGTATATCTCAGAAGAGAAAAATGTGTTTCTGTTGAAAAATTACATCTCTTATAAATATCAATAATTTTCATACATAAGTTCAAGTTCAATGTAAAAATGGAAGAAAAAAGCCAGTAAATTTGCACTTACTGAAATCTTTTGGACTTTAAGGGTTATGAAATATGCTGCCAATAAGAATGAGCTTGCAAGAAAACAAAATAAAAGAAATCTGGTTTTAGTAAATATTGTAAGTTTTCCAAAATTTCAATAGAATTTTGAATGAAATTAAAAGTTAAGTATTACCATAACAACAAAGAAATATAATGTTTAAAATATCAAAGGAACTTAATTCACCCAGAAACAAATGATTTTGCTTGGTCGTGTATTTTCACCAAAAGCAACAACTTCTCTCTTACAAGATCATCCAGAATTATAATACTATTAAGTCAAATAAAGCATGTCTTTTAATTTCACACTCAAATTTTTGCATTTTTATTTTCAACAAGAAATTTATACTATTTTCAAATACTTTTTTTTTATTTCAAAAATGTGACTACAAACTGTCAAATTGAAAGAGGAATTTTGGAGAAAATATCAATTTAGATTGTTTTCCATTTATTAGCTTTAAGTAAGATATAAATATATATGCTTTTGGAGAAAATAACACAAGAAACAGTGAAGTTATATTCACACAATATAAAATGGTTAATGAAAGTCAGTCAATTGAAAAAAAAAACCTTAAAAGTATTGAGTGAAAGCAACAGTGGCAGCCCATGAGCGTCAAAGTTCAAGGTCAAAGGGTCAGCTCACCTTGGTCGATCTCCTGGACTCACATAACCAGGGTCACGTGGGTAATAATCCTGGTTACCACGGTGTTCGTTTTGACTCTGATTCTGAATAGATTTCATTTTTTCTAGTTCTTTAGTGTCCATATAAATTTGATTTTCAAAATATCTTCCAGGGTTTGCTCCCCTGTTTTGCTGTCCTGAACTTCCTGTAAAAGGTTTAGCATAATGGCTTTGATGTGCAGCAGGTTGTTGTTGACGTTGGTAATCAGATCTTGGTGCAACATAATCATAAGGATTTTCGTCAGCACCATGGAAACGATCAGGCTTGTGAACTGTAGCATAGTTACCATCGTTATAGTTATATGATCTGCAAAAAGCATTGGAAAAAGCAGATGTATAAAGTGCATAATGTTGTAGCATGGATAAAAGAAGGCCAAGCAAAATTTATAATGTGCTTCAATATAAAAGTGTAGTACCATAAGTTTGCTAAAACCAATATTTATAGATATACACTTATCAATGATTTGTATATTTTCTCTTTGATCTTTATATGTGATGATATCTATTATCAAGCCTGATGTTAACATAATATTACTGTTGTCTAATATGACATTATAACTAAGAACTGAATTACTCTGTCACCCAGACCTGAGAACAGAATCACTGAGCCACCTAGACATGAGAACAGAATCACTGAGCCACCTAGACATGAGAACAGAATCACTGAGCCATCTAGACATGAGAACAGAATCACTGAGCCACCTAGACATGAGAAATGAACCCTAGAATTGGGAACGGTTACATTTATTTTGTTGTCAGGTTTACAACTGGTCTCATGTTCACACTGGTGTCTTTATTGAACAGTAATGGGTGGCCAGAACATCAACCACAACCACAGCCACTCCTCTGATGTCTAACTCAACACAGAAATAACAATGACAAATACATGTCATGGTTTCGGACAGGCAAACAAAATGTGGTGGGGTTAAATTTGTCTATTGGATCCAAACTCTCTTATTGAAGCACATATAATTTTTACTTCACATAAAAAAACTGTCAAAAGTAGAAGTGGCAAACTTGATAATTATTTTACAACATAGACAGTGAGGTCATACAAAATATATATGCAAGACCCAGATCAACGTCCAGCCTCTATTCGATGTCGAATCGTCAAATCCATGTAAGATTTCTACGTGACAGACATCTGTACCTCGGATCTAGGTCCTTTTCCAAATTCTCAAATCGGTGTCCAATTCTCAAATCTATGGTTGTTTCTCATTTTCTCAAATTGACTTCCAATGACGTCACTGACATATGCCCTAACACCAACCAAAGTTGTTTGTATGATATGCTGGTTGGTGGTAATTATTGCAGGTTTGACCGTTTGTATGATATGATGGTTGGTGGTAATTATAGCAGGTTTGACTGTTTGTATGATATGATGGTTGGTGGTAATTATAGCAGGTTTGACTGTAGTTGTTTGTATGATATGATGGTTGGTGGTAATTAAAGCAGGTTTGACTGTAGTTGTTTGTATGATATGATGGTTGGTGGTAATTATAGCAGGTGTGACTGTTTGTATGATATGATGGTTGGTGGTAATCATAGCAGGTGTGACTTTTGTATGATATGATGGTTGGTGGTAATTAAAGCAGGTTTGACTGTAGTTGTTTGTATGATATGATGGTTGGTGGTAATTATAGCAGGTGTGACTTTTGTATGATATGATGGTTGGTGGTAATTATAGCAGGTTTGACTTTTGTATGATATGATGGTTGGTGGTAATTATAGCAGGTGTGACTTTTGTATGATATGATGGTTGGTGGTAATTATAGCAGGTTTGACTTTTGTATGATATGATGGTTGGTGGTAATTATAGCAGGTTTGACTGTTTGTATGATATGATGGTTGGTGGTAATTATAGCAGGTTTGACTGTTTGTATGATATGATGGTTGGTGGTAATCATAGCAGGTGTGACTTTTCTATGATATGATGGTTGGTGGTAATTAAAGCAGGTTTGACTGTAGTTGTTTGTATGATATGATGGTTGGTGGTAATTATAGCAGGTGTGACTTTTGTATGATATGATGGTTGGTGGTAATTATAGCAGGTTTGACTTTTGTATGATATGATGGTTGGTGGTAATTATAGCAGGTGTGACTTTTGTATGATATGATGGTTGGTGGTAATTATAGCAGGTGTGACTTTTGTATGATATGATGGTTGGTGGTAATTATAGCAGGTGTGACTGTTTGTATGATATGATGGTTGGTGGTAATTATAGCAGGTGTGACTTTTGTATGATATGATGGTTGGTGGTAATTAAAGCAGGTTTGACTGTTTGCATGATATGATGGTTGGTGGTAATAATAGCAGGTTTGACTGTAGTTGTTTGTATATGATGGTTGGTGGTAATTATAGCAGGTGTGACTGTTTGTATGATATGATGGTTGGTGGTAATTATAGCAGGTTTGACTGTTTGTATGATATGATGGTTGGTGGTAATTAAAGCAGGTTTGACTGGAGTTGTTTGTATGATATGATGGTTGGTGGTAATTATAGCAGGTTTGACTGGAGTTGTTTGTATGATATGATGGTTGGTGGTAATTATAGCAGGTTTGACTGTTTGTATGATATGATGGTTGGTGGTAATTATAGCAGGTTTGACTGTTTGTATGATATGATGGTTGGTGGTAATTATAGCAGGTTTGACTGTTTGCATGATATGATGGTTGGTGGTAATTATAGCAGGTTTGACTGTTTGTATGATATGATGGTTGGTGGTAATTATAGCAGGTTTTACTGTTTGCATGATATGATGGTTGGTGGTAATTATAGCAGGTTTGACTGTTTGTATGATATGATGGTTGGTGGTAATTATAACAGGTTTGACTGTTTGTATGATATGATGGTTGGTGGTAATTATAGCAGGTTTGACTGTAGTTGTTTGTATGATATGATGGTTGGTGGTAATTATAGCAGGTTTGACTGTTTGTATGATATGATGGTTGGTGGTAATAATAGCGGGTTTGACTGTTTGTATGATATGATGGTTGGTGGTAATTATAGCAGGTTTGACTAGTTGTTTGTATGATATGATGGTTGGTGGTAATTATAGCAGGTGTGACTGTTTGTATGATATGATGGTTGGTGGTAATTATAGCAGGTGTGACTGTTTGTACGATATGATGGTTGGTGGTAATTATAGCAGGTTTGACTTTTGTATGATATGATGGTTGGTGGTAATTATAGCAGGTTTGACTGTAGTTGTTTGTATGATATGATGGTTGGTGGTAATTATAGCAGGTGTGACTGTAGTTGTTTGTATGATATGATGGTTAGTGGTAATCATAGCAGGTTTGACTGTTTGTATGATATGATGGTTGGTGGTAATTAAAGCAGGTTTGACTGTAATTGTTTGTATGATATGATGGTTGGTGGTAATTATAGCAGGTTTGACTGTTTGTATGATATGATGGTTGGTGGTAATTAAAGCAGGTTTGACTGTAGTTGTTTGTATGATATGATGGTTGGTGGTAATTATAGCAGGTTTGACTGTTTGTATGATATGATGGTTGGTGGTAATTAAAGCAGGTTTGACTGTAATTGTTTGTATGATATGATGGTTGGTGGTAATTATAGCAGGTTTGACTGTTTGTATGATATGATGGTTGGTGGTAATAATAGCGGGTTTGACTGTTTGTATGATATGATGGTTGGTGGTAATTATAGCAGGTGTAACTTTTCTATGATATGATGGTTGGTGGTAATAAAAGCAGATTGACTGTAGTTGTTTGTATGATGTGATGGTTGGTGGTAATTAAAGCAGGTTTGACTGTTTGTATGATATGATGGTTGGTGGTAATTATAGCAGGTTTGACTGTTTGTATGATATGATGGTTGGTGGTAATTATAGCAGGTTTGACGGTTTGTATGATATGATGGTTGGTGGTAATAATAGCAGGTTTGACTGTAGTTGCTTGCATGATATGATGGTTGGTGGTAATCATAGCAGGTGTGACTGTTTGTATGATATGATGGTTGGTGGTAATTATAGCAGGTTTGACTGTAGTTGTTTGTATGATATGATGGTTGGTGGTAATTATAACAGGTTTGACTGTTTGTATGATATGATGGTTGGTGGTAATTATAACAGGTTTGACTGTTTGTATGATATGATGGTTGGTGGTAATTATAACAGGTTTGACTGTTTGTATGATATGATGGTTGGTGGTAATTATAGCAGGTTTGACGGTTTGTATGATATGATGGTTGGTGGTAATAATAGCAGGTTTGACTGTAGTTGTTTGCATGATATGATGGTTGGTGGTAATCATAGCAGGTGTGACTGTTTGTATGATATGATGGTTGGTGGTAATTATAGCAGGTTTGACGGTTTGTATGATATGATGGTTGGTGGTAATAATAGCAGGTTTGACTGTTTGTATGATATGATGGTTGGTGGTAATAATAGCAGGTTTGACTGTTTGCATGATATGATGGTTGGTGGTAATTATAGCAGGTTTGACTGTAGTTGTTTGTATATGATGGTTGGTGGTAATTATAGCAGGTTTGACTGTTTGTATGATATGATGGTTGGTGGTAATAATAGCAGGTTTGACTGTTTGCATGATATGATGGTTGGTGGTAATAATAGCAGGTTTGACTGTAGTTGTTTGTATATGATGGTTGGTGGTAATTATAGCAGGTGTGACTGTTTGTATGATATGATGGTTGGTGGTAATTATAGCAGGTGTGACTGTTTGTATGATATGATGGTTGGTGGTAATTATAGCAGGTTTGACTGTTTGCATGATATGATGGTTGGTGGTAATAATAGCAGGTTTCACTGTAGTTGTTTGTATATGATGGTTGGTGGTAATTATAACAGGTTTGACTGTTTGTATGATATGATGGTTGGTGGTAATTATAGCAGGTTTGACTGTTTGCATGATATGATGGTTGGTGGTAATAATAGCAGGTTTGACTGTAGTTGTTTGTATATGATGGTTGGTGGTAATTATAGCAGGTGTGACTGTTTGTATGATATGATGGTTGGTGGTAATTATAGCAGGTGTGACTGTTTGTATGATATGATGGTTGGTGGTAATTATAGCAGGTGTGACTTTTTGTATGATATGATGGTTGGTGGTAATTATAGCAGGTTTGACTGGAGTTGTTTGTATGATATGATGGTTGGTGGTAATTATAGCAGGTTTGACTGGAGTTGTTTGTATGATATGATGGTTGGTGGTAATTATAGCAGGTTTGACTATTTGTATGATATAATGGTTGGTGGTAATCAAAGCAGGTTTGACTGTTTGTATGATATGATGGTTGGTGGTAATTATAGCAGGTTTGACTGTTTGTATGATATGATCGTTGGTGGTAATTATAGCAGGTTTAACTGTAGTTGTTTGCATGAAATGATGGTTGGTGGTAATCATAGCAGGTGTGACTGTTTGTATGATATGATGGTTGGTGGTAATTATAGCAGGTTTGACTGTAGTTGTTTGTATGATATGATGGTTGGTGGTAATTATAGCAGGTTTGACTATTTGTATGATATAATGGTTGGTGGTAATCAAAGCAGGTTTGACTGTTTGTATGATATGATGGTTGGTGGTAGTTATAGCAGGTTTGACTGTTTGTATGATATGATCGTTGCTGGTAATTATAGCAGGTTTAACTGTAGTTGTTTGCATGAAATGATGGTTGGTGGTAATCATAGCAGGTGTGACTGTTTGTATGATATGATGGTTGGTGGTAATAATAGCAGGTTTGACTGTTTGCATGATATGATGGTTGGTGGTAATTATAGCAGGTTTGACTGTAGTTGTTTGTATATGATGGTTGGTGGTAATTATAGCAGGTGTGACTGTTTGTATGATATGATGGTTGGTGGTAATTATAGCAGGTTTGACTGGAGTTGTTTGTATGATATGATGGTTGGTGGTAATTATAGCAGGTTTGACTATTTGTATGATATGATGGTTGGTGGTAATCAAAGCAGGTTTGACTGTTTGTATGATATGATGGTTGTTGGTAATAATAGCAGGTTTGACTGTTTGTATGATATGATGGTTGGTGGTAATTATAGCAGGAGTGACTGTAGTTGTTTGTATGATATGATGGTTGGTGGTAATTTAAGCAGGTTTGACTGTTTGTATGATATGATGGTTGGTGGTAATTATAGCAGGTTTGACTGTTTGTATGATATGATCGTTGGTGGTAATTATAGCAGGTTTAACTGTAGTTGTTTGCATGATATGATGGTTGGTGGTAATTATAGCAGGAGTGACTGTAGTTGTTTGTATGATATGATGGTTGGTGGTAATCAAAGCAGGTTTGACTGTTTGTATGATATGATGGTTGGTGGTAATTATAGCAGGTTTGACTGTTTGTATGATATGATCGTTGGTGGTAATTATAGCAGGTTTAACTGTAGTTGTTTGCATGATATGATGGTTGGTGGTAATTATAGCAGGTTTGACTGTAGTTGTTTGCATGAAATGATGGTTGGTAGTAATTATAGCAGGTGTGACTGTTTGTATGATATGATGGTTGGTGGTAATTGTAGCAGGTTTGACTGGAGTTGTTTGTATGATATGATGGTTGGTGGTAATCATAGCAGGTGCGACTGTTTGTATGATATGATGGTTGGTGGTAATAATAGCAGGTTTGACTATTTGTATGATATGATGGTTGGTGGTAATCAAAGCAGGTTTGACTGTTTGTATGATATGATGGTTGTTGGTAATAATAGCAGGTTTGACTGTTTGTATGATATGATGGTTGGTGGTAATTATAGCAGGTTTGACTGTTTGTATGATATGATCGTTGGTGGTAATTATAGCAGGTTTAACTGTAGTTGTTTGCATGAAATGATGGTTGGTGGTAATCATAGCAGGTGTGACTGTTTGTATGATATGATGGTTGGTGGTAATTATAGCAGGTTTGACTGTAGTTGTTTGTATGATATGATGGTTGGTGGTAATTATAGCAGGTTTGACTATTTGTATGATATAATGGTTGGTGGTAATCAAAGCAGGTTTGACTGTTTGTATGATATGATGGTTGGTGGTAGTTATAGCAGGTTTGACTGTTTGTATGATATGATCGTTGCTGGTAATTATAGCAGGTTTAACTGTAGTTGTTTGCATGAAATGATGGTTGGTGGTAATCATAGCAGGTGTGACTGTTTGTATGATATGATGGTTGGTGGTAATAATAGCAGGTTTGACTGTTTGCATGATATGATGGTTGGTGGTAATTATAGCAGGTTTGACTGTAGTTGTTTGTATATGATGGTTGGTGGTAATTATAGCAGGTGTGACTGTTTGTATGATATGATGGTTGGTGGTAATTATAGCAGGTTTGACTGGAGTTGTTTGTATGATATGATGGTTGGTGGTAATTATAGCAGGTTTGACTATTTGTATGATATGATGGTTGGTGGTAATCAAAGCAGGTTTGACTGTTTGTATGATATGATGGTTGTTGGTAATAATAGCAGGTTTGACTGTTTGTATGATATGATGGTTGGTGGTAATTATAGCAGGAGTGACTGTAGTTGTTTGTATGATATGATGGTTGGTGGTAATTTAAGCAGGTTTGACTGTTTGTATGATATGATGGTTGGTGGTAATTATAGCAGGTTTGACTGTTTGTATGATATGATCGTTGGTGGTAATTATAGCAGGTTTAACTGTAGTTGTTTGCATGATATGATGGTTGGTGGTAATTATAGCAGGAGTGACTGTAGTTGTTTGTATGATATGATGGTTGGTGGTAATCAAAGCAGGTTTGACTGTTTGTATGATATGATGGTTGGTGGTAATTATAGCAGGTTTGACTGTTTGTATGATATGATCGTTGGTGGTAATTATAGCAGGTTTAACTGTAGTTGTTTGCATGATATGATGGTTGGTGGTAATTATAGCAGGTTTGACTGTAGTTGTTTGCATGAAATGATGGTTGGTGGTAATTATAGCAGGTGTGACTGTTTGTATGATATGATGGTTGGTGGTAATTGTAGCAGGTTTGACTGGAGTTGTTTGTATGATATGATGGTTGGTGGTAATCATAGCAGGTGCGACTGTTTGTATGATATGATGGTTGGTGGTAATAATAGCAGGTTTGACTATTTGTATGATATGATGGTTGGTGGTAATCAAAGCAGGTTTGACTGTTTGTATGATATGATGGTTGTTGGTAATAATAGCAGGTTTGACTGTTTGTATGATATGATGGTTGGTGGTAATTATAGCAGGAGTGACTGTAGTTGTTTGTATGATATGATGGTTGGTGGTAATTTAAGCAGGTTTGACTGTTTGTATGATATGATGGTTGGTGGTAATTAAAGCAGGTTTGACTGTAGTTGTTTGTATGATATGATGGTTGGTGGTAATTATAGCAGGTTTGACTATTTGTATGATATGATGGTTGGTGGTAATCAAAGCAGGTTTGACTGTTTGTATGATATGATGGTTGTTGGTAATAATAGCAGGTTTGACTGTTTGTATGACATGATGGTTGGTGGTAATTATAGCAGGAGTGACTGTAGTTGTTTGTATGATATGATGGTTGGTGGTAATTTAAGCAGGTTTGACGGTTTGTATGATATGATGGTTGGTGGTAATTATAGCAGGTTTGACTGTTTGTATGATATGATCGTTGGTGGTAATTATAGCAGGTGTGACTGTTTGTATGATATGATGGTTGGTGGTAATTATAGCAGGTTTGACTGTAGTTGTTTGTATGATATGATGGTTGGTGGTAATTATAGCAGGTTTGACTGTTTGTATGATATGATGGTTGGTGGTAATAATAGCGGGTTTGACTGTTTGTATGATATGATGGTTGGTGGTAATTATAGCAGGTTTGACTGTAGTTGTTTGTATGATATGATGGTTGGTGGTAATTATAGCAGGTGTGACTGTTTGTATGATATGATGGTTGGTGGTAATTATAGCAGGTGTGACTGTTTGTACGATATGATGGTTGGTGGTAATTATAGCAGGTTTGACTGTTTGTATGATATGATGGTTGGTGGTAATTATAGCAGGTTTGACTGTAGTTGTTTGTATGATATGATGGTTGGTGGTAATTATAGCAGGTGTGACTGTTTGTATGATATGATGGTTGGTGGTAATCATAGCAGGTGTGACTGTATGTATGATATGATGGTTGGTGGTAATTAAAGCAGGTTTGACTGTAGTTGTTAGTATGATATGATGGTTGGTGGTAATTATAGCAGGTTTTACTGTTTGTATGATATGATGGTTGGTGGTAATTAAAGCAGATTGACTGTAGTTGTTTGTATGATGTGATGGTTGGTGGTAATTAAAGCAGGTTTGACTGTTTGTATGATATGATGGTTGGTGGTAATTATAGCAGGTGTGACTGTTTGTATGATATGATGGTTGGTGGTAATTATAGCAGGTTTGACTGTTTGTATGATATGATGGTTGGTGGTAATTAAAGCAGGTTTGACTGTAGTTGTTTGTATGATATGATGGTTGGTGGTAATTATAGCAGGTTTGACTGTTTGCATGATATGATGGTTGGTGGTAATTATAGCAGGTTTGACTGTAGTTGTTTGTATGATATGATGGTTGGTGGTAATTATAGCAGGTGTGACTGTTTGTATGATAAGATGGTTGGTGGTAATTAAAGCAGGTTTGACTGTAGTTGTTTGTATGATATGATGGTTGGTGGTAATTATAGCAGGTTTGACTGTTTGTATGATATGATGGTTGGTGGTAATTAAAGGAGGTTTGACTGTAGTTGTTTGTATGATATGATAGTAATTAAAGCAGGTTTGACTGTAGTTGTTTGTATGATATGATGGTTGGTGGTAATTAAAGCAGGTTTGACTGTAGTTGTTTGTATGATATGATGGTTGGTGGTAATTATAGCAGGTTTGACTGTTTGTATGATATGATGGTTGGTGGTAATAATAGCAGGTTTGACTGTTTGTATAATATGATGGTTGGTGGTAATTATAGCAGGTTTGACTGTTTGTATGATATGATGGTTGGTTGTAATTATAGCAGGTTTGACTGTAGTTGTTTGTATGATATGATGGTTGGTGGTAATCATAGCAGGTTTGACTGTTTGTATGATATGATGGTTGGTGGTAATTATAGCAGGTTTGACTGTAGTTGTTTGTATGATATGATGGTTGGTGGTAATTAAAGCAGGTTTGACTGTAGTTGTTTGTATGATATGTTGGTTGGTGGTAATTATAGCAGGTTTGAGTGTTTGTATGAAATGATGGTTGGTGGTAATTAAAGCAGGTTTGACTGTAGTTGTTGGCATGATATGATGGTTGGTGGTAATTATAGCAGGTGTGACTTTTGTATGATATGATGGTTGGTGGTAATAATAGCAGGTTTGACTGTAGTTGTTTGTATGATATGATGGTTGGTGGTAATTATAGCAGGTTTGACTGTTTGTATGATATGATGGTTGGTGGTAATTAAAGCAGGTTTGACTGTAGTTGTTTGTATGATATGATGGTTGGTGGTAATTATAGCAGGTTTGACTGTTTGTATGATATGATGGTTGGTGGTAATTAAAGCAGGTTTGACTGTAGTTGTTTGCATGATATGATGGTTGGTGGTAATTATTGCAGGTTTGACTGTTTGTATGATATGATTGTTGGTGGTAATTAAAGCAGGTTTGACTGTAGTTGTTTGCATGATATGATGGTTGGTGGTAATTATTGCAGGTTTGACTGTTTGTATGATATGATGGTTGGTGGTAATTAAAGCAGGTTTGACTGTAGTTGTTTGTATGATATGATGGTTGGTGGTAATTATAGCAGGTTTGACTGTTTGTATGATATGATGGTTGGTGGTAATTAAAGCAGGTTTGACTGTAGTTGTTTGCATGATATGATTGTTGGTGGAAATTAAAGCAGGTTTGACTGTAGTTGTTTGTATGATATGATGGTTGGTGGTAATTATAGTAGGTTTGACTTTTGTATGATATGATTGTTGATGGTAATTATAGCAGGTTTGACTGTAGTTGTTTGTATGATATGATGGTTGGTGATAATTATAGCAGGTTTGACTGTTTATATGATATGATGGTTGCTGGTAATTATAGCAGGTCTGACTGTTTGTATGATATGATGGTTGGTGGTAATTATAGCAGGTTTGACTGTTTGTATGATATGATGGTTGGTGGTAATTAAAGCAGGTTTGACTGTTTGTATGATATGATGGCTGGTGGTAATTATAGCAGGTTTGACTGTAGTTGTTTGTATGATATGATGGTTGGTTGTAATTATAGCAGGTTTGACTGTTTGTATGATATGATGGTTGGTGGTAATTATAGTAGGTGTGACTGGAGTTGTTTGTATGATATGATGGTTGGTGGTAATAATAGCAGGTTTGACTGTTTGTATGATATGATGGTTGGTGGTAATTATAGCAGATCTGACTGTAGTTGTTTGTATGATATGATGGTTGGTGGTAATTAAAGCAGGTTTGACTGTAGTTGTTTGTATGATATGATGGTTGGTGGTAATTATAGCAGGTGTGACTGTTTGTATGATATGATGGTTGGTGGTAATTATAGCAGGTTTGACTGTTTGTATGATATGATGGTTGGTGGTAATTATAGCAGGTTTGATTGTTTGTATGATATGATGGTTGTTGGTAATAATAGCAGGTTTGACTGTAGTTTTTGGTATATGATGGTTGGTGGTAATTATAGCAGGTTTGATTGTTTGTATGACATGATGGTTGGTGGTAATTATAGCAGGTTTGACTGTTTGTATGATATGATGGTTGCTACATCAATATACTATTTGGGTTTTTTTTGTAATTGTTTAGTTTCATGTTATAAATCTGTAATAAACAGCTCATACATGTACACTAATCTTTATATAGTAAAACTATATCCACCTCAAACATGCTTATAAATCAAATCATTACATTTGATTGATTGATTGATACTTAACATTAAGTAAGTAATATTTTAGTTAAATTCATGAAGAAATTAATTAAACACACCTTAAGAACTGTCTATTGAGTTACAGAGTAGTTAGAGAGAAATCTTCAATGAAGTTCAGCCAATAAAACTATACTTTTTGAAAAATAAGCATAAAATCTAACAAAGAATATACATATTCACTAGTTATAACAGAAAGAAGTATTTAACAAATTAAACCAGGCAAAGAAACATCTTCACAAACTAATTATTGTATGGTGTTTAACGCCACATTCAACAATATTTTAGCCATATCATGGCGGTCAGTTTTACTGGAGGAAACCAGAGTACCCGTGGAGAAAACCTTCAACCTGCCGCAAGTCACTGACAAACTTTATCACATAATGTTGTATCGAGTGCACCTCTCCATGAACAGGTGTCGAACACACAACATTAGTGCTGATAGGCACTAATTGCACAGGTAGTTGTAAATCCAACTACCATACAATCATGACCACGATGGCCTCCTCATAAACTAATTTCAATTAAAATATAATGTCTCATACACTAATTTAACAAAATAAAGCTTCAGGTAGTAAAGACTAGTGGCTAATCATCGTTACATAAACAGGAACCATAACTCACAACCTACCGATTGGTATTTTCGTAATTCCTTATCTTGAGTTCATCAGGTTCAATTCCCCGTTCTTTAAGATTGTAAGTTTTGACTGGCACTGGTGGGGGAACTTTTTTCTGTGGTTGATCAATGGAGTTTGATGGTTGATGTTGAGGTACTGTTGGAAGACGTGATGTAGACAATGAACGTGGTTTTTGATTTGGATCATCTTTCCTGTAA
Organism: Bathymodiolus septemdierum; assembly: GCA_963383655.1. Taxonomy (NCBI): domain Eukaryota; kingdom Metazoa; phylum Mollusca; class Bivalvia; order Mytilida; family Modiolidae; genus Bathymodiolus; species Bathymodiolus septemdierum. The sequence continues at coordinate 6,490,077 of OY726527.1, forward strand.
TACACAAATTTTTTGTAATTTAGGGTTAGAGTCATGGTGTTTAACGCCACTTTCAACAATATTTCAGCTATATCGTGGCGGTCAGCTTTATTGGTGGAGGAAACTGGAGAACATGGAGAAAACCACCGACCTGTAGCAAGTCACTGACAAACTTTATCATATAATGTTGTATCGTGTACACCTCGCAAGAGCGGGATTCAAACTCACAACTTCATAGGTGATAGGCACTGAATGCATAGCTAGTCATAAATCCAACAACCATACGATCATGACCATAACTACCATAATTTGCTGTGTATAGCACACAATTAATGTATAATACACACACATTCAATGGTCTCCTGCCGTTAAATTACAAAAAGTTCAGTATAAATTAAAATGACCTATATTATGCCATGAGCCAGTATGAATTAATTACCTGTATCGTGCGGTGAGATCAGACAACTTTGATTTATCCACACTTGATGTATTCACCGGATGTGCGGTACTGCGTGTAAATCTGTATGGATCGTGTGATGTATTTCGAACACCTTTGGTCCCAAATTTTTCTCTGAGTTTAGAATCATCATGTTTGTTGGCAGGATGAGATGTGTATCTGGTGTAGGAATCACCACTAAATGATGATGTATCGTTGTATGGCTGAAATGGAATACAATGTTCAAATTTATTAGTCACTAACTAACTTTATCATGTTCAGGTTGCATCAAGTAAACCTTGGCATGGACTTGAATATCTTAAGATTAGATGTCTATCTATGACGATCGCCATGGAGACTCTGGATTTTTAATACATGCCATGTTAATCTTATTGAAATGATAAGCACATCTTTGCTTTAGTGAGTGAGTGAGTGATTGTTGTTTAATGCCAAATCAGCAATTTTTTTTAGCTATATCATGACGAGAACAAGTTAATTTCAGGGTTGAATGAGCTCCGCAGATAAATTGTCTTAATTTTTTCAGAAAATTCTAACCATGCTGATAATGCATTGTTAAAATCTTGAATTGTTGCCAATAAACCCCAAGATCCTGTAATTGCATGTAATTCTAATATGGCGTGCTGCTTTCGCTTTGTAAACAAACCTATTCTCTAAATAGCACAATTATTTTGAGGACATGCACAAAGTCCTACCGATGTTTTCCAGTGTGTTTCACTATTTGATCGCGTAAACCAGCAATTAATGTATTAATAAAAATAGAAATTAATGTTTTCTTTGAATCTTAATGGAACATTTGTCTTAACTATGTCTAAAAAGTCATATTTTCTTGAATGTGGCTGTTCTCCACTAACGACTTTTACAGCTGTTCCGTTAACTTCGCAACACCCCCTTGAAAAAAACTTATGTTGTTGCATCATCGTCTTCTCTGATTACATACAGGACCATGGTGCATACAAACATAAAATTTCTAGAATTGTTTCTTGACATATAACTTTTTCCGGAAAAAATACTTCAGACAACCATCTATCGACTTTGACTTTTGTAATTTGTCGTCATCCGGTGACATAGTTTACAAGGAACGCTGATGACATTGACATAAGCTGGTTACTGATTTATTTTACGATTTTGTGAGCATTTTCCTTGTTTAAGTAGCTAAATGCAAAATGCCATCAAATTGGAAAATATCAGTAACTTAATTACATCACCGTCTAGTTATCAATGTAGGAAAACTACTGTAAACATGAAGGTTAGTGGATTTTGTTATGTTTATATAATATGCATTACCATTATTATTGACTTCCATTCAAAATATAAGTTGGATTTTTCCTACTAGAATCGAAATAATTCATGGAAGACATTGTTTGTATAACATAGGTAACATTATTTTCGTTTAATTTAGTCATTACTTTTCTGTAATTCATCGTAGAATGCGAAATTGTCATTCTGGGAGGTAATCGGAACAGCCAAATCCTTGGGTATCCATAAGGCCGCATTGATTTACAAAATTACTGTAAATGCCCTATTCGAATCAAAATAATTCTCCCATGTCATGTCTTATGCTCATTTTAACATGGCTAGGCATTATATTTGTCTAAATTTTACACCTCGCTTTCGCTCGGTGTAAAATATCCACAAATATAATGCCTCCTCATGTTAAAATAAGCATAAAGCATGACATGAGATAATTATTTCTTAATTTTTTTGAGATCAAAATGTCAAAGATTGAGATTATACACTAACTGTAAATTATTGAATGATTTCTTTCTAAAATTAGTTAGTTTAATAAACAAGTAAATTAATTAGAAGATTTTGAACATTTATTTATTTAGATAATAACGAAAAGCTATTATCATAGTAACTGTCTGTGATTGGTGGAGTAGTATGTACCTTGTTATCATGTGACATATGGGGATGTGTAGGTTGTTGTGATTCATGGTACTGTCGACTGTGATGGGCAGGATCACTGTCTGTACGTCTGTGATCTGGTGGAGACTTGTGACTCTGTGGATCATAAGCTGGATCAAACCAACGATCTGAAAACATAATAATTAAGATTTAAAATTAATTCAATACTGTATAAGGAAGGTCAAAGATACAGGATGTTGCTAGATATTAGTGTATAAGGAAGGTCAAAGATACAGGATGTTGTTAGATATTAGTGTATAAGGAAGGTCAAAGATACAGGATGTTGTTAGATATTAGTGTATAAGGAAGGTCAAAGATACAGGATGTTGTTAGATATTAGTGTATAAGGAAGGTCAAAGATACAGGATGTTGCTAGATATTAGTGTATAAGGAAGGTCAAAGATACAGGATGTTGCTAGATATTAGTGTATAAGGAAGGTCAAAGATACAGGATGTTATTAGATATTAGTGTATAAGGAAGGTCAAAGATACAGGATGTTATTAGATACTAGTGTATAAGGAAGGTCAAAGATACAGGATGTTGCTAGATATTAGTGTATAAGGAAGGTCAAAGATACAGGATGTTATTAGATATTAGTGTATAAGGAAGGTCAAAGATACAGGATGTTGTTAGATATTAGTGTATAAGGAAGGTCAAAGATACATGATGTTGTTAGATATTAGTGTATAAGGAAGGTCAAAGATACAGGATGTTGTTATATATTAGTGTATAAGGAAGGTCAAAGATACAGGATGTTGTTAGATATTAGTGTATAAGGAAGGTCAAAGATACAGGATGTTGTTAGATATTAGTGTATAAGGAAGGTCAAAGATACAGGATGTTGTTAGATATTAGTGTATAAGGAAGGTCAAAGATACAGGATGTTGCTAGATATTAGTGTATAAGGAAGGTCAAAGATACAGGATGTTATTAGATATTAGTGTATAAGGAAGGTCAAAGATACAGGATGTTGTTAGATATTAGTGTATAAGGAAGGTCAAAGATACAGGATGTTGTTAGATACTAGTGTATAAGGAAGGTCAAAGATACAGGATGTTGTTAGATATTAGTGTATAAGGAAGGTCAAAGATACAGGATGTTGTTAGATTTTAGTGTATAAGGAAGGTCAAAGATACAGGATGTTGTTAGATATTAGTGTATAAGGAAGGTCAAAGATACAGGATGTTGTTATATATTAGTGTATAAGGAAGGTCAAAGATACAGGATGTTATTAGATATTAGTGTATAAGGAAGGTCAAAGATACAGGATGTTGCTAGATATTAGTGTATAAGGAAGGTCAAAGATACAGGATGTTGTTAGATACTAGTGTATAAGGAAGGTCAAAGATACAGGATGTTGTTATATATTAGTGTATAAGGAAGGTCAAAGATACAGGATGTTGCTAGATATTAGTGTATAAAGAAGGTCAAAGATACAGGATGTTGTTAGATATTAGTGTATAAGGAAGGTCAAAGATACAGGATGTTAATAGATATTAGTGTATAAGGAAGGTCAAAGATACAGGATGTTGCTATATATTAGTGTATAAGGAAGGTCAAAGATACAGGATGTTATTAGATATTAGTGTATAAGGAAGGTCAAAGATACAGGATGTTATTAGATATTAGTGTATAAGGAAGGTCAAAGATACAGGATGTTATTAGATATTAGTGTATAAGGAAGGTCAAAGATACAGGATGTTGCTAGATATTAGTGTATAAGGAAGGTCAAAGATACAGGATGTTGCTAGATACTAGTGTATAAGGAAGGTCAAAGATACAGGATGTTGCTAGATATTAGTGTATAAGGAAGGTCAAAGATACAGGATGTTGTTAGATATTAGTGTATAAGGAAGGTCAAAGATACAGGATGTTGTTAGATATTAGTGTATAAGGAAGGTCAAAGATACAGGATGTTGTTAGATATTAGTGTATAAGGAAGGTCAAAGATACAGGATGTTGTTAGATATTAGTGTATAAGGAAGGTCAAAGATACAGGATGTTGTTAGATATTAGTGTATAAGGAAGTTCAAAGATACAGGATGTTGTTAGATATAAGTGTATAAGGAAGGTCAAAGATACAGGATGTTGTTAGATATTAGTGTATAAGGAAGGTCAGATACAGGATGTTGTTAGATATTAGTGTATAAGGAAGGTCAAAGATACAGGATGTTGTTAAATATTAGTGTATAAGGAAGGTCAAAGATACAGGATGTTGTTATATATTAGTGTATAAGGAAGGTCAAAGATACAGGATGTTGTTAGATATTAGTGTATAAGGAAGGTCAAAGATACAGGATGTTGTTAGATATTAGTGTATAAGGAAGGTCAAAGATACAGGATGTTGCTAGATACTAGTGTATAAGGAAGGTCAAAGATACAGGATGTTGTTATATATTAGTGTATAAGGAAGGTCAAAGATACAGGATGTTGTTATATATTAGTGTATAAGGAAGGTCAAAGATACAGGATGTTGCTAGATACTAGTGTATAAGGAAGGTCAAAGATACAGGATGTTGTTAGATACTAGTGTATAAGGAAGGTCAAAGATACAGGATGTTGCTAGATACTAGTGTATAAGGAAGATCAAAGATACAGGATGTTGTTAGATACTAGTGTATAAGGAAGGTCAAAGATACAGGATGTTGCTAGATACTAGTGTATAAGGAAGGTCAAAGATACAGGATGTTGCTAGATACTAGTGTATAAGGAAGATCAAAGATACAGGATGTTGCTAGATACTAGTGTATAAGGAAGGTCAAAGATACAGGATGTTGCTAGATACTAGTGTATAAGGAAGGTCAAAGATACAGGATGTTGCTAGATACTAGTGTATAAGGAAGGTCAAAGATACAGGATGTTGTTATATATTAGTGTATAAGGAAGGTCAAAGATACAGGATGTTGTTATATATTAGTGTATAAGGAAGGTCAAAGATACAGGATGTTGTTAGATACTAGTGTATAAGGAAGGTCAAAGATACAGGATGTTGCTAGATACTAGTGTATAAGGAAGGTCAAAGATACAGGATGTTGTTAAATATTAGTGTATAAGGAAGGTCAAAGATACAGGATGTTGTTAGATATTAGTGTATAAGGAAGGTCAGATACAGGATGTTGTTAGATATTAGTGTATAAGGAAGGTCAAAGATACAGGATGTTGTTAAATATTAGTGTATAAGGAAGGTCAAAGATACAGGATGTTGTTAGATATTAGTGTATAAGGAAGGTCAAAGATACAGGATGTTGTTAGATATTAGTGTATAAGGAAGGTCAAAGATACAGGATGTTGTTAGATATTAGTGTATAAGGAAGGTCAAAGATACAGGATGTTGTTAGATATTAGTGTATAAGGAAGGTCAAAGATACAGGATGTTGTTATATATTAGTGTATAAGGAAGGTCAAAGATACAGGATGTTGTTATATATTAGTGTATAAGGAAGGTCAAAGATACAGGATGTTGTTATATATTAGTGTATAAGGAAGGTCAAAGATACAGGATGTTATTAGATATTAGTGTATAAGGAAGGTCAAAGATACAGGATGTTGTTAGATATTAGTGTATAAGGAAGGTCAAAGATACAGGATGTTGCTAGATACTAGTGTATAAGGAAGGTCAAAGATACAGGATGTTGCTAGATACTAGTGTATAAGGAAGGTCAAAGATACAGGATGTTGTTATATATTAGTGTATAAGGAAGGTCAAAGATACAGGATGTTGTTATATATTAGTGTATAAGGAAGGTCAAAGATACAGGATGTTGTTAGATATTAGTGTATAAGGAAGGTCAAAGATACAGGATGTTGCTAGATACTAGTGTATAAGGAAGGTCAAAGATACAGGATGTTGTTATATATTAGTGTATAAGGAAGGTCAAAGATACAGGATGTTGTTATATATTAGTGTATAAGGAAGGTCAAAGATACAGGATGTTGCTAGATACTAGTGTATAAGGAAGGTCAAAGATACAGGATGTTGCTAGATACTAGTGTATAAGGAAGATCAAAGATACAGGATGTTGCTAGATACTAGTGTATAAGGAAGGTCAAAGATACAGGATGTTGCTAGATACTAGTGTATAAGGAAGGTCAAAGATACAGGATGTTGTTAGATACTAGTGTATAAGGAAGGTCAAAGATACAGGATGTTGCTATATATTAGTGTATAAGGAAGATCAAAGATACAGGATGTTGCTAGATACTAGTGTATAAGGAAGGTCAAAGATACAGGATGTTGCTAGATACTAGTGTATCTGCAAAAAAATCAACTTCAGTGAAAATAAAATAAAAACATAGTATAGTAAGAGACATTTTTCAGGTAGTGTCATGAGGGGTTAGGGTTATGGTGTTCAACAACTTTCAACAATATTTCAGTTATATTGTGGAGGTCAGTTTTATTGATGGAGAAAACTGGAGCCCTTGAAGAAAACCATCGACCTATCACAAGTCACTGACACACTTTATCACATAATGTTGTATCGAATACATCTTGCCATGAGCAGGATTCAAATTCACAACTTTAGGGGTGATAGGCACTGATTGCATAGATAGTTGTAAATCAAACTACCATACGATCACGACCATGACGGCCCCAATAATGTGATGATGATGTGGACGACAAAAGAAAACAATAGTTTATGTTTATATGTCTGTACTACAGGTGAGTTAATAATTTCAGGTCACGATCAACTACCGTAAATATAGCAAAATTAAGCAAATTAATATGTTAGTCTTATTTAGAATAATACTAGTAATTCATTCATAATTTGTTCGACACTGAGTTTGACGACTCAAGTTAGTGTATTAATTGGTGTGGTCAACACATCATAACGGCTAGTCATCAGCAGCCAGACAATTGTGACACTTCATTTCATTGTGTGATCAGCACATCATGACGGCTAGCCATTAACAGCCAGACAATTGTGACACTTCATTTCATTGTGTGATCAGCACATCATGACAGCTAGCCATTAACAGCCAGACAATTGTGACACTTCATTTCATTGTGTGATCAGCACATCATGACAGCTAGCCATTAACAGCCAGACAATTGTGACACTTCATTTCATTGTGTGATCAGCACATCATGACAGCTAGCCATTAACAGCCAGACAATTGTGACACTTCATTTCATTGTGTGATCAGCACATCATGACAGCTAGCCATTAACAGCCAGACAATTGTGACACTTCATTTCATTGTGTGATCAGCACATCATGACAGCTAGCCATTAACAGCCAGACAATTGTGACACTTCATTTCATTGTGTGATCAGCACATCATGACAGCTAGCCATTAACAGCCAGACAATTGTGACACTTCATTTCATTGTGTGATCAGCACATCATGACAGCTAGCCATTAACAGCCAGACAATTGTGACACTTCATTTCATTGTGTGATCAGCACATCATGACAGCTAGCCATTACCAGCCAGGCAATTGTGACACTTCATTTCATTGTGTGATCAGCACATCATGACAGCTAGCCATTAGCAGCCAGGCAATTGTGACATTTCATTTCATTGTGTGATCAGCACATCATGACAGCTAGCCATTACCAGCCAGACAATTGTGGCACTTCATTTCATTGTGTGATCAGCACATCATGATAGCTACCCATTACCAGCCAGGCAATTGTGACATTTCATTTCATTGTGTGATCAGCACACCATGACAGCTAGCCATTAGCAGCCAGACAATTGTGACACTTCATTTCATTGTGTGATCAGCAGATCATGACAGCTAGCCATTAACAGCCAGACAATTGTGGCACTTCATTTCATTGTGTGATCAGCACATCATGACAGCTAGCCATTACCAGCCAGGCAATGGTGACACTTCATTTCATTGTGTGATCAGCACATCATGACAGCTAGCCATTACCAGCCAGACAATTGTGACACTTCATTTCATTGTGTGATCAGCACATGACAGCTAGCCATTAACAGCCAGGCAATTGTGACACTTCATTTCATTTCATTATAAAGATTTCCAGTATAAAATGGACAAGGTTGAAGTCAGTCATGAGGTGATATTGGCATGTGGGTCCTGAAAAAACCAACATGAGAATACATTGATCAAATCAATAGAACATGAGAATACATTGATCAAATCAATAGAACATGAGAATACCTTGATCAAGTCAATAGAACATGAGAATACCTTATCAAGTCAATAGAACATGAGAATAACTTGATCAAGTCAATAGAACATGAGAATACCTTGATTAAGGCAATATAAATCATGAGAATACCTTGATCAAGTCAATAGAACATGAGAATACATTGATCAAATCAATAGAACATGAGAATACATTGATCAAGTCAATAGAACATGTGAATACATTGATCAAATCAATAGAACATGAGAATACCGTGATCAAGTCAATAGAACATGAGAATACCTTGATCAAGTCAATAGAACATGAGAATACCTTGATCAAGTCAATAGAACATGAGAATACCTTGATCAAGTCAATAGAACATGAGAATACATTGATCAAGTCAATAAAACATGAAAATACCTTGATCTAGTCAACAGAACATGAGAATAACTTGATCAAGTGAATAGAACATGAGAATTTATTGATCAAGTCAATAAAACATGAGAATACCTTGACCAAGTCAAAATAACATGAGAATACATTGATCAAGTCAATAGAACATGAGAATACCTTGATCAAGTCAATAGAACATGAGAATACATTGATCAAGCCAATATAACATGAGAATACCTTGATCAAGTCAATAGAACATGTGAATACATTGATCAAATCAATAGAACATGAGAATACATTGATCAAGTCAATAGAACATGAGAATACCTTGATCAAGTCAATAGAACATGAGAATACCTCGATCAAGTCAATATAACATGAGAATACATCGATCAAGTCAATAGAACATGAGAATATGTTGATCAAGTCAATAGAACATGAGAATACCTTGATCAAGTCAATAGAACATGAGAATAACTCGATCAAGTTAATAGAACATGAGAATACCTTTATCAAGTCAATAGAACATGAGAATGGCTTGATCAAGTCAATAGAACATGAGAATACATTGATCAAGTCAATAGAACATGAGAATACCTTTATCAAGTCAATAGAACATGTGAATACATTGATCAAGTCAATAGAACATGAGAATACATTGATCAAGTCAATAGAACATGAGAATACCTTGATCAAGTCAATATAACATGAGAATACATTGATCAAGTCAATAGAACATGAGCATACATTTATCAAGTCAATAGAACATGTGAATACATTGATCAAGTCAATAGAACATGAGAATACCTTGATCAAGTCAATAGAACATGAAAATACGCTGATCAAGTCAATAAAACATGAGAATACCTTGATCAAGTCAATAGAACATGAGAATAACTTGATCAAGTTAATAGAACATGACAATACCTTTATCAAGTCAATAGAACATGAGAATAGCTTGATCAAGGCAATAAATCATGAGAGTATCTTGATCAAGTCAATAGAACATGAGAATACCTTGATCAAGTCAATAGAACATGAGAATAGCTTGATCAAGGCAATAAATCATGAGAATACCTTGATCAAGTCAATAGAACATGAGAATACATTGATCAAATCAATAGAACATGAGAATACATTGATCAAGTCAACAGAACATGAGAATACCTTGATCAAGTCAATAGAACATGAGAATACCTTATCAAGTCAATAGAACATGAGAATACCTTGATCAAGTCAATAGAATGAGAATACCTTGATCAAGTTAATAGAACATGAGAATACCTTGATCAAGTCAATAGAACATGAGAATACATTGATCAAGTCAATAGAACATGTGCATACATTGATCAAGTCAATAGAACATGAGAATACCTTGATCAAGTCAATAGAACATGAGAATATCTTGATCAAGTCAATAGAACATGAGAATACCTTGATCAGGTCAATAGAACATCAGAATACCTTGATCAAGTCAATAGAACATGAGAATAACTTGATCAAGTTAATAGAACATGAGAATACCTTGATCAAGTCAATAGAACATGAGAATAGCTTGATCAAGTCAATAGAACATGAGAATACATTGATCAAATCAATAGAACATGAGAATACCTTGATCAAGTCAATAGAACATGAGAATATATTGATCAAGTCAATAGAACATGTGAATACATTGATCAAGTCAATAGAACATGAGAATACATTGATCAAGTCAATAAAACATGAAAATACCTTGATCAAGTCAATAAATCATGAGAATATCTTGATCAAGTCAATAGAACATGAGAATACATTGATCAAGTCAATAGAACATGAGAATAACTTGATCAAGTCAATAGAACATAAGAATACCTTGATCAAGTCAATAAATCATAATAGAACATGAGAATACCTTGATCAAGTCAATAGAACATAAGAATACCTTGATCAAGTCAATAGAACATAAGAATACCTTGATCAAGTCAATAAATCATAATAGAACATGAGAATACCTTGATCAAGTCAATAGAACATGAGAATACCTTGATCAAGTCAATAAATCATGAGAATATCTTGATCAAGTCAATAGAACATGAGAATACCTTGAAGAGGTTGGCGATGTAGCAGTCAATCATGACGCATGATAGTGACATACAAGTCAATATGAGAACTGTTGAATAGTTAATATAATATGAGAATGCCATTCATGAGGTGTGATAGTAACATATATCAGAACTGATGACAAGTCGATAGAACATGAGTATATCATGATGGGTAATACCTACCATCGTCAGGTAGATGAGGTCGTAGTCGCTCATGAGGTGTGATTGTGGCGTATGGGTCGATATGAGATCGACTATGATGGCGTGATGAGAGATTATCAGCGTAGTATGATGGATAATATCTATCTTCAGATCTGTCGACTGAAAAGAAAGCATTCTGGTTAGACCACACAACACACTGTTAATAGCTAAATAAATGTCATAAGCAGATTATGAAATGTAATAAAAATGTAGATATAAAATCTAGTATACACAACGCGTTTCTGGAATAACCTTCATCAGATACGCTCATAATCAAAAGATTAGAAAGCAAAATAATCTAAATTTTGGGAGCAATCAAGCCAAAGGGTCTCAACAGGATAGCCAAAATCTGCTAAGGTCATGTATGCCTGTAGGAGAACCTTAGCTTTATTAATAATTACATTATTTGGAAACTGTAAATATATCTAATAAACCATGTCAGTGTAGAAAGACTGATTACTGGGCGAATGGTACCCTCAGGGAATAATAGTCCACCAGCAGAGGTATCCACCCAGTGATAGTAATAAATTAATGAAACAGAGCACCAATAAATTAATGACAACTTTTTAATAGACGACCATCCGTGAAATGACCTTCAATTTATCAGGTAACTTACATTATTGAAGACAACCTGTGTTTTTGTTATTCAAGACTCGGTTTCGCAAACCTAAATTAAGTTAAGTCTCATTTAAACCTTAAGTGTAAATAAATTTCATGTACATTTCAAGTAAATTTAAGTATCAATTAAGTCTTAATCGACACTTAAATTTAATTGAAGTTTGTGCAACCCAGTCCAGATATAAAGAAAAATCACATACATGCTTTTAATTTCAGCTCTGTGATGCAGGTGACATTTAAATGACCTTTAACATGGTTCTTTGTATTCATTAGTCCTCACTTATCTATTGATGATCATAATACATGTATTTTTAAAAAGAACTTCATCCCATATATTAAAATCATAAAGAATATTTTTAAATTAGAAAAAAAATCACTGTAATTAATTTTACAATGATAAATCTATGGATTTTGTATAAAATTGAAAAAAAAAAATAACGAACATAAAACTGTCAATAAATATTTTCATTGTTATTTCTAGCACAGAAGGCAATAATTTATCAGTAAATGTTAGAGGTGTCCATTGTTAAAAGGTTCAAAACATGAGGGTTTTTCTAGTTTTTAAAAGTAGAGTCAAACCTGCATTAGTGACCACTTCTATTAAGCAATAACTTGCATTGTGTGACCTTAATTCTAATTTCCTTTAACAGTGTATTCTATATTAATTAAACCTGCATTAAGTGACCACCTATCTTATGTGACCCTATTTCAAAGCTTGCCTAGAAATAAGACAGGTTTGACTGTATATGATATAGTCACATGACACCAAACAGAAAGACTGGTTCTTATGTTGGTTCAGATTTACAGGGAACCAGAGGAATATCAAATAAATCTGATTGAAAAGAGTTATCTATTCTTTGTCAGCAAATTCATAATTACGTGCAATTTGGATAATAAACAAATTTTAGTAAATGGGCGCCAACTTGAATGTCAAGTGGAGATATAAAATAAAATTTAATAAAAGACGCAAGAACCACCCCGGACAAACTTAAACTGACCATATAATTAATATCAGAGAATAATTAGCTGTCATAATAAATCCAACGAATTTCAGTAGAAAAAACAAAAAGAAAATATGTAAAACGGTCAAACACGTTCTAATGTTAGATTCTTTCATGAAAAACCTTTGTATCAATACAAAAAATTATTTCCAAAATTAGATATTAGATATCAACTTACGATCAACATATCTTCTGTCGTCATACATTCCATTTCCTGTCGGTGAAGTAGGCTGTAAATAACAATGATAAGCTACTCAATCAAGATTACAAATGTTACACCAAACTCAGTCATTAAAAACATTCATCTATTTTACGTTTGTGTATTTTTAAGTTTGAATTATGCATTTTATCAGTGAAAATCAATATTTAATAACATTATTGATGATTTGTACATTTTCTCTTTGATCTTTACATGCTATAATATTAACATAATATCACTGTTTTCTAATATGATGTTATAATGACGTCACGCTACCAAATCCTCAATAAACATAGTTTGCTTCGCCTTCGATGTGGTATTGCTCTGAGAAATCTCATTCTCGTAAAACAAATCAACGATAGTATATATTTAATCTCTAATAATTAGTGAAGTTGACAATGAGGCTGAAGAAAACAAACACTGTGCAAAGGATTCTGGGCAATCTACGTCAGCCATTATCACCTGAGCCATATGATTGGTTAATGCCATGAGAGATAAACTAGTTCTACATACTCTGTCTTTGTTAACAAATTAGTCAAATGACTTAAATCTATAGTCCTGCAGTAAAGGAGAGGAGCCAATTTTTTTATGTGTTGCAGACATAATTATCTAAGTGTAGTGAAACAGAGCCAGTTATGTTCTCTGTGACGGAAGAGTGGGAAGAATACACCTATTACTCATTAGCAGCGTCACAAAAGCACAGGTAGTGAATTCTTGAAAAAGTATACTAAAATTTACCAATTATGACATGACAATAAATTGTCAGTTTAACACAGAATACATCCAATTCTCTGTAACAAGTTTGTATTCCCTGTTTTAATCTGCTTCCCCATAAAAAAAAATTTCAGTCAGCTTGTTAAAGCATCTTTATCGTATCTGAGTTTTTATTGGTAAGGTGCTACACTTACACTGGAAGGTTTACGATAACTTGGTGGAGCAGGATAGGGAGGTATGCCAGGAATTTTTTCCATGGTGTTGACACTTGGGTCAGATGATGACCTGACCAATCTTTGTCTGTGCTTAGGAGAATAATCAAACTCATCATGGCGTCTAGACAAGTCCTGTTCACTCTCACGAGGTCCTGCAAAACTAAGTCGACTTGCCATCGGGAATAAATAATCATCATGAACATTATCTTCTGGCTGTTGAAAAGAAATTAAAAAATAACATGCAGTGAATTCTGGTAAATTGTTAACTTTATTATAAGAATAAGAATGTGTTCCTGTTAGGGTGGATTTAATGGTAAATAGTACCCAATGATGACACGTATTACATAATAAAAATTGAATAACAATAAGTGTTCATATATCATTTTTGTATTATCTTAAGTGATTGTAATGATGTAGAAGTTTAGAAGTGAAGACAGTGATATTGCAGGAGCTGTATTGTGTGGCTTCTCTTGTACAGGAGATGGGTACATGACAATGATATCTTACAGAGATCAAATAGAAACCACACAATCTCTTTTATTGTGTGGCTTCTCTTGTACAGGGGATGGGTACATGACAATGATATCTTACAGAGATCAAATAGAAACCACACGATCTCTTTTATTGTGTGGCTTCTCTTGTACAGGGGATGGGTACATAACAATGATATCTTACAGAGATCAAATAGAAACCACACGATCTCTTTTATTGTATGGCTTCTCTTGTACAGGAGATGGGTACATGACAATGATATCTTACAGAGATCAAATAGAAACCACACAATCTCTTTTATTGTGTGGCTTCTCTTGTACAGGGGATGGGTACATGACAATGATATCTTACAGAGATCAAATAGAAACCACACGATCTCTTTTATTGTATGGCTTCTCTTGTACAGGGGATGGGTACATGACAATGATATCTTACAGAGATCAAACAGAAACCACACGATCTCTTTTATTATGTGGCTTCTCTTGTACAGGGGATGGGTACATGACAATGATATCTTACAGAGATCAAACAGAAACCACACGATCTCTTTTATTGTGTGGCTTCTCTTGTACAGGGGATGGGTACATGACAATGATATCTTACAGAGATCAAATAGAAATCACACGATCTCTTTTATTGTGTGGCTTCTCTTGTACAGGGGATGGGTACATGATAATGATATCTTACAGAGATCAAACAAAAACCACATGATCTCTTTTATTGTGTGGCTTCTCTTGTACAGGGGATGGGTACATGACAATGATATCTTACAGAGATCAAACAGAAACCACACGATCTCTTTTATTATGTGGCTTCTCTTGTACAGGGGATGGGTACATGACAATGATATCTTACAGAGATCAAATAGAAACCACACGATCTCTTTTATTATGTGGCTTCTCTTGTACAGGGGATGGGTACATGACAATGATATCTTACAGAGATCAAACAGAAACCACACGATCTCTTTTATTGTGTGGCTTCTCTTGTACAGGGGATGGGTACATGACAATGATATCATACAGAGATCAAACAGAAACCACACGATCTCTTTTATTGTGTGGCTTCTCTTTGTACAGGGGATGGGTACATGACAATGATATCTTACAGAGATCAAACAGAAACCACACGATCTCTTTTATTGTGTGGCTTCTCTTGTACAGGGGATGGGTACATAACAATGATATCTTACAGAGATCAAATAGAAACCACACGATCTCTTTTATTGTGTGGCTTCTCTTGTACAGGAGATGGGTACATAACAATGATATCTTACAGAGATCAAACAGAAACCACACGATCTCTTTTATTGTGTGGCTTCTCTTGCACAGGAGATGGGTACATGACAATGATATCTTACAGAGATCAAATAGAAACCACACGATCTCTTTTATTGTGTGGCTTCTCTTGTACAGGGGATGAGTACATGACAATGATATCTTACAGAGATCAAATAGAAACCACATGCTCTCTTTTATTGTGTGGCTTCTCTTGTACAAGGGATGTTATAAAAGAGAAGATATTATTTACTTGCAATCGATGATTTCTACATTTTCCCTTTGATCTTTACACACAAAAATATTTATTATCAAGCAACTATCATGATATGAACATAATATCGCTGTTTTCTAATGTGACACATTATAATGACATCACTAACATCACATACTATCATTGATATGATAAACATACTATCATTGATATGGACATCGCATCCCACATCTCAGACTTCGCCTTCAATTCAAGATTGCTCCATTATCGCAAAAAAAAATAATGATAGTATTTTATTGAACTAACCTGTACTTCTGATACCCAGATTCTCTGTTTTTGTTGGATGTCTGTCACCTCTAGAACGCGTCTGAACCAAATATCTGCATTGTTATGTACCACAGTAGCTGTGAGAAAACAAATTAAATTGATGAATACTATAGATTTTTACGTGACGTCCTTCATTGGCTATATAAATTATGCTGTGATAAAACTCCTGATATATTTTAATTTGCTATTGCTCAGGATAAAATGTTTACAAAAATAATGTTACCTATGTTAAAACTGGATACAAGCTATGATGAATTATTTCTTAACTGATTTACAAGACATGATTTTGGAAAACCCACTAGCAATAAAACTGATTTTCATAAAAAATCAAAAACATTTTAAATGTTGATATCAGGCAATGTGCAAGACATGACTTTGACAAAGACAAGAACTAAAACAACTTCTGTATTTCACCTGGTACTATATTTTAAAGTAAAAGTAAAGGAGAAATTTGTGTTTTAAAAATAATTCTCTGACAAAAATTACCATGGTTACAGTTGGTGAAACACTTTCAGAAAATATCTCTGTATGTTATTTCATACATACCTGTGAATAAATGGCTGTACATTTTTTCTAACTTGATGCTTTGTTCATAAAGTTTCTTAGGATTTTTACTGGAACCTTTAGCCAGTCTAGCTCGAGATTCTTTCACAACATTTTTGTTCTCTGCTTTTAAGAATATGACAATAGGATAATACTGGGCATAGTTCAATTTGTCTACATTGTTTGGTGTCACATCTAATAAACAATGTTTTCCCTGAAAAACAAACAAGTTTTTAAATTACGGCAAACAGTTAAGTTTGTTTCACATTAAATATACAAAGTTTTTCTTAAATAAAGGGCTACTGTCTGGTGGATTATTGATACAACGGCTGCAGTTCAACCATTTTGACACCTTTGGCCTCTTGTTTGAAAATAGATTGTGGCTAGGTGTGCAGTGATTTTCTCCGCATACTCCCTATTATTCTACCACTAAACCTGGTCAACAGTCAACAAGCTCAAATAATGATAAAGCAGCCATTCAATTAACCAATCAAAATGTTTGTTACTTAACTTACTTTACTGATGATTTCTTTAACCAATCAAAATGTTTGTTACATAACTTACTTTAGTGATGATTTCTTTGATTGCACCAAGACGTATGATACCAGATCTGTTCTTCTTATCATCATCAAAACCATGACTGTCTTGTTCTATAAATTACATACAAAATATAAGTAAACAAACTGACGTTCACAAGTTATTAACATTCACAAAATGTACAAAAGAAAGAAAGTTAGTTACTGGAAACTGGGAAAAAAATCTGTGCAGTAGTCCCCATCTTATAAGGCCACACCTAATGTCAGAGTAATGTAATGAAAAAGTGACCTAATAGTGAGTGAGTGATTGTTATTTAACACCAACTCAGGAATCGTTCAGCTATCTCATGGCTTGAACAAGTTAATTTTCAATGAGATGATGATTAGGTTCACTTTGTACAAACACGCTTTAGTGCTAGCTCAATGTAACAACAGTCCGCGGATAGACATGTCACTCCACTCGGACACACTATCCTGATTCCGAGCCAACCAGTCTTGGTTCTTTCTCCTTAATGCTGTGTGCTTAGCGGAGAAGCAACAAATACAAATTTTATAGTCTTTGGTTTGAGGCGAGCACGCTAACCATGAAATGAAACAGGGTTCATCTATATTTGAATTTTTATGCAATGCAACTTTTCTAACTCTAAAATCAAAATTACGAGTTAAACCCATGATCTACTGCACTCGAGGTGAGCGCGCTAACCAAGTGCCCTAATAAGATAGGTGGCCTTTTTAGACAAATTAGTAGTAACGTTATTCTACTATTGGTAGTACATGCCACTACCTTTAAACAATCCTATCTCGCTGCTAAAGTAACTATATTTCTATGGAAATGCAATTCATCTGTATGTCATTTTAATGAACTTTAACCCCATGTTGCTGTATAATATATTTCCATGGAGAGTATCTGGATATTCAATTTAAACGACCTTTAACCCCTGTTAGTATTGCTGTAATATATTTCCAAGGACATATAATTGATCTCGGTACATGTATTCCAATTTAACAACCTTTAACCTCATGCTAATGTTTTTGAAATATATTTTATTTATTTTGGTATTCCATTTAAATGACCTTTAACCCAGGTGTCAATATTGCTGTAATATATTTCCATGGAGATTTAATTCATCTTGGTACATGTATTTCAACTGAATGACCTTTAACCTCATGCTAATGTTTTTTTAAAATATATTTAATTCATCTTGGAATTCCATTTAAATGACTTTTAACCCGTGTTAATGTTGCTGTGCGAATTTACAGTGGTGATCAAAATTATCTGGGTATTCCAATAATATTTTTTTTCAGATGATATGAAAACTGAATGGCGCTGAATGACCTTTAACCTTCCTCTTAATCTTGGTCTTTAATACTTACGTGGAGATTCAAATCTATCTGGGTACTCCATCAACAGTTTCTCTCTAGCTACATCAGACAGAGCACCAAATATAACTACTGGACGTATGAAGTTGACTACAATAAAAGATACCACAATTAGCTTTAGCAAGTTTAAATTTAAGTTAAATCAACAAATATATTTTGCTTGAAAAAAATGTTTTCATTTAGGAAGAAGGGACCATCGTGGCCGTGATCGTATGGTAGTTGGATTTATAACTACCTATGCAATCAGTGCCTATCACCACTGATGTTGTGAGTTCTAATCTCGATCAGGGCGAGGTGTACAACATTATGTGATAAAGCTTGTCAGTGACTTGTGACAGGTCAGTGGTTTTCTCCGGGTACTCTGGTTTCCTCCTCCAATAAAACGGACTGCCACGATATAACTGAAATATTGTTGAAAGTGGCGTTAAACACCATCAAACAAACAAACAAACATATAGGAAGAGGTTACTACATAAACCAGAGGCTCTCAAGAGCCTGTATCGTTCACCTGGTTATAAAAAGAACCAATTGGTCCTAGGTAAAAACTATGTCCTGCAGTGGTAGTCATCTTGGAATTGCGATCAACATAAAAAAACACAAAGTTTGTAAAGGACCTTCCAATGATTGATGCACAGTTTAGGTTCAATCAGTGCAATAGCTTCAGAGAAGAATATATTTCTGTATTTTCCCCATATGGTCCTGTGTTAATACTACATAGATGCCAACCCCTTTTTGGTGCAATCAGTAACAAAAAGTTGAGATGTCAGTAATTTGTGATTTTTTTCAGTAATCATAATTTTTCATAAAATTTTACCATAATCGTACTACAGACTAGGCACAAAGTGATGAGCAAATGATTTCCTTTATTTGTGACAACTAGATGTAAAATTGATGAGCAACAAAAAGAAATAAAAAGCTAAGTTTTAATACATGTATGTTCACTTACAAATGTATTCTATGTTTCAAGTAATTGTCAATAGAAATGAAAATTTCCTGAAGTGGCCCTCCCTCACCCTCCCATGGAATAATTAATGTCTAATTCTGGAGTGCCTGATATGTTGTTGACTTGGCACTTTTGAACTGTTTTGTTGTATATGTGTGTTCATCCCGACCACCGTGCTGAATGGACAAGTCTTGTTTGCAATAGGCATAATGTTCCTGTATCAATTTCATAAGGCAAGAGAAGAATATTCGGGACGAAATCGTTGTCCCAATTTTCTTTTCTTCGCTGTAGAAGCTTCACTTGTTCCCTCAGACATTGCGAAATTGACAAAAACATGCTGTCTTCATTAACTAGAAATGGATAGATCGTTTTCTACTATAGATATTCCCGAGAATCCCTAAAGGATTAAATAATCGAAATCCCTCAAGCGCTTATCATTACGCGATTTTAACATACAATGAAGCATCTAAATGATCACAAT
Organism: Bathymodiolus septemdierum; assembly: GCA_963383655.1. Lineage (NCBI taxonomy): Eukaryota > Metazoa > Mollusca > Bivalvia > Mytilida > Modiolidae > Bathymodiolus > Bathymodiolus septemdierum. The sequence continues at coordinate 6,510,141 of OY726527.1, forward strand.
GATATTTAAATGGGGAACGGTTTCGAGCCGGCAATAATCGGAAATCCGTAACAAGTAGACTGTTGACGGCAACACCGTAATTTTGGCCCGAAATTCGCAACAATTACGAAAAATCGTAATGGTTGGCATCTATGATACTATGACCTGTGGTGGCAGCCATCTTGGATTTCCGATCGGCATAAAAAACAGAGGACCTTCCAATGATCATTCCTCGGCATTTTGGTTTCAACTGTCCAAGTGGTTTCAGAGAAGAAGCATTTTGAAACATTTTTCCCATAGGGTCCAATGTTAAACTAAGTCCTGCCGTAGCCGCCATTTTGAATTTCATATCAGAACAAAAAACGTACAGTTTGTAGAGGACCATCCAATGAACATTCATGTACAGTTTGGCTTTAATCATATTTGTAGTTTCTGAGAAGAAGGCATTTGAACATTTTCCCATAGGGGCCAATGTTAATCTATGTCCTGCGGTGGTGGCCATCTTGGATTTCCGATCGGCATAAAAAACACACACTTTGTAGAGGACCTTCCAATGATCATTCCTGGGCAGTTTGGTTTCAATTATCCTAGTGGTTTCAGAGAAGAAGCATTTTGAAACATTTTTCCCATAGGGTCCAATGTTAAACTAAGTCCTGTCGTAGCCGCCATATTGAATTTCTTATCGGAACAAAAAACGTACAGTTTGTAGAGGACCATCCAATGAACATTCATGTACAGTTTGGCTTTGATCATATTTGTAGTTTCTGAGAAGAAGGCATTTGAACATTTTCCCATAGGGTCCAATGTTAATCTATGTCCTGTGGTGGTGGCCATCTTGGATTTCCGATCGGCATAAAAAACACACACCTTGTAGAGGACCTTCCAATGATCATTCCTGGGCAGTTTGGTTTCAATTATCCAAGTGGTTTCAGAGAAGAAGCGTTTTGAAACATTTTTCCCATAGGGTTCAATGTTAAACTAAGTCCTGCCGTAGCCGCCATTTTGAATTTCATATCGAAAAAAAAAAACGTAAAGTTTGTAGAGGACCATCCAATGAACATTCATGTACAGTTTGGCTTTGATCATATTTGTAGTTTCTGAGAAGAAGGCATTTGAACATTTTCCCATAGGGTCCAATGTTAATCTATGTCCTGCGGTGGTGGCCATCTTGGATTTCCAATCGGCATAAAAAACACACACTTTGTAGAAGATCTTCCAATGATCATTCCTGGACAGTTTTGTTTCAACTGTCCAAGTGGTTTCAGAGAAGAAGCATTTTGAAACATTTTTCCCATAGGGTCCAATGTTAAACTAAGTCCTGCCGTAGCCGCCATTTTGAATTTCATATCAGAACAAAAAACTTAAAGTTTGTAGAGGGCCATCCAATGAACATTCATGTACAGTTTGGCTTTAATCATATTTGTAGTTTCTGAGAAGAAGGCATTTGAACATTTTCCCATAGGGTCCAATGTTAATCTATGTCCTGCGGTGGTGGCCATCTTGGATTTCAGATCGGCATAAAAAACACACACCTTGTAGAGGACCTTCCAATGATCATTCCTGGGCAGTTTGGTTTCAATTATCCTAGTGGTTTCAGAGAAGAAGCGTTTTGAAACATTTTTCCCATAGGGTCCAATGTTAAACTAAGTCCTGCCGTAGCCGCCATTTTGAATTTCATACCGGAACAAAAAACGTACAGTTTGTAGAGGACCATCTAATGAACATTCATGTACAATTTGGCTTTAATCATATTTGTAGTTTCTGAGAAGAAGGCATTTGAATATTTTCCCATAGGGTCCAATGTTAATCTATGTCCTGCGGTGGCGGCCATCTTGGATTTCCGATCGGCATAAAAAACAGTAACTTGGTAAAGGACATTCCAATGATCATTCCTTTACAGTTTGGGTTCAGTCAGTTTATTAGTTTCAGAGAAGAAGATCTTTGAAATTTCGGCCAATCAGAGCATATTATTGGCCCTGGCAGCCATATTGAATATCCGACTGGAACGAAAAACAGTAACTTTGTAGAGGACCATCCAAGGAACATTCCTGCTAAGTTCGGTTCCAATTGGCCAAGTGGTTTCGGAGAAGAAGCTTGAAATGTGAAAAGTTTACAGACAACAGACGACAGACAACAGACGACAGACGACGGACGCCAAGTGATGGCAATAGTTCACCTGGACCAAAGGACCTTTGGTCCAGGTGAACTAATAACTGTAACACAATCCCCAACAATCTAACATGCAGTAAACAGAGTAATAATAACTGTAACACAATCCCAAACAATCTAACACGCAGTAAACAGAGTAATAATAACTGTAACACAATCCCCAACAATCTAACACACAGTAAACAGAGTAATAATAACTGTAACACAATCCCCAACAATCTAACACGCAGTAAACAGAGTAATAATAACTGTAACACAATCCCTAACAATCTAACACACAGTAAACAGAGTAATAATAACTGTAACACAATCCCCAACAATCTAACACACAGTAAACAGAGTAATAATAACTGTAACACAATCCCCAACAATCTAACATGCAGTAAACAGAGTAATAATAACTGTAACACAATCCCTAACAATCTAACACACAGTAAACAGAGTAATAATAACTGTAACACAATCCCCAACAATCTAACATCCAGTAAACAGAGTAATAATAACTGTAACACAATCCCTAACAATCTAACACACAGTAAACAGAGTAATAATAACTGTAACACAATCCCTAACAATCTAACACGCAGTAAACAGAGTAATAATAACCGTAACACAATCCCAAACAATCTAACACACAGTAAACAGAGTAATAATAACTGTAACACAATCCCAAACAATCTAACACACAGTAAACAGAGTAATAATAACTGTAACACAATCCCCAACAATCTAACACGCAGTAAACAGAGTAATAATAACTGTAACACAATCCCCAACAAACTAACACGCAGTAAACAGAGTAATAATAACTGTAACACAATCCCCAACAATCTAACATGCAGTAAACAGAGTAATAATAACTGTAACACAATCCCCAACAATCTAACATGCAGTAAACAGAGTAATAATAACTGTAACACAATCCCCAACAATCTAACACACAGTAAACAGAGTAATAATAACTGTAACACAATCCCCAACAATCTAACACGCAGTAAACAGAGTAATAATAACTGTAACAAAATCCCCAACAATCTAACACGAAGTAAACAGAGTAATAATAACTAACACAATCCCCAACAAACTAACATGCAGTAAACAGAGTAATAATAACTGTAACACAATCCCCAACAATCTAACACGCAGTAAACAGAGTAATAATAACTGTAACACAATCACCAACAATCTAACACGCAGTAAACAGAGTAATAATAACTGTAACACAATCCCCAACAATCTAACATGCAGTAAACAGAGTAATAATAACTGTAACACAATCCCCAACAATCTAACACGCAGTAAACAGAGTAATAATAACTGTAACACAATCCCTAACAATCTAACACGCAGTAAACAGAGTAATAATAACTGTAACAAAATCCCCAACAATCTAACACAAAATAAACAGAGTAATAATAACTAACACAATCCCCAACAATCTAACACGCAGTAAACAGAGTAATAATAACTGTAACACAATCCCCAACAATCTAACACACAGTAAACAGAGTAATAATAACTGTAACACAATCTCCAACAATCTAACACACAGTAAACAGAGTAATAATAACTGTAACACAATCCCCAACAATCTAACATGCAGTAAACAGAGTAATAATAACTGAAACACAATCCCTAACAATCTAACATGCAGTAAACAGAGTAATAATAACTGTAACACAATCCCCAACAATCTAACACGCAGTAAACAGAGTAATAATAACTGTAACACAATCCCCAACAATCTAACACGCAGTAAACAGAGTAATAATAACTGTAACACAATCCCCAACAATCTAACATGCAGTAAACAGAGTAATAATAACTGTAACACAATCCCCAACAATCTAACATGCAGTAAACAGAGTAATAATAACTGTAACACAATCCCCAACAATCTAACACGCAGTAAACAGAGTAATAATAACTAACACAATCCCCAACAATCTAACATGCAGTAAACAGAGTAATAATAACTGTAACACAATCCCCAACAATCTAACATGCAGTAAACAGAGTAATAATAACTGTAACACAATCCCTAACAATCTAACATGCAGTAAACAGAGTAATAATAACTGTAACACAATCCCCAACAATCTAACACGCAGTAAACAGAGTAATAATAACTGTAACACAATCCCCAACAATCTAACACGCAGTAAACAGAGTAATAATAACTGTAACACAATCCCCAACAATCTAACATGCAGTAAACAGAGTAATAATAACTGTAACACAATCCCCAACAATCTAACACACAGTAAACAGAGTAATAATAACTGTAACACAATCCCTAACAATCTAACACGCAGTAAACAGAGTAATAATAACTGTAACACAATCCCCAACAATCTAACACGCAGTAAACAGAGTAATAATAACTGTAACACAATCCCCAACAATCTAACATGCAGTAAACAGAGTAATAATAACTGTAACACAATCCCCAACAATCTAACACACAGTAAACAGAGTAATAATAACTGAAACACAATCCCCAACAATCTAACACACAGTAAACAGAGTAATAATAACTGTAACACAATCCCCAACAATCTAACACATAGTAAACAGAGTAATAATAACTGTAACACAATCCCCTACAATCTAACACACAGTAAACAGAGTAATAATAACTGTAACACAATCCCCAACAATCTAACATGCAGTAAACAGAGTAATAATAACTGTAACACAATCCCCAACAATCTAACATGCAGTAAACAGAGTAATAATAACTGTAACACAATCCCCTACAATCTAACATGCAGTAAACAGAGTAATAATAACTGTAACACAATCCCCAACAATCTAACATGCAGTAAACAGAGTAATAATAACTGTAACACAATCCCCAACAATCTAACACACAGTAAACAGAGTAATAATAACTGTAACACAATCCCCAACAATCTAACACGCAGTAAACAGAGTAATAATAACTGTAACACAATCCCCATCAATCTAACACACAGTAAACAGAGTAATAATAACTGTAACACAATCCCCAACAATCTAACACGCAGTAAACATAGTAATAATAACTGTAACACAATCCCCAACAATCTAACACGCAGTAAACAGAGTAATAATAACTGAAACACAATCCCCAACAATCTAACACGCAGTAAACAGAGTAATAATAACTGTAACACAATCCCCAACAATCTAACACGCAGTAAACAGAGTAATAATAACTGAAACACAATCCCCAACAATCTAACACACAGTAAACAGAGTAATAATAACTGTAACACAATCCCCAACAATCTAACATGCAGTAAACAGAGTAATAATAACTGAAACACAATCCCCAACAATCTAACACGCAGTAAACAGAGTAATAATAACTGTAACACAATCCCCAACAATCTAACACGCAGTAAACAGAGTAATAATAACTAACACAATCCCCAACAAACTAACACGCAGTAAACAGAGTAATAATAACTGTAACACAATCTACAACAATCTAACACGCAGTAAACAGAGTAATAATAACTGTAACACAATCCCCAACAATCTAACACACAGTAAACAGAGTAATAATAACTGAAACACAATCCCCAACAATCTAACACGCAGTAAACAGAGTAATAAAAACTAACACAATCCCCAACAAACTAACATGCAGTAAACAGAGTAATAATAACTGTAACACAATCCCCAACAATCTAACACGCAGTAAACAGAGTAATAATAACTGTAACACAATCCCCAACAATCTAACACACAGTAAACAGAGTAATAATAACTGTAACACAATCCCCAACAATCTAACACGCAGTAAACAGAGTAATAATAACTGTAACACAATCCCCAACAATCTAACACGCAGTAAACAGAGTAATAATAACTGTAACACAATCCCAACAATCTAACACACAGTAAACAGAGTAATAAAACTGTAACACAATCCCAACAATCTAACACGCAGTAAACAGAGTAATAATAACTGTAACTCAATCCCAACAATCTAACACACAGTAAACAGAGTAATAATAACTGTAACACAATCCCCAACAATCTAACACACAGTAAACAGAGTAATAATAACTGTAACACAATCCCCAACAATCTAACACACAGTAAACAGAGTAATGATAACTGTAACACAATCCCCAACAATCTAACACACAGTAAACAGAGTAATAATAACTGTAACACAATCCCCAACAATCTAACACGCAGTAAACAGAGTAATAATAAATTGTTGTCAAACACAAATATTCAGACAAATAACTTCATCTGACACAACACATATAATACATATATCTTACCACCATTCCACAGCACTTTCTCATAGGCAGGAAACTTTGTTGTGAGATTAGCTGGAAGAAACAAAAATATACATTTTAAAAAATAGCAGACAGTTTCTATATCACACAATTTCATGGATGCTGTGATTCTATATGGGAAAGATTCAAATATGAAATATTTGGGGTTTTTTTCCCAAATTTTAAATACTATTACATTGTACCTGCTTTTCATTCTGACAATTGTATGTTAACAATATTATTTATATATAGCTCCCAATATATAGCTGAGATATTGCTGAAGTAAGAAATAAACACCAATCAATCAATCAAATTAATCTGATAATTCCAATCAAACCACTAAAAATGTGTATCTCACAAAAATAACAGGTTGCAAAGTATATTGGGGTCCTATGGTACCGCGGTAGTTAAATTTTAAAAATGGCGCCAAAAATTAGTTGAAATGCACATGAATGCAGAGTATCATAGAATCTGCAGTACGGCATAGGATCAGAATATATACTGTATTACAGTACGGCATAGGGTCAGAATATATACTGTATTACAGTACGCATAGGGTCAGAATATATACTGTATTACAGTACGGCATAGGGTCAGAATATATACTGTATTACAGTACGGCATAGGGTCAGAATATATACTGTATTACAGTACGGCATAGGGTCAGAATATATACTGTATTACAGTACGGCATAGGGTCAGAATATATACTGTATTACAGTACGGCATAGGGTCAGAATATATACTGTATTACAGTACGGCATAGGGTCAGAATATATACTGTATTACAGTACAACATAGGGTCAGAATATATACTGTATTACAGTACAACATAGGGTCAGAATATATACTATATTACAGTACAACATAGGATCAGAATATATACTGTATTACAGTACGGCATAGGGTCAGAATATATACTGTATTACAGTACGGCATAGGGTCAGAATATATACTGTATTACAGTACAACATAGGGTCAGAATATATACTGTATTACAGTACGGCATAGGGTCAGAATATATACTGTATTACAGTACAACATAGGGTCAGAATATATACTGTATTACAGTACAACATAGGATCAGAATATATACTGTATTACAGTACGGCATAGGATCAGAATATATACTGTATTACAGTACGGCATAGGGTCAGAATATATACTGTATTACAGTACAACATGGGGTCAGAATATATACTGTATTACAGTACAACATAGGGTCAGAATATATACTGTATTACAGTACGGCATAGGATCAGAATATATACTGTATTACAGTACAACATAGGGTCAGAATATATACTGTATTACAGTACAACATAGGATCAGAATATATACTGTATTACAGTACGGCATAGGGTCAGAATATATACTGTATTACAGTACGGCATAGGGTCAGAATATATACTGTATTACAGTACGGCATAGGATCAGAATATATACTGTATTACAGTACGGCATAGGATCAGAATATATACTGTATTACAGTACGGCATAGGGTCAGAATATATACTGTATTACAGTACTGCATACGATCAGAATATATACTGTATTACAGTACGGCATAGGGTCAGAATATATACTGTATTACAGTACTGCATAGGGTCAGAATATATACTGTATTACAGTACGGCATATGATCAGAATATATACTGTATTACAGTACGGCATAGGGTCAGAATATATACTGTATTACAGTACAACATAGGGTCAGAATATATACTGTATTACAGTACGGCATAGGGTCAGAATATATACTGTATTACAGTACAACATAGGGTCAGAATATATACTGTATTACAGTACAACATAGGATCAGAATATATACTGTATTACAGTACGGCATAGGATCAGAATATATACTGTATTACAGTACGGCATAGGATCAGAATATATACTGTATTACAGTACGGCATAGGGTCAGAATATATACTGTATTACAGTACGGCATAGGGTCAAAATATATACTGTATTACAGTACGGCATAGGATCAGAATATATACTGTATTACAGTACGGCATAGGATCAGAATATATACTGTATTACTGTACGGCATAGGGTCAGAATATATACTGTATTACAGTATGGCATAGGGTCAGAATATATACTGTATTACAGTACGGCATAGGATCAGAATATATACTGTATTACAGTACGGCATAGGGTCAGAATATATACTGTATTACAGTACGGCATAGGATCAGAATATATACTGTATTACAGTACGGCATAGGGTCAGAATATATACTGTATTACAGTACGGCATAGGGTCAGAATATATACTGTATTACAGTACGGCATAGGGTCAGAATATATACTGTATTACAGTACGGCATAGGGTCAGAATATATACTGTATTACAGTACGGCATAGGGTCAGAATATATACTGTATTACAGTACGGCATAGGGTCAGAATATATACTGTATTACAGTACAACATAGGGTCAGAATATATACTGTATTACAGTACGGCATAGGGTCAGAATATATACTGTATTACAGTACAACATAGGGTCAGAATATATACTGTATTACAGTACAACATAGGATCAGAATATATACTGTATTACAGTACGGCATAGGATCAGAATATATACTGTATTACAGTACGGCATAGGATCAGAATATATACTGTATTACAGTACGGCATAGGGTCAGAATATATACTGTATTACAGTACGGCATAGGGTCAAAATATATACTGTATTACAGTACGGCATAGGATCAGAATATATACTGTATTACAGTACGGCATAGGATCAGAATATATACTGTATTACAGTACGGCATAGGGTCAGAATATATACTGTATTACAGTACGGCATAGGGTCAGAATATATACTGTATTACAGTACAACATAGGATCAGAATATATACTGTATTACAGTACGGCATAGGGTCAGAATATATACTGTATTACAGTACAACATAGGATCAGAATATATACTGTATTACAGTACGGCATAGGGTCAGAATATATACTGTATTACAGTACGGCATAGGATCAGAATATATACTGTATTACAGTACGGCATAGGATCAGAATATATACTGTATTACAGTACGGCATAGGGTCAGAATATATACTGTATTACAGTACAACATAGGATCAGAATATATACTGTATTACAGTACGGCATAGGATCAGAATATATACTGTATTACAGTATGGCATAGGATTAGAATATATACTGTATTACAGTACGGCATAGGGTCAGAATATATACTGTATTACAGTACGGCATAGGGTCAGAATATATACTGTATTACAGTACGGCATAGGGTCAGAATATATACTGTATTACAGTACGGCATAGGGTCAGAATATATACTGTATTACAGTACGGCATAGGGTCAGAATATATACTGTATTACAGTACGGCATAGGGTCAGAATATATACTGTATTACAGTACGGCATAGGGTCAGAATATATACTGTATTACAGTACGGCATAGGGTCAGAATATATACTGTATTACAGTACGGCATAGGGTCAGAATATATACTGTATTACAGTACGGCATAGGATCAGAATATATACTGTATTACAGTACGGCATAGGATCAGAATATATACTGTATTACAGTACGGCATAGGGTCAGAATATATACTGTATTACAGTACGGCATAGGATCAGAATACATACTGTATTACAGTACGGCATAGGATCAGAATATATACTGTATTACAGTACGGCATAGGGTCAGAATATATACTGTATTACAGTACGGCATAGGGTCAGAATATATACTGTATTACAGTACGGCATAGGGTCAGAATATATACTGTTACGGCATAGGGTCAGAATATATACTGTATTACAGTACGGCATAGGGTCAGAATATATACTGTATTACAGTACGGCATAGGGTCAGAATATATACTGTATTACAGTACTGCATAGGGTCAGAATATATACTGTATTACAGTACGGCATAGGGTCAGAATATATACTGTATTACAGTACGGCATAGGGTCAGAATATATACTGTATTACAGTACAACATAGGATCAGAATATATACTGTATTACAGTACTGCATAGGATCAGAATATATACTGTATTACACTACAACATAGGGTCAGAATATATACTGTATTACAGTACAACATAGGATCAGAATATACTGTATTACAGTGCTGCATAGGATCAGAATATATATTGTATTACACTACAACATAGGGTCAGAATATATACTGTATCACAGTACAACATAGGATCAGAATATATACTGTATTACAGTACGGCATAGGGTCAGAATATATACTGTATTACAGTACGGCATAGGGTCAGAATATATACTGTATTACAGTACGGCATAGGGTCAGAATATATACTGTATTACAGTACGGCATAGGATCAGAATATATACTGTATTACAGTACGGCATAGGGTCAGAATATATACTGTATTACAGTACGGCATAGGGTCAGAATATATACTGTATTACAGTACGGCATAGGGTCAGAATATATACTGTATTACAGTACAACATAGGATCAGAATATATACTGTATTACAGTACTGCATAGGATCAGAATATATACTGTATTACACTACAACATAGGGTCAGAATATATACTGTATTACAGTACAACATAGGATCAGAATATATACTGTATTACAGTACGGCATAGGGTCAGAATATATACTGTATTACAGTACGGCATAGGGTCAGAATATATACTGTATTACAGTACTGCATAGGATCAGAATATATACTGTATTACAGTACGGCATAGGATCAGAATATATACTGTATTACAGTACGGCATAGGGTCAGAATATATACTGTATTACAGTACGGCATAGGGTCAGAATATATACTGTATTACAGTACGGCATAGGGTCAGAATATATACTGTATTACAGTACAACATAGGATCAGAATATATACTGTATTACAGTACGGCATAGGGTCAGAATATATACTGTATTACAGTACAACATAGGATCAGAATATATACTGTATTACAGTACGGCATAGGGTCAGAATATATACTGTATTACAGTACGGCATAGGGTCAGAATATATACTGTATTACAGTACGGCATAGGATCAGAATATATACTGTATTACAGTACGGCATAGGGTCAGAATATATACTGTATTACAGTACAACATAGGATCAGAATATATACTGTATTACAGTACGGCATAGGATCAGAATATATACTGTATTACAGTACTGCATAGGATCAGAATATATACTGTATTACAGTACGGCATAGGGTCAGAATATATACTGTATTACAGTACAACATAGGATCAGAATATATACTGTATTACAGTACGGCATAGGATCAGAATATATACTGTATTACAGTACGGCATAGGATCAGAATATATACTGTATTACAGTACGGCATAGGGTCAGAATATATACTGTATTACAGTACGGCATAGGGTCAGAATATATACTGTATTACAGTACAACATAGGATCAGAATATATACTGTATTACAGTACGGCATAGGGTCAGAATATATACTGTATTACAGTACAACATAGGATCAGAATATATACTGTATTACAGTACGGCATAGGGTCAGAATATATACTGTATTACAGTACGGCATAGGGTCAGAATATACACTGTATTACAGTACGGCATAGGATCAGAATATATACTGTATTACAGTACGGCATAGGGTCAGAATATATACTGTATTACAGTACAACATAGGATCAGAATATATACTGTATTACAGTACGGCATAGGATCAGAATATATACTGTATTACAGTACTGCATAGGATCAGAATATATACTGTATTACAGTACGGCATAGGGTCAGAATATATACTGTATTACAGTACAACATAGGATCAGAATATATACTGTATTACAGTACGGCATAGGATCAGAATATATACTGTATTACAGTACGGCATAGGGTCAGAATATATACTGTATTACAGTACAACATAGGATCAGAATATATACTGTATTACAGAATGGCATAGGATCAGAATATATACTGTATTACAGTACGGCATAGGATCAGAATATATACTGTATTACAGTACAACATAGGATCAGAATATATACTGTATTACAGTACGGCATAGTATCAGAATATATACTGTATTACAGTACGGCATAGGATCAGAATATATACTGTATTACAGTAAGGCATAGGGTCAGAATATATACTGTATTACAGTACGGCATAGGGTCAGAATATATACTGTATTACAGTACGGCATAGGGTCAGAATATATACTGTATTACAGTACGGCATAGGATCAGAATATATACTGTATTACAGTACGGCATAGGGTCAGAATATATACTGTATTACAACTCCTCTTATAAGTTTATCAGTAATTTGTGTGGTTGTGAAGTGTGTTGATTGATAAAGCTTATCTCAACGTACTGGTCGTGATATCAAAATTATTAGGTCAGTTCATATTAGGCATGAGTGAACTACCGCGCATGAATATACTTGTTTTAAAAAGATATTGGTTGCGTCATCAAAATCAATAATATGGGAAAAGGTCAATTTCATTTTCATTACTATTGTAAACAAAGCATTTAGCGTATGAGACGAAATTATTCAAAGCATGTAAAAAAAGCTTGGTTGCATCATCAAAATCAATAATTTCTAAAATTTAAATAATAACATAAAATCTTAAATGCCTTCCGAGTGGGATTATTATGGATGTTAATTGATTTGACCTACATTCAGAATATTTCAGTGAAACGTATTCGATATGGTTTTAGCACAAGTTTTTATGACAAAAATTACTTACCGGTATCATATTCGCACATTATAATTTCCAAAACACACCTAAATCCAACAAAACCATCATAATGTATAACACACGTCAAATAGTAAAAAACACATCTTGCCACCTCGTTAACTAGTTTTTGAATGAATCTCGTGCGCCAGAACAGAATCACATTTACAAAACCAGATCCATCCGCAAAAAAAATAATCCCATCAAAACATCGTTTTAACGAATTCATTTTATTATTTTTTTTAAAGTTAATCATAAATTACCGATAAACAGAATATTAGGCATTTTGTTTTCGGGACTGACTTTATCATGAAGTCGATCAGGCTTGCCGTTCCGGCTCACCCGATATACCCCGTGATAATATTCTGTAATTATCTAGTGAATTGTAACAGACCACCATTTACATGCAAAATACACTATGTATCACAGACACATAAGCTTTGCCATAATACATGCAAATAAACCACTGTCTTCCTGAGGTGTTTCTCCATAGTCAGGAGGAAAGTACTGTTATATTATATAATTTCAGTAATAGAATATATATAATGAATTAAAATGAAGAAATAGTAAAGAAAAGAATATATTTATACATAATATAATGTGATGATCTGGCAGTGAAGGTCTCAAAAAGACATGTTACCAATCTAGATGGCTGCCTTTCTAGGTTAAGGTTTATGGTGCTTAATGCCACTTTCAACAATATTTCAGTTATATCATGGCGGTCGTTTTTATTGGTGGAGGAAAGCGGAGTAACCAGTGAAAATCACAGACCTGTCATAAGCCACTGACAAACTTTATCACATAATGTTGTATCGAGTACACTTTAGAGGCTAGCATATTTATCATACAGTTTCCAATCAGATTGAGAAAAAGTTTTTTTTTCTTTCAAGATACATAACAGTGTTTGTATCTATCCAATAGTCAGTAATATATGTAGCATTATAACTTTCTATATAACCTTTGTATATTTCTGTATATTATATATGCACCTGACAAGAAATCTGATTATTTAATTAATGTCTGCTCTTTATATAACTAACTGTAAACCTTTGAAACTTATGTCCTTATTTTTTATTTTAGTTTTTAATAAACTAATGAAAATACAGTGGAACTTGTGTAATCCGACATCTAAGTTTTGCACCATCCTGAGGCATTCGACAAAACTTTATGATTCCAAAGTATTTCTGTTAACTAAGTATTACCACATCCTGTATAATACAACACATTTCCCTGGTCCCTTGGTGTGTCAGATTAGACAGGTTCTACTGTATAACTAAATATATGACATGCTAAATCCACCCATTAAAAACTATAAAGTTATCCAAGATCGACCTTGACCTTAAATACAACACATGGATTTGTATGTTGCGGTGGCCATCTTTAATATGATGTCCTTCCTAGTAAAATTTCGATCTTGAATGGAAAAACAAATTTGTGATTGAGTGAGGGATTGTTGTTTAACGCCAAGTTATGAATTTTTCAGCTATATCATGGTGAGAAAAAGTTATATTTTAGTGAGATGATAATGATGTCTGCTTCGTACTAGACCAACAAGCTTAATTGGATTTTCATAGTGCAAGCTCACTGAAACAACAGTTTGCAGGTAGACATGTCACTTGACACAGACACATTATCCTGATTCCGATCCAATCAAGTCTTTGCTCTTACTCCTTAATTCTTTGATTCGAGCAGTCTTGGGCTCGAACCCTTGATTTACCGCATTCGAGGTGAGCATGCTAACCATTACACCACTGATGCTAGGTGAGCATGCTAACCATTACACCACTGATGCTAGGTGAGCATGCTAACCATTACACCACTGATGCTAGGTGAGCATGCTAACCATTACACCACTGATGCTAGGTGAGCATGCTAACCATTACACCACTGATGCTAGGTGAGCATGCTAACCATTACACCACTGATGCTAGGTGAGGATGCTAACCATTACACCACTGATGCTAGGTGAGCATGCTAACCATTACACCACTGATGCTAGGTGAGCATGCTAACCATTACACCACTGATGCTAGGTGAGCATGCTAACCATTACACCACTGATGCTGTTAATTTGTGATTGACATATCCTCTTCCGGTTACAATGGAAAGGGGTTTCCTATTTATTTATTGTTAACCTTTGACCCAAGGCTCTAACTTTGACCTTAATGGTACAGAAAGACAACATTTGTCTTTGTAAGATCCTCGAGTTAATTGTAATGTATTATATTTGTCAATCAGTGGTGACTTATTGTGGCACTTTTGTAATGTATTATATTTGTCAATCAGTGGTGACTTATTGTGGCACTCTTGTAATGTATTATATTTGTCAATCAGTGGTGACTTATTGTGGCACTCTTGTAATGTATTATATTTGTCAATCAGTGGTGACTTATTGTGGCACTCTTGTAATGTATTATATTTGTTAATCAGTGGTGACTTATTGTGGCACTCTTGTAATGTATTATATTTGTTAATCAGTGGTGACTTATTGTGGCACTCTTGTAATGTATTATATTTGTCAATCAGTGGTGACTTATTGTGGCACTCTTGTAATGTATTATATATGTCAATCAGTGGTGACTTATTGTGGCACTCTTGTAATGTATTATATTTGTCAATCAGTGGCGACTTATTGTGGTACTCTTGTAATGTATTATATTTGTCAATCAGTGGTGACTTATTGTGGCACTCTTGTAATGTATTATATTTGTTAATCAGTGGTGACTTTTTGTGGCACTCTTGTAATGTATTATATTTGTCAATCAGTGGTGACTTATTGTGGCACTCTTGTAATGTATTATATTTGTCAATCAGTGGTGACTTATTGTGGCACTCTTGTAATGTATTATATTTGTTAATCAGTGGTGACTTATTGTGGCACTCTTGTAATGTATTATATTTGTCAATCAGTGGTGACTTATTGTGGTACTCTTGTAATGTATTATATTTGTCAATCAGTGGTGACTTATTGTGGTACTCTTGTAATGTATTATATATGTTAATCAGTGGTGACTTTTTGTGGCACTCTTGTAATGTATTATATTTGTCAATCAGTGGTGACTTATTGTGGCACTCTTGTAATGTATTATATTTGTCAATCAGTGGTGACTTATTGTGGTACTCTTGTAATGTATTATATTTGTCAATCAGTGGTGACTTATTGTGGCACTCTTGTAGATTCTCCTTCTATAGTAGATCAACAAATGGACAAGATGTTAAAATATCAGTAAAAAAAAACCTTAGAATGGTCGTCACGGTGAGGTGGATGTCTGGATGTATGCATGGACTAAAGAATGAAGTTGGGGGTCAATATGAGGGCAACTTAGGACCAAAAAATATATATCTATGGAGCTTGAAAGCCACAACTACCGGTAATATGACAGATAATGGATCCATTACCGATCTACAAATGTTAAATGTCATTTGAAATGTACCAGTGAGGAATGGTGTTAATTGTATTGTAATTATATTTGAGCCAATGGTATCAACTTATTATACTTAGTTATCTTTACCACATGTTCTCCAGTTTACAAGGTGTGTTTCAGTTACATCATTAATTAAAGTAGAGAGTTTTGTGTATATGCTCATTCACTATAATACAAGTATACAGTAAAAGTTGTAGAATCAAGAAACAGAATGTAGGTAATAAGATGTATCTTCATGCTCTATAAGGTATATGGTCACCCAATACAGGAAAGGACCACAGCTTTCAGTAACTCTTTTTTTTTTTTTTTTACAATTTACTTATTATTTTACAGGAATTTGGTATATTAAATACTAATCTCATCCCTTCAAATTCTTAATGACATAACCTCGACATTACGCAGAATTGAACCTCCATGAGTAAACACAGCTTTTAAACATTTTTTATTCTTAAAAAAATAAAAACAAAATATTACTGAAAGCGGTGGTGAATTAAAAAGTATCTCATTATGTAAGGCTTTGTTAACTCACCGTAAAAATTATCGCCTAAAATGTACAAATTATCTCCCTTTAAATGTGATAGTAATGTATAAAACGCACAGGTGATACAGAATGTGATGCATGTGAGTTGTATATGTTTTATAAATGTGATAAATCACGCTGTGTTATATTTCTATGATAAATGTATGAGAGGATATCTAACTGATGGCTGGTTGTATAAAACATACATTGTACTTGAAACTAGGAAGATATTCTCTTCATGAAAACTTTCTTTTTTAATATGATGTAGAAAGCAATGTAATCATATGTTGGTGATCCAACTCATGAGTGCCAATCCTCTGGCCGAAGACCAGTCCTTGAAATGAAAATTTGAATATGCTGGTTCGAATTCTTGAATTTATTTTCATATAGTTCTTTTAAATAAACTGAAAAATAATTTACTGGTCCGAAAAAAGTTTTACTGGTCTTGGGACAGAGGACCGTTGCTTATCGTAAGGACAGCAAGACCAGTAAAACTTTGTTCGGACCTGTAAAGTTTTCAGTTTTTATTTTAAACTATAAAAAAATAAATTCAAGAATTAAATTCAAATTTTAATTTGTTCCTACTTTCACAAGTCAATGTATGTTTTATGCTAACCAACAGTTCTACAAAAGCCACATGTTTTAAATAAAAATAAAATAAATCTGACCAATCAAAAGTCATGACAGTATATTCTAAAGCAGTAGCAAGACCTTTAAATACAATCCATGAAGACTAACATTTTTGTACCTATAATGAATGAGTTACATTCAATCTTCACGAGTTGTATTTAATAAAAAGAAAATTCACTAGTTTCATGCAAATGATCTTTCTAACGAATTATGAGAACTAAAGAAGCTCATGCTGACAATGAAGATTTAAACTAATCTGCTTTCTATAATGAGTAAATGGGGTAAATGGATGTTCTGAATTCAAGTCAGCCCCCTCCCCCTCCCTGTGCATCAATCTATAAAGTTTTGATTACACAAGAATATTTGCAATACAATTTTTGAGTGAAGAATACATGATTTCACACTGCTATTAATTATCAAATAAATGGGCTATACATAAGAAGCATTATAGGATAGCTGATACAACTGATATAACAGTATTGTCTCTTTTGGCTTCACAGAACGAGTGCAGAAGACTTCTTTGATCCTTATTTAATTACTGTTAAAAAAAATTTTCAAGAATACCAAATTTCAAATAAGAGTTATATTTAAGATAATCTGAATTTCTGTTATTATAATTCAATTTTGTAGACCATTTTGTCTTGTCATGTGTATTTAATATCTATTTATGTTAAATTGGCAAATTCTCTGCATCACTGTTTCAACTATGATTTTATGAGAAATAAAGAATCTTGAATCTTGAATGACAAGACATGGGCATTACTATACCAAGAGACAAACAGTGTGGCTGAAACAAAATTGTGTGTTCTTTATAACTGTTTTTTCCTTTCCATATGCAAGTCAAACCTTGTTACCTGGGATAAGTCATTATTTTGGAAAACTTGCCAAAAATATTTGTAGTAATTTTTAGATAATGTTACTCTCTTCCCCCTTATATTTGTAATATTAAAAGTATTTACATGTAAAATTATCTGTCTATCTTACACATCAACATGGATATGTAGTTATCTTGGAAAACTTGCTGAAAATATTTTTTGTAGTAATTTTTAGATAATGTTATTTCCCTCCCCCTTATATTTGAAATAGTACATGTAATAGTAATTACATGTAAAACTGTCTATCTATCTTCAACATGGTTTAACTGTAAATAAAACATGGCCAGGTCAAAAGTTTGAACAATTTAAACAAGAAAGTTCCTCTTAATAGTTAATATAGTTCTTTATATACCAGTAACTTGGTAACAAAAAGTTTAAAAAAACACACAAATTCTTTGCTTTAAATTGACAATTATTAAGTTCAAAGGGTAAAACAATATATGGGATGACAAAAAAGCAGCATGGCTACAAACTAAAGGGTTGTCATAGCAACAGTAATCACTACAGGTGATACAACTTACCACCACTGTCAGCTAAAAACCACAAAACCACATCAAAAATAGGTAAAACAACAAAGAAACATTAGATATAGCCACATGTAATAAACATTAGATATAGCCACATGTAATAAACATTAGATATAGCCACATGTAATAAACATTAGATATAGCCACATGTAATAAACATTAGATATAGCCACATGTAATAAACAAACACAATACAGTGAAAACTTGATGTTCATTTGATACAGTTTAATATAGATCTGTGATATCTTTCCTAGTTTCCCAGCATCATGATTGTATGGCTGGTTTATGGTTTATTGTTTAATGCCACTTCCAACAATATTTCAGTTATATCGTGGTGGTCAAATTTTATTGTTGGGGAAACCGCAGTACCCGGAGAAAATAACCGGCCTGTTTGCAAGTCACTGACAAATTTTATCACATAATGTTGCATCGAGTACACCTCGCCTGCACGAGATTCGAACTCACAAAGTTAGTGGTGATAGGCACTGATTGCATAGGTAGTTATAAATCTAACTACCATACGATCACAACCACGATGGTCCTTTATTACAATCAGTGCCTCACAAAATGAAAGTCGTATATTTATCTGCTTTGATATTGTGAAATTTCATTGAATAGTCTTCCTGTGTCAGACTGCAACAGTAAATTCTGTATTACAATAAAGCACTGCATTTATGTAAGAATGTTTTTTTTCCTTGAATCAAATTCAAAGAACATCAAGTTGCTCACAGATATTATACTACAAGACAGGAGAAGGAATATTTTAGATAATATTATATAAATTTACTGCCATCAGTTTTCATAATACCAAAACAAATTAGTTGGAAGGAAGTTTACAATGCAATGAAAGTGCATTATATTTTAACGCTATGCTTTGAAGTTGCAGTATTTTGTGTGTGTGGTTTTTTTTTCTACTTGAATTTGTTGAAGGAGTAATTGTCTATCCTGGATACAAAAAAATCATGGTTGTTTTTTATTGCAATGAATACATCTGAAATTTGAGAAATAATCAAACTCAAGTATATTAAAGATGTAAATGTTTGTATATATAAAATACAACACTTAACAAGTATAAAACAACACGAGACAACACGAGACACAAATAAAATAACATTTAATAACAATAATAATAATAAAAATATAAACAATATATAAAATATACAAGTAACAAGCAGACATATTTATATATAAATTCTAGCACCATAGTAAAGGGAAATATTTACAATGCTTTATAATCCTGTATACAACAGCTCTTAACTTTTGTCTGTCAAACTAAAACTACAGTTAAACCTGTCTAAACCCTTAATAAAACAAAATCTTGTATAAACAGAATTTTAAATCAATTCATAATGTTAGTTAATTTAACCTGTATAAACTGAACACCTGTCTATTCCGAAAATAAAAGTTCGTCCCAATGAAGATCTGTTAATACAGGTTTAATGAATATCTGTTAATACAGGTTTAATGAATATCTGTTAATGGTTTTTTGACCATGAATAAGTCACTGTCTTTTGGACTTTGAATTAGATAACTCAAATTAAGAGTAGCACAAATACTAGTATAAGATATACCCCCCGCTCCCCACATCTGTCCAACCTATTTCCATAACCAAAACATTACTGATTGTTCCAACCAAAAATGAAAGGGACCCTCCTCTCTTCACCGGTAAGCTGCTGATAAAATTTCAAAACATTCTGAGAAACACTACTCAAGTTATCATACGACATAGGGTAAAAATCCTATTTTCCGTCATATCAAGTTCAATAACTCTGGAACGCCAAAAGTGAAAATCGTCAAAAATGAAAGTGATCCTCCTCTCTTCACCGGTAAGCTGCTGATAAAATTTCAAAACATTCTGAGAAACACTACTCAAGTTATCATACGACATAGGGTAAAAATCTTATTTTCCGTCATATCAAGTCCAATAACTCTGGAACGACAAAAGTGAAAATCATCAAAAATTAAAGGGATCCTCCTCTCTTCACCAGTGAACAGTTGATAAAATTTTAAAAGATTCTAAGAAACACAACTCAAGTTATCGTACGACATAGGATTGTTTACAGACGGACGGACATGGTGAAAGCAGTATACCCCCCTACAACTTCGTTGCAGGGGGTATAATAATTGTTAGATAAATTTACAACTCAATACTTAGCTTATCCTTGAACTAAAATAACTGCTCCTTTCAATTTTATAACAAGGTTTCAAATAACTGCTCTCTTTAACTTTAAAACAAGGTTTGACTGTTATTTTTGGTTATTGAATTTGGAATCAATAGTAATAAATTTCTCTTTAACTTCATCAAAACCAGAATTATTTCCCTTCTTTTCACTTCATCCCTGCTTGTAAATATTTCCAACTGTTAAATATATATCACATGACTAGACTACAACTAATCTATTATTTCCTTAGCAACCCTCTGACCCAATCAAAAGGCTTCTTAGACTTACAAAATATAACATCCTCCCAGTGATCCTTGCCAAGAGACTTGGACCGCCTGGCAGTTTTCCGTCTGAACAAGCCCCGTGCACCTTTAGATGGAGTGTTCTCTTTGTCAGCCTCAGAGGACTGTTGTGTACCCATAATCTCATCAGCTCTGCAAACAAAGAAATTTACTTTTGTAAAAAATAAAACAATCAGAATAACTATAGTGTAATAATTGGGTTATTCTCCTTTAATCTCACTTTCAACAATAATTCCACAATATTAGGAGTCAGTTTGATTGTTGGAACAGAGAAAACTACCTGTCATTAACTGTCACTATATTAACTGTCACTATGTTAACTGCCACTATATTAACTGTCACTATATTAACTGCCACTATATTAACTGTCACTATATTAACTGTCACTATATTAACTGCCACTATGTTAACTGCCACTATATTAACTGCCACTATATTAACTGTCACTATATTAACTGCCACTATATTAACTGCCACTATATTAACTGTCACTATATTAACTGTCACTATATTAACTGCCACTATATTAACTGTCACTATGTTAACTGTCACTATATTAACTGTCACTATATTAACTGTCACTATATTAACTGCCATTATGTTAACTGTCACTATGTTAACTGTCACTATATTAACTGCCACTATATTAGGTTTAGCTATGGTCGTTTAAATAATAATTATGTAGTATCATGTCAGTCAGTTTTATTGGCCGAGGGGAAAAAAAGTCAATGACAAACATGACATGAAATTGTAACGAATACCTTTTCCTATGGGCAGGAAAAATAGAACTAGCAATTTAGCTACGATGATTGTGGTGACAACATCCCATATTGTGTACCATACGATCATGACCACGACAGCCCATATTGTGTTCAGGTTAGATAATGTTCAATGGTAAATTGTTGTAAATATTTATATAAATGTTTTCAATAAAAGCCTGTATACTATTGATAAAATCTAATTTTATGTAGTCACGTTTTCTGTAATTTCTACGAAAAATCTATTAAAAAAAATTGACACTGAAAAACATTTACCTTGCTCTATTAGGAATGATGCCTTTTTTGTTTTCTTTATTGTTTTTACCATGAGACACAGCTAACCATGATCCTACACTCCCTCTAAATAAAGTATCCTTAACAAGGAATATATCACCATGGTTAATAGATAGTTCTCCTTGTTCTGAAGCTTCTAACGAAAAATGAGCTCTGGAATATAAATAAATATAAATGAAAATGAGCTCTAAAATATAAATAAAAATGAGTTCTAAAATATAAATAAAAATGAGCTCTAAAATATAAATAAAAATGAGTTCTAAAATATAAATAAAAATGAGCTCTAAAATACAAATAAAAATGAGCTCTAAAATATAAATAAAAATGTCATACAGAAGATCATGTATTGTAAATGCATTCTACTCATGAGTTATTCCACTGAAAAGTCTACTGTAGGGAATGACTTGGTTAACACTACATAATATCTGTGTCACAAATGACTACGGATATGTCGTAAGCACCACAGTCCTTTCTTTATTCATGACTTACAGACTTTTTGAGAGAAAAAAATCAATATGCAGGACATAGGTCCTGCACCCAATAATTTTCTGCAGGACCTACTGAAATTGTGCAGGACCGGAATTTACAAATTCTAAAATTTAAACGGAATTGGTGATGGGAACAATAAAAACCTGACCCGCCATGTTTTCAAATATAAACACACGAAATGGTCGCGTTGATGTATCACAGCCAGTTTAAACTATAAAAATACAATGATTAATAGAATTACCATGGAAACAGTTGCATATTTAAGAAGTAAATGTCATTTGAAGCCGAATCTAATTCAGAGTTGACCGTGATCGTTCCGGCATACCAGTTGTATTTCAGATTTCCGGTGCAAAACAAAATACACAAACAAAAAATTTTGTCGGACACCCAGACCGGCATACTTGGCAGTATTACCAGTCCTTGTGATTTTCTGTCCGCTCGGTCTGACGAATTTCAAAAAGTCTGGACTTATCACCAGCTTTATAATTAAGAGTAACATGAAGGTTGGCACCTGAGTTCACCCCTGGTTTTTAGTGGGGTTTGTGTTAGTTTTATGTGTAGTGTTTTGTATATCATTTTTTGTCCTTTTTCTTCTTGTGTTGTTTGAACCTGTCTCAGTTTTAAAGCATCATACACCTCAACGTCATATTTTAACACACTGCACTAATATTGACTATATATTTTTCATTCTAATGGGGGGCAGTCGTGGTCGTGATCGTATGGTAGTTGGATTTAAAACTACTTATGCAATCAGTGCCTATCACCACCAACGTTGTGAGTTTGAATCCTGCTCAGGTTTTCTCCGGTTTCCTCCACCAATAAAACTGACCACCATGACATAACTGAAATATTGTGTTGAAAGTGACGTAAAACACCATAAACCAAACCATCTTTCTAATGTTCTGTTTTTACCTGACATAGAACGAGTCTCCAGCTTCTTTACTGGCCATGATTCTGTCATACTCTGGGGAAAAAGAAAACATAAATGACTTCTTTAAATTTGTTTAGACACTTGTATCCTAGAGGTTGAAATAACTTAAAACACTTTAACCCTGTCACATTTTTGTCCAAGGAACCAAATTTTACCACATAGTGAGCAAGTGATAAATGGTTAAATTTTCAGCTGTATCATGGAGAGAACAAATTAGATTTTGAGAGATGATAATGATGATGTCCTCTTTGTACTATACTAACACGATTGGCTGGATTTTTATAGAGCTAGCTGACTGAAACAACAGTTGACTAATAGACATGCCGCTCCACTCAGACATATTATTCTGATTCTGAGCCGACCAGTCTTTGCTCCTACTCCTAAGTGCTTAGTGGACGAGCAACAAATACCAATATTATAGTCTTTGGTCCTACCTGACCAAGGCTCAAAACCACATTCTACTGCAGTCGAGGCGAAGATGCTATCCATTATACCACAGATGCCAATACCAATATCATAGTCTTTGGTCTCACCTGACCAAGGCTCAAAACCACATTCTACTGCAGTCGAGGCGAACATGCTATCCATTATACCACAGATGCCAATACCAATATCATAGTCTTTGGTCTCACCTGACCAAGGCGCAAAACCACATTCTACTGCAGTCGAGGCGAACATGCTATCCATTATACCACAGATGCCAATACCAATATCATAGTCTTTGGTCTCACCTGACCAAGGCTCAAAACCACATTCTACTGCAGTCGAGGCGAACATGCTATCCATTATACCACAGATGCCAATACCAATATCATAGTCTTTGGTCTCACCTGACCAAGGCTCAAAACCACATTCTACTGCAGTTGAGGCGAACATGCTATCCATTATACCACAGATGCCAATACCAATATCATAGTCTTTGGTCTCACCTGACCAAGGCTCAAAACCACATTCTACTGCAGTCGAGGCGAACATGCTATCCATTATACCACAGATGCCAATACCAATATTATAGTCTTTGGTCTCACCTGACCAAGGCTCAAAACCACATTCTACTGCAGTCGAGGCGAACATGCTATCCACTATACCACAGATGCTGTTTTTTACAGTAACAAGTTTTATTGAATACATTTTACAACATGTGCCATTATTTAACATAAAATATACATGTAATAAAAAATAAAATTCTAAATTAAACAAGAATTCTGAGAGTATTGCACATAGCAATATATTGTCCCCTACCGGCCACAAAAATCAGAGGACCTAAAATATTAGAAGTATCACCTTGCAGTGACTAGATTTTAAAATACAAGTTCAAGGGCCATAACTCGGCCAAAAATCATTCGACCGGAACGAAATTCGAACTTAAACTGTAACTCATCTAGATATAGCCACATACCAAATATCAAGTCAATATATCAAAGGACGTCAAAAAAAAGTTCGGACAACTTACAATTTTAATGTGATAGACGGACAGACGGACAGAACCTAAAACTATAGTCCCCTTCAGCTTTGCCGATAGGGGACTAAAAACCAGATTATAATCTGCAATACTATTGTATGTGCAAAGAAAACGAGATCATTTACCTTCTTTTTTGTACTGGACTTGCATTTGAACTTGTCCTTCAAGACTTGTTAAGTAGGTCACTGCTTCCTCTCTTGATAAACCTTGAATATCTCTGTTGTTTGCCTAAAAATGTTTCAATGACAAAATGATTGAAACCCAATACAAAATATATACAAAGAAACTATTCTTTACCAAATTTTTACATATCATATCACGTCGTGGTCGTAATTGTATGGTAGTTGGATTTACAACTACCTATGCAATCTGTGCATATCACTACTGATGTTGTGAGTTCGAATCCCGCTCAGGGCGTGGTGTACAACATTATGTGATAAAGTTTGTCAGTGACAGGTCAGTGGTTTTCTCCACGTAATCCAGTTTCCTCCACCAATAAAACTGATAGACACGACATAACTGAAATATTGTTGGAAGTGACGTTAAACACCATAAAGCCATACATATCATTTAGTAGAAATTTCATTGGTTTGCAGCTCGACTATGTACAATTTTTTGAATGGGATTGAATCTTTGCACGAAGCCGGGAGCTGGATTCAATCGGCATATGCAGTTGTTAATTAAGGTGAGAGATAGTTATTTGTTTAGTTGATATTGGTAGAATTGTTGACCATCACTGTTAAAACTTTCATACTCTTAAATTGTTTTTTAAGCATAATTCGTAATGTATACAGCGAACTTTTAATGTAGTCTGCAATCTTTGAAAACTTTCCTGTTTAATACAAACATCTCTCTTTACTGGAGACATTGGTAAAAAGTGCTTGGCTTCACTGTATAGATTTTAAATTCTTTCCAAAATAATGCACATCTATTGTAACCATAGTAACCAACAATTGTATTCTCTTTCTAAATCTTAAAACTAAAAGTTATACAGAAATTTTCATCATTTTGCATAGATTTTTCTTTGATGGTCAGGGTAATGGTGTTTAACGCCACTTTCAACAATATTTCAGCTATATCGTGGCGGTCATCTTTATTGGTGGAAGAAACGGAAGTACCCGGAGAACACAACTAACCTGTCGCAAATCACTGACATATTATTATTGGAAGCAACAGGAAATGAAGGGGGGGGGGGGGGGGGACAGTCATATTTATTTAGGTAGAATATCATTTTCTGAAACACGCCTCTATATAGCTGAAATACTGTTAAAGTTGGTGTTAAACATCAATCAATCCTGTCTGAAACACTTTTACCTTAATCTACATCATCATGACAATATATTGAGGCAACAATTCTATCAGCACTTACAACTAGAATTTCATCCCCTTCTGTGAGCCCCACATCATCAGCACCACTACCTGGCTGTACAGAGGCTATGAATATACCAGTGGCATTCCCTCCAGCAAGCCTCAAACCAAGACCTAATTCTGGCTGTTTTTGAAAAAATACCATTCTTGGGTCAGACCTGAAAAAAGATGATTTCAAGTTGTAGTTACAATATGTTAAAACTTTAAAAATAAAATTTCTTCAGGTATCACTCATAGCAGAATAAAGAATTTTTCGACATTAAAGAAACTAAAGAAAGATCAATTCATTGTTCTTTGAGATAGGGGGTTAGGGTTATGATGATTAATATCACTTTAATCTATATTTCAGTTATATCGTGGAGGTTGGAACAGGACAAAAGCCCCCCAGACAAAAGCCTCCTTGACAAAAAGCCCCCCAATAATGAAATAATCATATAATCTTATTACATTTGTTTTATATTGATGGTGATATTAAAAGATTTCTCAAAGAATTAATACAAAAAATAAAATACTTTAAAAACATATTTGTCCACATTTTGTTCATGGTTATGTTCATTTATAAAATGTAAATTAAAAAAACACTGCTTAATTCCTTAATTTGAAATTAATCAGGTAAAGTTAATGAGGATAAACAATGATTACCTTTTCAACCTTTGAAGTTCTTAAAAGTAATGAATGAGTTTTTTTCTCACTTTGTTTTTTATTATATATACTATGATTTTTTAAAGATAAAACAACTTTATTTTTGTTTTGACTTTCTTTGATGAGGGTTATTATAATTCTTAAACAAATACTTCAATTGTTTATGATATCTTCATGTTTCAGAAATAAATGAATTAAAATATAGAGGAAAAAAAAAGTATTGAATCATGTTATAAAATACAAAGACAATTTTACATATCCAAACAGTTAAACAAAGACACAGAAAAAATATATTTATGAAACAAAAACCATATTATACTTTTTATTATTGGGGGGCTTTTGTCTGGGGTGCTTTTGTCCGAGGGCTTATGTCTGGGGGCTTTTGACCCTGTGGAGGTCAGTTTTATTGGTGCAGGAAACTAAAGTATCCGGAGAAAACCACTGACCTGCAGCAAGTCATTGACAAACTTTATCCCATAATGTTGTATCGAGTACAGCTCGCCATGAGCTGGATACGAACTCACAACTTTAGTGTTGATAGGCACTGATTGCACAGGTAGTTGTAAATCCAACTACTATACAATCACCAAAATAGTCCCTACTTTGAAATATCATATATGACAATGACACATTTTGGCTTTAATCAGTGATTTGTTAAAAAAGCTAAGCTGTGTTGATTGTTTGTATAGATATGAGTCAAAAGGTGACAGATTGTTGTTAAATACTAAGTTAGACATGATTAAACTTAATCAAGAACAAGTTAAATACTAAGTTAGACATGATTAAACTTAATCAAGAACAAGTTAAATACTAAGTTAGACATGATTAAACTTAATCAAGAACAAGTTAAATACTAAGTTAGACATGATTAAACTTAATCAAGAACAAGTTAAATACTAAGTTAGACATGATTAAACTTAATCAAGAACAAGTTAAATACTAAGTTAGACATGATTAAACTTAATCAAGAACAAGTTACATACTAAGTTAGACATGATTAAACTTAATCAAGAACAAGTTACATACTAAGTTAGACATGATTAAACTTAATCAAGAACAAGTTAAATACTAAGTTAGACATGATTAAACTTAATCAAGAACAAGTTAAATACTAAGTTAGACATGATTAAACTTAATCAAGAACAAGTTAAATACTAAGTTAGACATGATTAAACTTAATCAAGAACAAGTTAAATACTAAGTTAGACATGATTAAACTTAATCAAGAACAAGTTAAATACTAAGTTAGACATGATTAAACTTAATCAAGAACAAGTTAAATACTAAGTTAGACATGATTAAACTTAATCAAGAACAAGTTAAATACTAAGTTAGACATGATTAAACTTAATCAAGAACAAGTTAAATACTAAGTTAGACATGATTAAACTTAATCAAGAACAAGTTAAATACTAAGTTAGACATGATTAAACTTAATCAAGAACAAGTTAAATACTAAGTTAGACATGATTAAACTTAATCAAGAACAAGTTAAATACTAAGTTAGACATGATTAAACTTAATCAAGAACAAGTTAAATACTAAGTTAGACATGATTAAACTTAATCAAGAACAAGTTAAATACTAAGTTAGACATGATTAAACTTAATCAAGAACAAGTTAAATACTAAGTTAGACATGATTAAACTTAATCAAGAACAAGTTAAATACTAAGTTAGACATGATTAAACTTAATCAAGAACAAGTTAAATACTAAGTTAGACATGATTAAACTTAATCAAGAACAAGTTAAATACTAAGTTAGACATGATTAAACTTAATCAAGAACAAGTTAAATACTAAGTTAGACATGATTAAACTTAATCAAGAACAAGTTAAATACTAAGTTAGACATGATTAAACTTAATCAAGAACAAGTTAAATACTAAGTTAGACATGATTAAACTTAATCAAGAACAAGTTAAATACTAAGTTAGACATGATTAAACTTAATCAAGAACAAGTTAAATACTAAGTTAGACATGATTAAACTTAATGAAGAACAAGTTACATGTTAATGCTACTGTGTACTAACACACAACTCAATAGTGCTGGCTCTAGATATGTTACTCTAATTGTATACATTTATCTAGATTCCAAGCCATCAGTCCTTGTTATAATTGGATACATTTATCTAGATTCCAAGCCATCAGTCCTTGTTATAATTGGATACATTTATCTAGATTCCAAGCCATCAGTCCTTGTTATAATTGGATACATTTATCTAGATTCCAAGCCATCAGTCCTTGTTATAATTGTATACATTTATCTAGATTCCAAGCCATCAGTCCTTGTTATAATTGTATACATTTATCTAGATTCCAAGCCATCAGTCCTTGTTATAATTGTATACATTTATCCAGATTCCAAGCCATCAGTCCTTGTTATAATTGGATACATTTATCTAGATTCCAAGCCATCAGTCCTTGTTATAATTGTATACATTTATCTAGATTCCAAGCCATCAGTCCTTGTTATAATTGTATACATTTATCTAGATTCCAAGCCATCAGTCCTTGTTATAATTGGATACATTTATCTAGATTCCAAGCCATCAGTCCTTGTTATAATTGGATACATTTATCCAGATTCCAAGCCATCAGTCCTTGTTATAATTGGATACATTTATCTAGATTCCAAGCCATCAGTCCTTGTTATAATTGGATACATTTATCCAGATTCCAAGCCATCAGTCCTTGTTATAATTGGATACATTTATCTAGATTCCAAGCCATCAGTCCTTGTTATAATTGGATACATTTATCTAGATTCCAAGCCATCAGTCCTTGTTATAATTGGATACATTTATCTAGATTCCAAGCCATCAGTCCTTGTTATAATTGGATACATTTATCCAGATTCCAAGCCATCAGTCCTTGTTATAATTGGATACATTTATCTAGATTCCAAGCCATCAGTCCTTGTTATAATTGGATACATTTATCCAGATTCCAAGCCATCAGTCCTTGTTATAATTGGATACATTTATCTAGATTCCAAGCCATCAGTCCTTGTTATAATTGGATACATTTATCTAGATTCCAAGCCATCAGTCCTTGTTATAATTGGATACATTTATCTAGATTCCAAGCCATCAGTCCTTGTTATAATTGGATACATTTATCCAGATTCCAAGCCATCAGTCCTTGTTATAATTGGATACATTTATCCAGATTCCAAGCCATCAGTCCTTGTTATAATTGGATACATTTATCCAGATTCCAAGCCATCAGTCCTTGTTATAATTGGATACATTTATCCAGATTCCAAGCCATCAGTCCTTGTTATAATTGGATACATTTATCTAGATTCCAAGCCATCAGTCCTTGTTATAATTGGATACATTTATCCAGATTCCAAGCCATCAGTCCTTGTTATAATTGGATACATTTATCCAGATTCCAAGCCATCAGTCCTTGTTATAATTGGATACATTTATCCAGATTCCAAGCCATCAGTCCTTGTTATAATTGGATACATTTATCCAGATTCCAAGCCATCAGTCCTTGTTATAATTGGATACATTTATCTAGATTCCAAGCCATCAGTCCTTGTTATAATTGGATACATTTATCTAGATTCCAAGCCATCAGTCCTTGTTATAATTGGATACATTTATCCAGATTCCAAGCCATCAGCCCTTGTTATAATTGGATACATTTATCCAGATTCCAAGCCATCAGTCCTTGTTATAATTGGATACATTTATCCAGATTCCAAGTCATCAGTCCTTGTTATAATTGGATACATTTATCCAGATTCCAAGCCATCAGTCCTTGTTATAATTGGATACATTTATCTAGATTCCAAGCCATCAGTCCTTGTTATAATTGGATACATTTATCCAGATTCCAAGCCATCAGTCCTTGTTATAATTGGATACATTTATCCAGATTCCAAGCCATCAGTCCTTGTTATAATTGGATACATTTATCCAGATTCCAAGCCATCAGTCCTTGTTATAATTGGATACATTTATCCAGATTCCAAGCCATCAGTCCTTGTTATAATTGGATACATTTATCTAGATTCCAAGCCATCAGTCCTTGTTATAATTGGATACATTTATCCAGATTCCAAGCCATCAGTCCTTGTTATAATTGGATACATTTATCCAGATTCCAAGCCATCAGTCCTTGTTATAATTGGATACATTTATCCAGATTCCAAGCCATCAGTCCTTGTTATAATTGGATACATTTATCCAGATTCCAAGCCATCAGTCCTTGTTATAATTGGATACATTTATCTAGATTCCAAGCCATCAGTCCTTGTTATAATTGGATACATTTATCTAGATTCCAAGCCATCAGTCCTTGTTATAATTGGATACATTTATCCAGATTCCAAGCCATCAGTCCTTGTTATAATTGGATACATTTATCCAGATTCCAAGCCATCAGTCCTTGTTATAATTGGATACATTTATCCAGATTCCAAGCCATCAGTCCTTGTTATAATTGGATACATTTATCCAGATTCCAAGCCATCAGTCCTTGTTATAATTGGATACATTTATCCAGATTCCAAGCCATCAGTCCTTGTTATAATTGGATACATTTATCTAGATTCCAAGCCATCAGTCCTTGTTATAATTGGATACATTTATCTAGATTCCAAGCCATCAATCCTTGTTATAATTGGATACATCCAGATTCCAAGCCATCAGTCCTTGTTATAATTGGATACATTTATCTAGATTCCAAGCCATCAGTCCTTGTTATAATTGGATACATCCAGATTCCAAGCCATCAGACCTTGTTATTACTCCTTATTGGTGTGTACATTGCAGAGAAGTAGAAATTTCAAATAGTCTTTGAATCAATGACTATGGACTAAAAAGCAGATCTTCTGATTTGGTTTATGTTGCTTAACACCACATTCAACAATATTTCAGCTATATCGTGGCGGTCAGTTTTATTGGTGGAGGAAACCGGAGTACCCAGAGATCTTCTGTACTCATACTTTTTGAAATGATAGTGAACCGAAACCTTCCATCCATTTCCGGTATTCAAGAAAAGAAAATTGTTCAGAAAATAGATTGTACATTTTGAAGACGATCTCTAAAGTTTGTTGTTTATTGGTTAGTATTATTCCAGACTTACACTATATCTTTCCTCTTCCCAACATACCTTCTGGAAAACAAAAAAAGTTATGTTACAAGTTGGCCCCTTTTATGCATAAATTCACAATAATACTATTTTCTAACATATTTAAACTTTTTGTTAAACCTATCTCATCGATGACATGATATGGCTGATATACTGCTAAAGTTGGCCTTCAACACCAATTAATCAATCAATACCTCACCAGATTCAAACACAAACATTATTTGAAATAGCATAAACAAAATTCCATCAGAACCTGCTATAATTGACAAAAATGTCTTTCATATTGAAATGAAACTGAACTTTGAAGTGATGAATAAAATAGTAATTGTTAAAAAAAGATTTTCACTAAATCTTTCAATGTACATAAATTAAATATCTTGAACTGATATCTACAAGATAAGAATGACATAAGTCACATGATTTACATACTCATCATGGTGATGTTTCCTCATTGGTGCTTTGTCCATGTGAGATTCTGGTCTGTCGCTATAGTAACCATCATTGTGTTGTGGAGAATTGTAAAAATCATCAGGGCGTAACGGTTCCTTACCAGGACTTGGTGGTCGTGGTGGAGCATCTAAAAATAAGATATCAATTATCGATTTTGCCTCTGATTAGATTTTGGAACCGTTCTAACAGTGTATTTTGCTTTTCATTTTACAGTGCCTGAAATGAGGGCCCGAAAAAAAATATTTGGGCCAGTAAAAAATTAGAGTCACTGGTCCAAATGGCATAATGGTGGCCTGAACATTTTGCGACATTTTTTTTATGAAAAATAGACATCAGATATCAATATAGAAACAGTTTTCAGATTAATTGTTTTTTATCAATAACATTAAAATTCATTCTTTCACTAATCTCACGAGGGTTGGGGGGGGGGGGGGGTTCTTCAAGGTAATTTTGGTAGGTACAGGTGTGCAGCTGAAATTGCGAAACACCCCAATGCATATATTGCTATCAAATGAAATCTGAATTTACTTGTTATAACCTTTTTGACAACCTTGACGCCATTGGCTAGGG
Organism: Bathymodiolus septemdierum; assembly: GCA_963383655.1. Classification (NCBI taxonomy): domain Eukaryota; kingdom Metazoa; phylum Mollusca; class Bivalvia; order Mytilida; family Modiolidae; genus Bathymodiolus; species Bathymodiolus septemdierum. Next base: position 6,543,834 of record OY726527.1, read on the forward strand.
TGGTCTTAAGAAACGATGCTAGTCCATCGGATGGGGACAATAAAAGGCTGGTTTGTGTAAAGGGATCACATTAAAGACATCCGGAAAAGAGTAGACTAATGCCACTACAAGGACCGCTCTTGCACTCCCCAGAGTGAAGAGTGACATCACTTGTTTCAATTCACTATGAAGAAGTGATTTTAAAGTAAAATAACATCTCAGTTCGGGGTAATGTTAGTTGGTTATTCATTCCAAATAAGTATCTCACTTTGTTGAAATAACAAACGGTGCTGTCATTTTCTGCTATATAAACAACTGTTAACTTTTCCTGTTATTTTTTAATTTGTAAACAAAAGTTCAGGTTCCAAAAAAGTAAACCACTCCCAATTGTCATTGAAATGTAGCCGTGTACATGAACTATGAAAAGTTTAAAAGAAGTGACAGGCCAGATCGTTTCCGTAGTTTGACAACTGTCAACTGTCAATGATTTTCTCTCCGTTTTTGGGGAAAAGTTTTTCAATGATTACCTAAGGATTGACACAAAAAGGTCTCCGATTTCTGTCAAATGAAATTCGTACATGTACAATTTGCAGCAGATTGAATGAATAAATTTCCGAACTGTGGAAGATACCAGATTGCAAACATTATAAGTTAACAGAATTCTCTTTATTGTTCCCAACTTTCCACTTCGTCCGTGATTTTTAACAATTTTAATAATTAAATCATAAAGAAACAAAAAAACACGTTTCTTTTCTAATATTTAGTGAATACTTGTGTATTACATGAAAACGTGTATTGATTGGCTCGATAAAAATACATAATTGGGGAGAACAGTAAATTACATTAGCTGTGTATTCATTGGCTACAAAAATGTATTTGGACCAATCGCTGTGCTCGTAACAAACCGTTTTCCACTAGAACAGAAGAGTTATCTACCGTTGAAGTTACAGTAAAATATGTCCGGTTTCGGTAAAACAATAATTTTGAACGGTCTTTTAGGCAATCGCCCAAACGTTTTTTGTTGGGTCAGTGACTACCTAATTTGGAGCAGCTTTTGGTCACCGAATAAGATATTAGTCACATTTGGCGACTGGGCGACCGTCCATTTCAGGCACTGTTTTATAAATATATATATTGGTATTAGATTATGGAGCTGTTTTGACATGGTGGTATTTTATATATATATATATTGGTATTAGATTATGGAGCTGTTTTGACATGGTGGTATTTTATATATATATATATTGGTATTGGATTATGGAGCTGTTTTGACATGGTGGTATTTTATAAATATATATATTGGTATTAGATTATGGAGCTGATTTGACATGGTGGTATTTTATAAATATATATATTGGTATTAGATTATGGAGCTGTTTTGACATGGTGGTATTTTATAAATATATATATTGGTATTGGATTATGGAGCTGTTTTGACATGGTGGTATTTTATAAATATATATATTGGTATTGGATTATGGAGCTGTTTTGACATGGTGGTATTTTATAAATATATATATTGGTATTGGATTATGGAGCTGTTTTGACATGGTGGTATTTTATAAATATATATATTGGTATTGGATTATGGAGCTGTTTTGACATGGTGGTATTTTATAAATATATATATTGGTATTAGATTATGGAGCTGTTTTGACATGGTGGCAGAGCTCCAGATAAATATACAATATACGTACATTGTCGGTAAATATAAAATTTATTTGTACGAGCTTTAGAAACAGGCGGAATAGTGAGCCTTTGGCGAGCTTTTCAGGCCTGTTTCGCAGCGAGTACAAATGAATTTTATATTTAACGACAATGTACGTATATTGTGTTTATCCTGCAATGTAAAAAAAAGTCGGAAAACTTGTCAGATTTAAGCAAAAAGGACAGAAACAAGGGTCATTCCTCGCCTTTCATAAATGTTGTCAAGGGTGTCTTCTTCGTGGTCTGCGTTACATTAGTACCAGTTTCATACTTGTCTGCGCCCTCCGCTGTACATAGCTACAGGGTAGCAGGAAAGTTTATTCGTAGGCTGAAAAGTTTATTCGTCTAGTACGAATAAAGCAAAAATTTATTCACATAGAATATTTGTACAGCAAATGTACTGATTGCTGGATAAACTACGTTTTTGCGTCATTACGCAAATAAAATTAACAAAAACCCAATTTTTCTATTTCCTTTGCGTTGTTGAACCCAATTCCATCCAGATATAACCCAATTCTTCGTTTAATGAGTGCTTACTTCACTCATTCATTTTTTTGCAGTTGCGTAATTAAAGCATATCGTATGATTTCTATTGCGTGACATTTTACTTTCTCTTTCACAACACTCGTAAGATTACAAATCTCCCGAGGTTTGCTGATATATAGTTCTGATGGGATCCGTTACTTCTATCTAAGGGTGCGAGGAGATCCAAATATTCACTCCACTTAAGGTGCTCCGCAGAATTCGGAGGCAAATTTTAACAACAAAATAAATTCCGGTTCCCTGCTAGAATTTAGTCTTGTTTGCCTTGAAATTAATTTTGTAGCGGTTTCAGTCTATTATTATGAATCGTCGAGGGATCGGAGGAAGAAAGCTCCTTTACGGACGAATTATTCTATCGCTAATTATTTAAAGACAGATTCAAAAGCCATGGTTACACGAATTTTAGATACGCCGAGTGAAAATGCTATAAATCATAGTAAAATTGTTGCAACAGAAATCATTGACGATATTTTGAAAGGGGCAGTAAAGACTGACAATAATTCAACGAAACGGAAACATTCAATTACAGACAAAACTTTTGTCACTTGGAAAGAAAAATTTCCATGGCTATGTAAAGTAGAGAAAAACGGTATTCCATATTTGCAATGCACAAAATGCATATCAGCTGCTTCCAAGGGTATTAAAATCAGTAATGTGGGGACATGAGGGTACCCCCAACTTCCAGTTTTCTGCAGTAACTCGACATAACGTGATAGTTAATAAGTCTATTTATTTTAATGGGAATGCGGGACAAGACCCCTCTCTTCATCTACACCAATGAAAACTATTTAAAGAATACAGTATAATGTACATCAGGAGAATAAAACTGGATGCATACATTTTCAATGCCTTTGTCATGTACTTATTCACACTCTAAATTGACAAATTTCACAATTATGATGAATAAATGGACAGTTTTAAAATTACCTTGTATTACAAAATTTTGAATTTTTCCCAAGTAAAAATTTTTTGTACACTAATTACAATGTAAATTAATTAATTATTCTTATCATTATACTTGATGTCCTTAATTATTTAGGGAGAGCACTTACATAGGCTATGCCTGATGTGCAATCCCATTGGATATTGTATTTATGCATTTATTCAATAAAATATTTGAATTGAATTGAATTGAATTGTCATGTACAGAGAGTAAAAGACCCAATTCAATTTATTCATGGTGGGTAAAAAACTCAATTGAATCTTATTCTGGCGAGTGAAAAATTTGAAGTAAAGCATTTAAAAAATAGATCACTCATTGGAAATGCTAAACAGTTGAGTTAAAAACCCAATTTAAGAAACCTTATCTGGAGCTCTGTGGTGGTATTTTATAACCATATATATTGGTATTAGATTATGGAGCTGTTTTGACATGGTGGTATTTTATAAATATATATATTGGTATTAGATTATGGAGCTGTTTTGACATGGTGGTATTTTATATATATATATATTGGTATTAGATTATGGAGCTGTTTTGACATGGTGGTATTTTATAAATATATATATTGGTATTGGATTATGGAGCTGTTTTGACATGGTGGTATTTTATAAATATATATATTGGTATTGGATTATGGAGCTGTTTTGACATGGTGGTATTTTATATATATATATATTGGTATTAGATTATGGAGCTGTTTTGACATGGTGGTATTTTATAAATATATATATTGGTATTAGATTATGGAGCTGTTTTGACATGGTGGTATTTTATATATATATATATTGGTATTAGATTATGGAGCTGTTTTGACATGGTGGTATTTTATAAATATATATATTGGTATTAGATTATGGAGCTGTTTTGACATGGTGGTATTTTATAAATATATATATTGGTATTAGATTATGGAGCTGTTTTGACATGGTGGTATTTTATAAATATATATATTGGTATTGGATTATGGAGCTGTTTTGACATGGTGGTATTTTATAAATATATATATTGGTATTAGATTATGGAGCTGTTTTGACATGGTGGTATTTTATATATATATATATTGGTATTAGATTATGGAGCTGTTTTGACATGGTGGTATTTTATAAATATATATATTGGTATTAGATTATGGAGCTGTTTTGACATGGTGGTATTTTATAAATATATATATATTGGTATTGGATTATGGAGCTGTTTTGACATGGTGGTATTTTATAAATATATATATATTGGTATTGGATTATGGAGCTGTTTTGACATGGTGGTATTTTATAAATATATATATATTGGTATTAGATTATGGAGCTGTTTTGACATGGTGGTATTTTATAAATATATATATATTGGTATTAGATTATGGAGCTGTTTTGAAATGGTGGTATTTTATAAATATATATATATTGGTATTAGATTATGGAGCTGTTTTGACATGGTGGTATTTTATAAATATATATATATTGGTATTAGATTATGGAGCTGTTTTGAAATGGTGGTATTTTATAAATATATATATATTGGTATTAGATTATGGAGCTGTTTTGACATGGTGGTATTTTATAAATATATATATTGGTATTAGATTATGGAGCTGTTTTGACATGGTGGTATTTTATAAATATATATATTGGTATTAAATTATGGAGCTGTTTTGACATGGTGGTATTTTTTTTGTTTTCCGTTTTAATTATAGTATAAGCAATTTGATCAAATGCTTGCAGATTTTAGTATTCATGTGACTAGATCTGAAAATATCTGAAGTACATTAAAAACCTTGTTGTGCACGTCGAAAGTAATGTCAGTTTTATTTTGAAATATTCCAGTATTGACTGTAGTATATATATTTTGCATTTTGTAAAGTTTTGCCACTTGGAATTGATTAGGTTGAAGGGATGAGGGGAGGAGGTCGTGATTATATACAATCAGTTCCTATCACCACTACAGTTGTGAGGGAAGGGATGAGGGGAGGGGGTCGTGATTACATACAATCAGTTCCTATCACCACTACAGTTGTGAGGGAAGGGAGGAGGGGAGGGGGTCGTGATTATATACAATCAGTTCCTATCACCACTACAGTTGTGAGGGAAGGGAGGAGGGAAGGGGGTCGTGATTATATACAATCAGTTCCTATCACCACTACAGTTGTGAGGGAAGGGAGGAGGGGAGGGGGTCGTGATTATATACAATCAGTTCCTATCACCACTACAGTTGTGAGGGAAGGGATGAGGGGAGGGGGTCGTGATTATATACAATCAGTTCCTATCACCACTACAGTTGTGAGGGAAGGGAGGAGGGGAGGGGGTCGTGATTATATACAATCAGTTCCTATCACCACTACAGTTGTGAGGGAAGGGAGGAGGGGAGGGGGTCGTGATTATATACAATCAGTTCCTATCACCACTACAGTTGTGAGGGAAGGGATGAGGGGAGGGGGTCGTGATTATATACAATCAGTTCCTATCACCACTACAGTTGTGAGGGAAGGGAGGAGGGGAGGGGGTCGTGATTATATACAATCAGTTCCTATCACCACTACAGTTGTGAGGGAAGGGAGGAGGGGAGGGGGTCGTGATTATATACAATCAGTTCCTATCACCACTACAGTTGTGAGGGAAGGGAGGAGGGGAGGGGGTCGTGATTATATACAATCAGTTCCTATCACCACTACAGTTGTGAGGGAAGGGAGGAGGGGAGGGGGTCGTGATTATATACAATCAGTTCCTATCACCACTACAGTTGTGAGGGAAGGGAGGAGGGGAGGGGGTCGTGATTATATACAATCAGTTCCTATCACCACTACAGTTGTGAGGGAAGGGAGGAGGGGAGGGGGTCGTGATTATATACAATCAGTTCCTATCACCACTACAGTTGTGAGGGAAGGGATGAGGGGAAAGGATCGTGATTATATACAATCAGTTCCTATCATCACTACAGTTGTGAGGGAAGGGAGGAGGGGAGGGGGTCGTGATTATATACAATCAGTTCCTATCACCACTACAGTTGTGAGGGAAGGGAGGAGGGGAGGGGGTCGTGATTATATACAATCAGTTCCTATCACCACTACAGTTGTGAGGGAAGCGAGGAGGGGAGGGGGTCGTGATTATATACAATCAGTTCCTATCACCACTACAGTTGTGAGGGAAGGGAGGAGGGGAGGGGGTCGTGATTATATACAATCAGTTCCTATCACCACTACAGTTGTGAGGGAAGGGAGGAGGGGAGGGGGTCGTGATTATATACAATCAGTTCCTATCACCACTACAGTTGTGAGGGAAGGGAGGAGGGGAGGGGGTCGTGATTATATACAATCAGTTCCTATCACCACTACAGTTGTGAGGGAAGGGAGGAGGGGAGGGGGGTCGTGATTATATACAATCAGTTCCTATCACCACTACAGTTGTGAGGGAAGGGAGGAGGGGAGGGGGTCGTGATTATATACAATCAGTTCCTATCACCACTACAGTTGTGAGGGAAGGGAGGAGGGGAGGGGGTCGTGATTATATACAATCAGTTCCTATCACCACTACAGTTGTGAGGGAAGGGAGGAGGGGAGGGGGTCGTGATTATATACAATCAGTTCCTATCACCACTACAGTTGTGAGGGAAGGGAGGAGGGGAGGGAGGTCGTGATTATATACAATCAGTTCCTATCACCACTACAGTTGTGAGGGAAGGGATGAGGGGAGGGGGTCGTGATTATATACAATCAGTTCCTATCACCACTACAGTTGTGAGGGAAGGGAGGAGGGGAGGGGGTCGTGATTATATACAATCAGTTCCTATCACCACTACAGTTGTGAGGGAAGGGAGGAGGGGAGGGGGTCGTGATTATATACAATCAGTTCCTATCACCACTACAGTTGTGAGGGAAGGGAGGAGGGGAAAGGATCGTGATTATATACAATCAGTTCCTATCACCACTACAGTTGTGAGGGAAGGGAGGAGGGGAGGGGGTCGTGATTATATACAATCAGTTCCTATCACCACTACAGTTGTGAGGGAAGGGAGGAGGGGAAAGGATCGTGATTATATACAATCAGTTCCTATCACCACTACAGTTGTGAGGGAAGGGAGGAGGGGAGGGGGTCGTGATTATATACAATCAGTTCCTATCACCACTACAGTTGTGAGGGAAGGGAGGAGGGGAGGGGGGTCGTGATTATATACAATCAGTTCCTATCACCACTACAGTTGTGAGGGAAGGGAGGAGGGGAGGGGGTCGTGATTATATACAATCAGTTCCTATCACCACTACAGTTGTGAGGGAAGGGAGGAGGGGAGGGGGGTCGTGATTATATACAATCAGTTCCTATCACCACTACAGTTGTGAGGGAAGGGAGGAGGGGAGGGGGTCGTGATTATATACAATCAGTTCCTATCACCACTACAGTTGTGAGGGAAGGGAGGAGGGGAGGGGGTCGTGATTATATACAATCAGTTCCTATCACCACTACAGTTGTGAGGGAAGGGAGGAGGGGAGGGGGGTCGTGATTATATACAATCAGTTCCTATCACCACTACAGTTGTGAGGGAAGGGAGGAGGGGAGGGGGTCGTGATTATATACAATCAGTTCCTATCACCACTACAGTTGTGAGGGAAGGGAGGAGGGGAGGGGGTCGTGATTATATACAATCAGTTCCTATCACCACTACAGTTGTGAGGGAAGGGAGGAGGGGAGGGGGGTCGTGATTATATACAATCAGTTCCTATCACCACTACAGTTGTGAGGGAAGGGAGGAGGGGAGGGGGTCGTGATTATATACAATCAGTTCCTATCACCACTACAGTTGTGAGGGAAGGGAGGAGGGGAGGGGGTCGTGATTATATACAATCAGTTCCTATCACCACTACAGTTGTGAGGGAAGGGAGGAGGGGAGGGGGTCGTGATTATATACAATCAGTTCCTATCACCACTACAGTTGTGAGGGAAGGGGGTCGTGATTATATACAATCAGTTCCTATCACCACTACAGTTGTGAGTTTGAATCCCGTTCATGGCAAGGTGTACTCAATACAACATTATGTGATAAAAGTTTGTTAGTGATTAGCAGCAGGTTGGTGGTTTTCTCCACCTATAAAACTGATGGCCACGATATAACTAAAATATTGTTGAAAGTAGCGTTAAACATCATAACCATTGATTACTGTCATTGATGTTGAGTGTTCATATCTAAGATTAAATATTTTGTTTTTTTTAAGACTAAATAACACTAAATATAAGACTCACTTGGGTCTACTCCTGATGGTAGTGGTGGTACTGGGGGGCCTTCATGGTCGTAGATATATCTACCATCATAACGAGCATGTTCACTGGGAGGGTAAGCTCCCCTTGGAATGTCGTGTGGGCTGCCTTTATAGATATCCTCTAGAGGTCCGTTAGGACGGTATATGTTAACATTGTCTATATCACTTTTCTGTGTTTGAAGTGTTCCCTGTAAAGTACCATAACCTAGAGATGCTTCTAAAATAAAAATAAAAATTTACATGATTGTATTTCCTGGAGATCGTGACTTAAACCTAAAGATGCTTCTGAAATAACAAATATATAATTGTGTTTCCTGTAAAGTCAATCCTGCAGAAACTTAAATACTGGTAGTTATTTTTTTGTTTTTCATATAAAATCACCAAGACAGACTTTTCTTCTTGTCATATTTAAGTCTTAAGGTTGATAATAATACATCTATTTTACATGTCAAATTCAAAAAAACAGGTATAAAAAGCATATATCCATCTCTTTACTATTAAAATATACTTTATATATGTCTGGTTACCAAGGAAATCCAAACACAAACACTTTTCTCTATTATAAAAAAGAACATTTCCTGCATAGGTATTGTTTTGTCTGAAATCTTTTTTTTTTAAATGAATGAAACATAACTTCAATCTGCTCTCTCTACTTAAGTAACTATTTCCAGAAATTGGGAAAGATTATTTACTCCATATTTAAAGTTCAAAGTTGAGGAATTAATTTATGTATTTATCTTTTTTTCTCCTCTTTTTATGGTGTTTAACGCCATTTTCAACAATATTTTAGTTATATCGTGGCGGTCAGTTTTATTGAGGGAGGATAAATGCCAGCAGTCAGATAAAAGTTTCTATATAAATGTATTACCATCATCTTGAGGTCGACTGGTTGGTCGTCTGTATTTATCCTCAAGGTTTTTCTTCGTAACAAAAAGCTGTAATTTGTCTTTTGTTTTTTCTATCAGTTTACGAGCCTCCATTACAGATAGATTCTCTACTGGTGTGTTATTGATCTGTAATCAAAACAACTGATTGATTGATTGATTGATTGATTAGTGTTTACTGCCAACTTTAGCAGTCAGCTATATCATGAACAAATTTTACACATCTACCAGACATATAGAAATTAATTGTTATTTATAAAACAATAAAAGACAAATTAAAGGACATTTAGAACTTATGCTCTACATTTATAGTTTTATTATATAAAGGACATTTAGAACTTATGCTCTACATTTATAGTTTTATTATATAAAGGACATTTAGAACTTATGCTCTACATTTATAGTTTTATTATATAAAGGACATTTAGAACTTATGCTCTACATTTATAGTTTTATTATATAAAGGACATTTAGAACTTATGCTCTACATTTATAGTTTTATTATATAAAGGACATTTAGAACATATGCTCTACATTTATAGTTTTACTATATAAAGGACATTTAGAACTTATGTTCTACATTTATAGTTTTATTATATAAAGGACATTTAGAACTTATGCTCTACATTTATAGTTTTATTATATAAAGGACATTTAGAACTTATGCTCTACATTTATAGTTTTATTATATAAAGGACATTTAGAACTTATGCTCTACATTTATAGTTTTATTATATAAAGGACATTTAGAACTTATGCTCTACATTTATAGTTTTATTATATAAAGGACATTTAGAACTTATGCTCTACATTTATAGTTTTATTATATAAAGGACATTTAGAACTTATGCTCTACATTTATAGTTTTATTATATAAAGGACATTTAGAACTTATGCTCTACATTTATAGTTTTATTATATAAAGGACATTTAGAACTTATGCTCTACATTTATAGTTTTATTATATAAAGGACATTTAGAACATATGCTCTACATTTATAGTTTTACTATATAAAGGACATTTAGAACTTATGTTCTACATTTATAGTTTTATTATATAAAGGACATTTAGAACTTATGCTCTACATTTATAGTTTTATTATATAAAGGACATTTAGAACTTATGCTCTACATTTATAGTTTTATTATATAAAGGACATTTAGAACTTATGCTCTACATTTATAGTTTTATTATATAAAGGACATTTAGAACTTATGCTCTACATTTATAGTTTTATTATATAAAGGACATTTAGAACTTATGCTCTACATTTATAGTTTTATTATATAAAGGACATTTAGAACTTATGCTCTACATTTATAGTTTTATTATATAAAGGACATTTAGAACTTATGCTCTACATTTATAGTTTTATTATATAAAGGACATTTAGAACTTATGCTCTACATTTATAGTTTTATTATATAAAGGACACTTAGAACTTATGCTCTACATTTATAGTTTTATTATATAAAGGACACTTAGAACTTATACTCTACATTTATAGTTTTATTATATAAAGGACATTTAGAACTTATGCTCTACATTTATAGTTTTATTATATAAAGGACATTTAGAACTTATGCTCTACATTTATAGTTTTATTATATAAAGGACATTTAGAACTTATGCTCTACATTTATAGTTTTATTATATAAAGGACATTTAGAACTTATGCTCTACATTTATAGTTTTATTAAATATTTTTATACTAGTCTCTCCTGCAATATTTGTAAATTAATCAGTTAAATTGTTGACATTGTAGAATGTCTGCCAACATCGGCATCAAAACAACAGTACATTAACTGTTTTTACTTGTCTATATGACAAGTATGAAAAGAAAGCTTAAACAATTCATCAACCAATATCAACAAAACAATCACCTCTCATCTTAACTGAACTCACCGAACACAACAATAAATACCATGACATATGACGTTGGAAATCCAGGTCCTGGATTGGGAGACACCAAAAATGTGAGAGGTAAAACCGGTTAATGTGTTCCCCCCTTTATTTCAGTTCTACTTGTCAACAAGATATATTTTCAAATCAACAATCACTTATTCACTTCCTTCAAGAGTTTTTTTTACTATAGCATTACAAATGTTAAAACACAACAAGAAACATTTAAATCATATCCAGTCGTGTTTATCTGGTAATAATTCTTATATGATTTACATAATTAGAAATCCTATACTCTGATTGGGTATAAGTGCCTATGGAGGCAGGGTTTTGTCAGTTTATTTTTCGATAGACGATGTTCACCGGACTACTTTTTTCGTAATGTAAACAAAAGGGCGGCTTGGATTCCTGATAATAAAAAAAGATAAAAGAAATAATGTTTATTGTTAATAATGGATAATTATTGTTAGATATGAAATAAAAAAATAAATGCCAATGAAAAAAAAAGCTTGTATTGTTGACATAAAAAAAAAATTTCTGAAAAAATACTGAAGACAACCATCTATCGACTTTGACTTTTGTAATATATCGTCAAATAGTGACGTTGTTTACAAGGGACGCTGATCGACACAAGCTGGTTACTGATTTATTTTACTTGTTTGAGTAGCTAAATGCAAAATGCCATCCAATTGGAAAATATCAGTAACTTAATTACATCACCGTCTAGTTTAAAGTAGGAAAACAAGGTTAGTTCATTTTGTTATTCATGGCCGACACAATGGAATGTATGTGTGCGTACTGGGGATCCCCAAAGGTAAATTTTCAAAACAAATGAAAAAAAAACTTAGTTACAGAATTATAAGGACTAAGCGCATTTTTTCCGGAGTTTATTGATGTATAACCTGGTGAATTGGTCCAGGTTATACATAAATAAACTCTGGAAAAAATGCGTTTTATTTGTTTGTGAGTGAATTGGTCCAGGTTATACATAAATAAACTCCGAAAAAAAATGCTTTTAATCCTATAATGTTAACAGAATGGAAATTATTGTTATCCCACAAAAATATAATATCTAGTTCATTTTAGCCCTGGAAGGCATAGTATGGACAAAATTTAACATTTTTGATACAGTTGTCAGCTGGTCTCCCTAAGATAACAATTCTAGTATCCCAGCAAAAATTCTTGGGGCCTAGCAATTGGGTTTGTTCATAAAATTTTCAAAATTTCAGTTCAGTACTGTCTAAAAATTTCTAGTGGCCCAGGACAAATTTTAGTGGTCCTGTTAAGTTTTATCCCTGCAAAGACAGGTACTTTTTGCCAGTCAAAAATATGAGATGGGTGGGTAAGGAACTTCTTGGAAAATAAAAATAAAGAAGGCAAGCAACTTCTTAATATTCATTCTTAATAATAAGTTTACATGGTACATGTATTAGTGTTAAAAAAAAGATATTCATGATTGGCAAGAAATATTTTTATGTAGATTTCTTTACTTTCTGAGTTTAGTGTTTTAATATCCGTTACGATTTCCACATAAAAATGATGTTCTTTGCCTCCAGTTGTTTGTTGGAGGGTTCATGTCTTATTTGTGTTTGTTTGTGTATAGTGGTGTCCAACACATATTGTGTTGTGTTGTGTTTTTCTTCGTCTATGTTGCCAGTTTCTCTGCATTGTCCATTCTTGATTGCCCCTTCGGTTTTCTCTAAGGTTTATTTCTTAACAAGTACATCAACAGAACTGAATATTTCAGATTACTATATATAACATTAACCTTTAATACTGTGTCTCCCTCATGTAGATTTCCTTCTTCTCTGGCTAAGCTACCATGGTATAATTCTTTAATGAAGAACTTACAACCAAGTACTACTCCGAAATCTGAAAATAAATCAGTGTGTTTACAATACATGTATAATAATAAAAACAGTGAATACTACTCCGTAATCTGAAAATATATCAGGCTTTTTATAATACATGTATAATAACTAGAAGAGTCCTGCATTGATACATTGATGGAATACCTTAACTGTCCGCTACGCGGGACTAATACCCCCCACGTCCCCATTATTTTAATTGAGCCAAAACATATTTGGAACACAACTTTTAGACTCATAATTCTGGGAAAACTTGATGGATCAGGATATACCGTATTTAGGGTTGCACAATGCACAGGATTTTGCCCAGATTCTTTATTTTGTAGGAGGGGTGTGCATTATAAACAGGAACAATGTGTTTCACTCTTTCCCAGACCGGGAAATCACATGTCCGCCATGTTTTTTTGTTCACTATTGTCAACATGCAAAGTTAAATATTTCTTAAATTGTTTGGACACCATTCCACAAAATAATTAATTGCATCTACTATGTTTTAATTATTGAGGAATTAAAACTGTCTAGTGCAGTTTTGTTTTGTACTTGTAAATATTTACCTTTGATAGATACGAAAATAAACTAAATATAAACGTCTGACTATATCTAGCCATGTGTAAAATAATCAATAATCTTGCCGATAAGTCAATGTGTGCAAGTGTAAATGTGTCATAATTTATTAGTGTACAATTAGACTGTCAGACTGTGTTTACACAAGATTATAGTGATTGAAATAAAAAGAAAAGAAACAATAAAATGTATTTGTCAATTTTTATGTCAAGTCTAATAGCTTGATTGCTCCCAGGTGAAGTTAAATCCAATTAACACAAAATTACAACATATAACAATCTGTTATGATTGCATGGTTTAGATGCTATTTCATCACTAAATAATAAGGCACTGTTTGTAGTTCATTCATGATCATTAATTATTTGGTCAATTTTAAAAATACACAAAAATAACGGATTGTCGGCACTCTTTGATGTATGTAACAACCGTATTTTCAACAACTCCTCACAAGCTTAGCAATGTTCAACAATGTCATAATAAGTGACAATTGTTTGCCTTTCTTTATTCTATATCATTATTTTCTTCATCTTCAACTATCAACTGCGTTAATTTATGCTCAGATCCAGAATTTAAACTTATATTTACCGATGCTGTACTAGATTTTGAATCCATTACACAACATCCCGAAAATAAAAACATCATATGAAAACGCAAATAAAACCCAACACATTTAATATTTTGCAACTTTATTGAAGATGGAAAGAGATAAATGGTTTTTAAATTCTCCCAGCAAATGAAACATGCTCAAAGGACTGAAAAATATATACGATTGATATTTAATTCTTACATTTCCGACGACGATTTTTTTTCAAAAGTCCATGCATGCACATTATAGACACGAACTAGTTTTTTCTGGAGATTTTCAAGGCCAAGAGAGGGTGCACATTATGCACCAATGCACATTATGCAACACTAAATACGGTACTATTAATGTGCACATCTTCATCATAGATGCCAACCCCTTTTTGGTGCAATCAGTAACAAAAGTTGAGATGTCAGTAATTTGTGATTTTTTTCAGTAATCATAATTTTTCATAAAATTTTACCATAATCGTACTACAGACTAGGCACAAAGTGATGAGCAAATGATTTCCTTTATTTGTGACAACTAGATGCAAAATTGATGAGCAACAAAAAGAAATAAAAAGCTAAGTTTTAATACATGTATGTTCACTTACAAATGTATTCTATGTTTCAACTTACTGTCAATAGAAATGAAAATTTCCTGAAGTGGCCCTCCCTCACCCTCCCATGGAATAATTAATGTCTAATTCTGGAGTGCCTGATATGTTGCTGACTTGGCACTTTTGAACTGTTTTGTTGTATATGTGTGTTCATCCCCACCACCGTGCTGAATGGACAAGTCTTGTTTGCAATATTTGCAATAGGCATAATGTTCCCGTGTCGATTTCATAAGGCAAGAGAAGAATATTCGGGATGAAATCGTTGTCCCAATTTTCTTTTCTTCGCTGTAGAAGCTTCACTTGTTCCCTCAGACATCGCGAAATTGACAAAAACGTGCTGTGTTCATTAACTACTCGGGATCGAACAAGAAATGGATAGATCGTTTTCTACTATAGATAGTCCCGAGAATCCCTAAAGGATTAAATAATCGAAATCCCTCAAGCACTTATCATTACGCGATTTTAACATACAATGAAGCGTCTAAATGATCACAATGATATTTAAATGGGGAACGGTTCCGGGCCGGCAATAATCGGAAATCCGTAACAAGTAGACTGTTGACCGCAACACCGTAATTTTGGCCCGAAATTCGCAACAATTACGGAAAAATCGTAATGGTTGGCATCTATGCTTCATATTAGGATCTTGCAATGTACAAAGTTTCATGAACTTCTGATTAATCATGTAGGAGAATTTGCGATGACAAAATGCATACTGAATTGTCTCAAAATTTCTAAGTCCAAAGAAGCATAACAGTGGTAAAACTCAATGAACAATAAGATCCATTATACTGCAAAGTTCACACATCATGATCTTAAATTCCACAAAGTTTCGTGGAAATCGGACAAAAGATGTGGAAGTTGGTCCGGACAGACGCAGACTTTTTGAAATTTGTTTTCATTTTGCTGGACATAGGTCCAGCACCCAGCAATTTTCTGCTGGACCCTCTGAATTTTTGCCAGACCTACATTTTTTATGTAAAATTGTTTTAAAGCCAAGCAATACCGTTATTATTATTTTAGTCTAGCAGAGCGCTTTCTGTATTTAACTTCATTAGTACTTGTAGAGGCCTAAAAATAGGAAGACCAGTCACCATCCAGAATAAACCAAAAAGTTGAAACCATGCATCAAAAAAAGAGTAGCCAAATCCAGCTAGGGATACCCTCAAACTTTGAAAAATTTACCAGATTAAAAACATTATTTTTTATTTTTTTTATTGAGATTACAATAACAATATTCTAAAAGTCATTAGACTCTCTCAATCTCCAGTTCAATTTCCCTATGCAGTCTCTCAATCACGTTTGCCCAGCCGAGCTCCGTCATAATGCTTCAGGAATGACCACAATTTTATGATCGACACATTGCCATGTTGCCGGAACTGTAAACGTAAACAAATTTCTAAATAGAAACGGATTCGGTGAAGGGAACGATACAAATCAGGGACGTCGTGTTTTTTTATTTTATTAATTTTTTGGGGGCTTTTCACTCGAAAAGATCATCTTACACATCACAATATATTCAAATATATTTATTTTCATGACAGTTACCAATAATATTTACCAAAAACAGATAAAATATCACGTATTCAATGCGGTTACGAATTCCGAGTTGACCGAACTTGTTCCATTATTTACAATATGACCTGTGTTTCCGACTTCCGCTAAAAAAGTAAACACATCATTCAAAAATGTTTGGCAGACATGAGGACCGGTATTACCAACGTTATTGGCGGACCTCATGATTTTCTGCCCCCTAGGTCCGATGAATTTCAAAAACTCTGCAGACGGACAGACCGATTCCTATATACCCCCTCCCCCCCCCCCCCAAACTATGTATAATAAAAGCAGATGTAAATTCTATATTCTAAATGTCCTTTATTACAATAAATAATGGTGTGATATTAAATTAAAACAACTGAAATTGTCTTTAAATGGACTGTTTTACCAGTGTAATTGAGCCTCAGTTTCATTTTAGATGGGTCTCTATTAACTTTTTATATGACTTGACCTATGTAATAGTCTTTATCTATTTCTTGTTTTTTATATGACTTGACCTATTTAATAGTCTTTATCTATTTCTTGTTTTTTAATATTAATTTTCACTTTTTCTCACCATCCTTTTTATTTTTCCTTTCCAGTGTAATCTTCAGTGGAGTTTCAGGATCCATCATTGAGGGTACAACAACTCTACGTCTAATAACCTATAAATACATCAAACTATCATGTAACTTCACCATTATGTAACTTTATCAAGTGTTTAGTTTTTTTCTTACATCTTTGATTTTTTTTTTGCCACTACAGACATTAGTTGATTATAAGAACTTGTATATACAGGCAAACCTGTGTTACGTGACCTTTCAAGGGACAATTGAAATAGGGCCACATAAGACAGGTTTAGTTTATAATTACCTTGGAGTCTTCTCCTATATATACAATTATTATTACATTATGTTGAGAATGCACAAGAAAACAAATAAAATACTTTATCATATAACAGACAAAGCTGAAAATAATCAAAGAATAAAAAGAAATAAGGAAAACATGTGTGTGTGTGTGTGTGTGTGTGTTTGAATGCTGGATGGTGTCAGTACATTTAAAACGATTAGAAATCGTTAAGACAGGTGGTCGTTAAATACAAGTTTAATTAATATGAAATGCACTATGAAAGAAATAAAAAGTTATTGCTTAATAGAGGAGGTTTGACAAGCACACATATATAAGACAAAGTAATTCATATATCATTACAAAGGACCTGTATCTACAGTTTTATTCTGCATTTCATTTAAGATTACCCTTTCCAGCTCCCGCCTACAAACTTTTCCTGTTTCGTTTCATATTATCCCTCCCCTCCTTCATATTTTTATCCCTCCAACCTACAGGCAAGCTTTTCTGTTCAGCTTACAAATGGTTTATTATAACAAAACTTACCAACGAAACTTTATTACCACTGTCCTTCAATACTTGAATGGCAGTTCTATGGTCAACATTCTCTAATGAGTAACTGTTAACACTGACAACTCTGTCATTTATTCTGAAATAGAGTATCAAATCCTTTAATATAATGAAATAGAGTATCAAATCCTTTAATATAATGAAATAGAGTATCAAATCCTTTAATATAATGCAAAAGTATCGCAACAGAAATATACGAACAAAGAACAGAAATAAATCAACATTGTACAACTGAAACACCATGAATCTATCGTGTAGTAAACACACTTGTTTTTAGTGGGGTTCGTGTTACTCAATCTTTAGTTTTATATGTATGTTTTGTAGATCGTTGTTTGTCCTTTTAGTCATTGCGTTGTCTTCGATTTACAGATTCTGATTACCCCTTTGGTATCTTCAAACTCTTCTTGTCCCATTCAATCTTACTAAACATGATACTAAAATATGACATTTTTTTTCCTTCTTTTTCCATATACAAACCAACTTCGTTCGACAAAGATGAAATCCTAGCTAACCACAGATCATTCATGACCTCTTTAAACATTCCCTCTGGTAAAGAGTCTGAGGATTTACCCAATTTATATTGGATACCTAAACTCCATAAGACACCATACAAAGAAAGGTACATAGCGGGATCATCAACTTGTTCGACGAAAGAATTGTCTATTCACCTGACAAAGATTCTGTCTGCAGTAAAAGAGGGACAACAGAAATATTGTGAAACTGTTTACTCGCGTAGTGGCATAAATCACATGTGGATTTTGAAAAACTCTAAAGATCTTTTGGATAACCTTAAATCAAGATCTTTCTCTCAGGTATCCATCAAAACTTTTGATTTTTCAACTCTATATACCAACCACCCTACCACATGACAAATTAAAAACCCGCTTAAAAGAAACAATTCACAAAGCTTTCAGTCATAGAAACTATGGCTCAAAATTTGTTGTGTTAGGCTACAATTTCAAAAAAATTTCAAACAATATTCAAAAAGGTAAAACATGCTACTCCGAGGAACAAGTGATCAGTATGCTGGAGTTCCTCATCGATAACATATTTGTCTCCTTTGGATGGACACTGTTTCAGTAGGTCGTCGGCATACCAATGGGTACGAATTGTGCCCCTCTTTTAGCCAATTTATTTTTATACTCATATGAGTCGGAGTTTCTTCAAAAGCTTGTAAAAGATAAGAAGATTCATGAGGCTAGAGCCTTTAATTTCACATACAGGTATATTGATGACGTTTTATCTATCAATAATTCTAGATTTGCAGAATTTCTCCCATTGATATATCCTCCAGAGCTGGAAGTTAAAGAGACCACAGATACAGCTTCGTCCACATCATTTTTGGACTTATACCTCGAATTTGACGACAGTGGTCAACTCAGTACTAAAATTTATGATAAATGGGACGACTTCAATTTTAAAATCATAAATTTTCCAAATATGTGCAGCAATATACCAGCTTCTCCTGCATATGGTGTTTACATCTCGCAATTGATTTGCTATGCAAGGGCCAGTAGCAATTATTCTGATTTCCTGAAACGTCATCTTCATCTGAGAAACAGGCTACTGGACCAGGGCTATAAAAAGATTCGTCTTATTCGATCTCTTAAAAAGTTTATATTCCGATACCAAGATCTTGTCGAAATATATTCCGTCTCTGCAGAGACGATAATAAACGATGCATTTTCATATAGTGAAAATGTATAAAGCTAAGGAAGTCAACAAAAATGTCAAAAATATTTTTTTATCAATGTGTGACGTAAAATTGTTTTTGACATTTACTTCACTGAATTTGGTACTGCTTTGACAACTATTTTACCTATTTTGTTCCAGTATTGTTATAAATACTGTTATAGTGAGAGCCGGAATCTTTGAGCCGTAATGAAAGCGGGAGGTTTGGCGCTTTAAAATCTGATTCAACCCACCATTTCTTTAGAAATGCCTGTACCAAGTCAGGGTCATTACGGTTTTCACAGTTTTCCGATTGTCAACTGATTTTGTCTGTTTATATACTTACGAGTTTTGACTTTCCCTTTGTAAGATTGTTTGGAGTTCGGTAATTTTGTTATTACCCTTATTTGTTAATTTTTTTAATTCTCTGACAATTGACTATCATCTAACAACATTCTGATCACCACACAAGTTGTGAGTTCGAATTTTGCTCATGTGTTTGCGTACTTCTTGATACAACATTATGTGATTTTCTCTGCCAGCGACTTGCGACAGGTTGGTGGTTTTCTCAGGGTACTCTGGTTTCCTCCACCAATGAACTGACCGCCACGATATAACTGAAATATTGTTGAAAGTGGCATTAAACACCACCACCCTAACTCTAACAACATTCAGAATCAGATCTTGCCATAGGTTATAGTTCAAATGATCAATCAACAAGAAGCCTATGAAATCTCGAGGTTTTGTACAGTATAACGGTTCATGAACATAGTAGAGAGGTTCCAAATGTAAAATACTGGCTAGCATCACAGCAGTGAGGCTTTATGGGAAAATTGTTAAATTTCATATTATGTCAAATAATTTCAGACAAAGAAAGACTTTTGTCATTTTAAAATATTATTGTATTTTTTTTTTCTCTCTCAAAAGTATAAATCTTACTGTAATCTTCCCTCCGCTGGCCCTGCTTTCAGTACATCTGAGATTGCAATGGAGGGATCTCCGTTAGCGAAATGTGGATTGTCAACTCCTCCACTCACTGCTATACCAAATCCAAAACCTGGTACCTGTTAATATTAAATAATTTTTTTTGATATATAAACAACCAGAGCTCCAGATAATTTTCAAGTCCAAAGGGTAATTACCCCCTACATTTGAAAATGATGGGTATTTGCATATTTCCTTTGCACTGTTGTACTCTCTACTTCAGAAAAGATTGCTTACATGTACACTTTTAAAATTATGTTTGACACAAGTGTTATTCAATAAACGCAGGATGCAAGTGAAATGTTTAATTTGACACGATTGTGTCATGTTTATTAATAAAATGTTGTAAATATTTTGTTTTTTGCTTGTCGACTTCTGCAGTTTTCACAGCCGTGTTGATAATGTCATCAATGATTCCTTTAACTATACTGTCACTAGACACAGATGAAACTGTCAGGAACTTAAGTATAGAATTTTCCGTAACACGCTTATTCATGTTCTTGCTCATTTTCAATGAACAACGTGTTCTCAAATTTACTTTCGTCTTAGTTCTTACTTAATACGTAAACCGCATTTATTTGTAATATTGACCGTGATTGGATGATTTATCGTAAACATCCAATCAGATCTCTTTTGACATTGATGCTTAGAAAGGCAAGCATTCGGTACCCCTCGCAAGTATACGCTCTCTCCTTCGAAAAATATAAAGGGAAGTAATTACAGGGAATTTCTCAAAGACAAAAATGTATTGTTATGTACACGACTGTACAAGTATGCTCCGAATTTGGAAAGTTTGCTTACACAGCAATATGTATGTGTAATGTGTACACTCTGATCTGATAATACATGCATTTTTACTCGTTTTCATAGCATAAAAAACGCAAATACGCAGATTATCTGGAGCTCTGAACAACAACATTCAAACTCTTGTTTTCAGACAACAATTGTGGCTGTCGAGTTGGTGAACATATGGTAGTGGGATTGAAAACTACCTATACAATCAGTGCCTATCATCACTAAGTTGTGAGTTCGAATTCCACTAATGGTGAAGTGTACTCGATACAACATTATGTGATAAATTTGTAGGTGACTTGTGGCAGGTCAGTGGTTTTCTCCGGGTACTCCAGTTTCCTACACCAATAAAACTGACCACAGTAATATAACTGAAATATTGTTGAAAGTGGCATTAAATACCATAACCCTAATCCTTTAGAGGACAATAATACATTGTTTATTATTTTTTTTGGTTCTAAAAATAAACTATATTATCATTTTATTACTGTATACTACAAGGACATACACATAATATCAAAATTGTTGGTCTAGTATAAAGCAGACCTCATCATCATCTCACTGAAAATTAAATTGTTCTCGCCATGATATAGCTGAAAAATTGCTGAGTTGACATAAACAATAATCACACACTCACTCAAAATTGATTTACTTTCAATCATTTCAAAAACTTTCTTTATCACTTTGCTATGTTCAAAGCATTTCATATCATCAAAATTAAAGGGAGATAATAATAACCTACCCTAGTTAATACAACTTTGTGAGTTTCCCAGACTATTGTATCACCACTCTGAAAAACAAAACAAGTGATGGTTAAAATTTATTATCAATGATTTGTACATTTTCCCTTTGATCTTTACATGCGATAATATACAATTATTGCACTCCATAACACATCATATTGCACAAAATGAAGTGCTGTAATTGTTTTATTACATTTAACATTCCCAATTTTTTTTTGTACCTGGATAAATTTTTAGGGATTGTTTGTTGTTATTATTCAAATTCAAAAACACATTTAATATCATAGACACCTGTACTAATTCAATATGTACAAATTTATATTACTAAAATTTATATTTGTATTCTGTTTGTGTTTGTAAAACTTATGTGCCACTTTCTGTTTGTGTTTGTAAAACTTATGTGCCACTTTCTGTTTGTGTTTGTAAAACTTATGTACCACTTTCTGTTTGTGTTTGTAAAACTTATGTGCCACTTTCTGTTTGTGTTTGTAAAACTTATGTGCCACTTTCTGTTTGTGTTTGTAAAACTTATGTACCACTTTCTGTTTGTTTGTAAAACTTATGTGCCACTTTCTGTTTGTGTTTGTAAAACTTATGTGCCACTTTGTTTGTTTGTAAAACTTATGTGCCACTTTCTGTTTGTGTTTGTAAAACTTATGTGCCACTTTCTGTTTGTTTGTAAAACTTATGTGCCACTTTCTGTTTGTGTTTGTAAAACTTATGTGCCACTTTATTTGTGTTTGTAAAACTTATGTGCCACTTTCTGTTTGTGTTTGTAAAACTTATGTGCCACTTTGTTTGTGTTTGTAAAACTTATGTGTCACTTTCTGTTTGTGTTTGTAAAACTTATGTGCCACTTTCTGTTTGTGTTTGTAAAACTTATGTGCCACTTTCTGTTTGTTTGTAAAACTTATGTGCCACTTTCTGTTTGTGTTTGTAAAACTTATGTGCCACCTTCTGTTTGTGTTTGTAAAACTTATGTGCCATTTTCTGTTTGTGTTTGTGTGACTTCATTGCAACGGACGTAGAAAACGTTTGGCTTGTAAATTTTAAAATTTTGCCGGGATTTCACCCACTGCTAAATGGATCGTTCAATATGAAATTCTGTCGTGCAATATGACGATTTATCATAAAAAACTAATTATATGGTTTTATAATACTGTATAAAATCATAAATGTAATAGTATCTATTATCAAGCAACTAGTGTGATATTAACATAATATCACTGTTTTCATATATAGCGCTATATTGACGTCACATTACCAAATCCTCCATAAACATACCATCATTGATACATTTTGCTTGAAATGGACTTCCCATCGCATCACATATATCAGGCTTCGACCTGCATGCAAGATTGATCTGAGAAATTCATTCTCGCAAAACAAATCAACCATAGTATATATTTATACAATAACTGTTCCTAAAAGTGTACAAGATGACCAGGTATATTTTATCTCAACAGTCTTTGTCTGTGTCCAATGTGCATTACAGTCAAACCTGTCTAAAATTAATCTGTTCAAAATAGACAGGTTAAATTTGTCAGGTATTTAAGCTGTAAGTAAGCGTACTGGTACACTGTATCTACGTACTGGTACATTGTATCTACGTTTATTGGGGATTCAGTTTTAACAAGTTTTAATTTAGTTTGATCTTGTGCCAAATATGGGTCACTGTGTCAATATCCTACATACAAAGCTTATAAACATTGTAGGTGTTTTTGTTTCTATTTGTTTTTTCACTGTGATGTCTGATGTCAACTACAATAAATTAATTAACTCTTGTTAAATATTATTTATTTAGCTCTGTATCCAAGGCCAGCCATCATTTGTTGGGGTTTTTGGGGGAGGGTTTTTTTTTGGGGGGGGAACAGGATGAACAACCAAATATTTAATGTACCGTCAAGATAGAAACGAAGAAATTGACACAAGAGAGTGAAATGGTCAATCATAACACCTACCACTCAAGAAGACCACACATTTTCACAAGCATTGACAGTACACAAGGGTCAACAAATACTCCTAGTTAACTCACTACTAGCTATAAGAAAATAAGAATATCCTTCTATATAGAATATAGGAAAGAACAAGATGAAATACACATAAAAAATATGTAATTGTCAAAATTCTTTTTTTATTATTATGCATTGATGAGACAAAAAGAATAATAGGTTCTTACACGAGTCCCTATTGAAGATCTGGGATTTCTTCCACGAGTGTGAGGAATTCCGTCTTTTCACGAGTGCAAGTAGGATGAGTGCAAGTACATGTTTCTTCCGTTTCAATTTAAAAACAAAGCATGTCGATTTCATTCATTCATTCGCATGTCAATGTCATGTTTACTACACAAAATATTACAACGCCACGTGCAATACAGTAAATACACACTTATTTAAAACTGCATTAAATCTATTAGGGGAAATCAGTTAAAATTCAGCTATGGGGCAAAATTTTCAATAATAGATGGAACCAACGGTAGCCCCAAAGCCGTTCTGGTGTGAAGGTAGGTAAACCTTGTTTTCATTTCATTTAGCTGAGAAAAGGTACAGTTATTGACTTCCTAAAGTAGTCTTCCTGCTTGAACATTATCTCTCATTATTTGTCTCCCGCATATTCTAGGTTTTTTTTAACCTCTATGTCTAGCGGTTTTAATACTCCTCTCAAATCACTGGCGGTTGAATTGTTCAACATTTGCTCTACAGTCTTCTAGTGAGCTCTGAACTAAAGTTTCGCTTTTTAAGGCTCTGCCTATGTCAAGTGATCTCTCTTGTAGTGATCTGCCGAGGCCTTTTTTAAGAGCCAGGCACATTTGAACAATAATAATGGCTACGACAAAATCAAAGTTGCAAATATAATACAACAAATTTAAAGAAGTTACATCAGCTGCACCTTGTCTGGTGTATGTGTGTTTTGTAAAGTGCTCAAGGGTCTGATTGAGCAATAGCAGGAAAAAAATCTAACAGGTCTATTATTTTTTTTAATTAATTTTATTTATTTTATATGTATTTATATGTTCATTTAGAGTTTAAAATGTGCTGTATTCATATATTTTCAAAGCGGAAACTCGTGTAATTTTTTTTTATAATACAACAACATTTTCCTTTTATTTTATTTTTAAAAATAAATGATATTTAAAAAAGAATGTCCTTCAAAGAGCCTCAATTTACAGGTGTTGGTGGTTATACCTATATGAAATTATGTTATGAAACTAGACATGTTTATACAACGGTTTAAGACAATAACACCTGATTAATTGGTATTTTGATGATATATTTATAAAAATGATACATAATGATGCATAATTACTTATAATTACCTCTTTGAAGATTAATTCAACACAAAGAAATTAATTTGTATTTTGTTTTACTTTCATCACACATATCGAAATCATTCGATTAAAAGCCATATCATGACGTTAAATAGCCTTGAAAAACGTATGTTAATATATGTACTTTACTTTTTGGACGGGGGGGGGGGGAGGGGGGGGCCTGAAGCTCCCAAAGCCCCCTCTTAAATCCGCCACTGAATATACATTTTATAATTAATTCTTATTATAACTTATAATAATGTAACCATACAAAAAACCTGGAACAAATTTTTTTTAAATATTAATTCTAGAGGATTAAAATGTCTTGCAACGGACGTAGAAAACGTTTGGCTTGTAAATTTTAAAATTTTGCCAGGATTTCACCCACCGCTAAATGGATCGTTCAATATGAAATTCTGTCGTTGCAATATGACGATTTATCATAAAAAAACTAATTATATGGTTTTATACTATACAACTGTATAAAATCATCAATGTAATAATATCTATTATTGAGTGGAGAAATATCGTAACCCACAGGCAACTCAAAACAGAATCTATATTTAGAAAACTCATAAAATATAACATACAATAAAGGTAGGTATTTATACAAACATTTTGTCTAAATATAGAACAAAAACACTTCTCACTTAGACAAAAACTATATGTACAACACTTGTTTTACAATACAAAATTATGTGTTTGTTTCCATTCTGTCCAAAAAAAAATATAATATGGCTGTCTTTTTGGGGTTTTTTTGTGTTTTTTTTTACTTTTAAACTTAAAAGTTTTTTTTAACTGAAATTCAAAATTACAATAGATTTTGAGTATTCTAACATGTTTTAACAATGTTATGAAATGAAAGGTTAAACAGTGATGGCCATCAATTCCACTAATATCAACAAAACTAACAATCACCTCTCATCTTATATATAATTAACTGAACTTGCTAAACACAACAAATGATGTTGAAAATGTGTCAATAAATAAATACCTGCTTGAGTATTTGTGGCATGATGTATACAATAAATAAATACCTGCTTGAGTATTTGTGGCATGCTGTATACAATAAATAAATACCTGCTTGAGTATTTGTGGCATGCTGTATACAATAAATAAATACCTGCTTGAGTATTTGTGGCATGATGTATACAATAAATAAATACCTGCTTGAGTATTTGTGGCATGATGTATACAATAAATAAATACCTGCTTGAGTATTTGTGGCATGCTGTATACAATAAATAAATACCTGCTTGAGTATTTGTGGCATGATGTATACAATAAATAAATACCTGCTTGAGTATTTGTGGCATGCTGTATACAATAAATAAATACCTGCTTGAGTATTTGTGGCATGCTGTATACAATAAATAAATACCTGCTTGAGTATTTGTGGCATGATGTATACAATAAATAAATACCTGCTTGAGTATTTGTGGCATGCTGTATACAATAAATAAATACCTGCTTGAGTATTTGTGGCATGATGTATACAATAAATAAATACCTGCTTGAGTATTTGTGGCATGCTGTATACAATAAATAAATACCTGCTTGAGTATTTGTGGCATGCTGTATACAATAAATAAATACCTGCTTGAGTATTTGTGGCATGATGTATACAATAAATAAATACCTGCTTGAGTATTTGTGGCATGCTGTATACAATAAATAAATACCTGCTTGAGTATTTGTGGCATGCTGTATACAATAAATAAATACCTGCTTGAGTATTTGTGGCATGATGTATACAATAAATAAATACCTGCTTGAGTATTTGTGGCATGATGTATACAATAAATAAATACCTGCTTGAGTATTTGTGGCATGCTGTATACAATAAATAAATACCTGCTTGAGTATTTGTGGCATGATGTATACAATAAATAAATACCTGCTTGAGTATTTGTGGCATGATGTATACAATAAATAAATACCTGCTTGAGTATTTGTGGCATGATGTATACAATAAATAAATACCTGCTTGAGTATTTGTGGCATGCTGTATACAATAAATAAATACCTGCTTGAGTATTTGTGGCATGATGTATACAATAAATAAATACCTGCTTGAGTATTTGTGGCATGATGTATACAATAAATAAATACCTGCTTGAGTATTTGTGGCATGATGTATACAATAAATAAATACCTGCTTGAGTATTTGTGGCATGATGTATACAATAAATAAATACCTGCTTGAGTATTTGTGGCATGATGTATACAATAAATAAATACCTGCTTGAGTATTTGTGGCATGCTGTATACAATAAATAAATACCTGCTTGAGTATTTGTGGCATGCTGTATACAATAAATAAATACCTGCTTGAGTATTTGTGGCATGCTGTATACAATAAATAAATACCTGCTTGAGTATTTGTGGCATGATGTATACAATAAATAAATACCTGCTTGAGTATTTGTGGCATGATGTATACAATAAATAAATACCTGCTTGAGTATTTGTGGCATGCTGTATACAATAAATAAATACCTGCTTGAGTATTTGTGGCATGATGTATACAATAAATAAATACCTGCTTGAGTATTTGTGGCATGATGTATACAATAAATAAATACCTGCTTGAGTATTTGTGGCATGATGTAACCATCTACACTGTTTAAAACATGTCAGATTAATATAGAGTGGTCAAAAAGAACAAAATGTCATATAAACAAGAGTCTGGATAAAATCAACTTTAAATTGTATAAAACATATACCTTATCTTATTGTCACAAAGTATTCATGATAAGAGAATGACTTAAGTCTTAAGTATGATAAATGTCTCAAATCATAAAAAAATATATATTCATAAATCAGAAAAAAAAAGACCCCCCACAAGTGGATCACACATGTCTATTATCTCTAAATGTATCATCCCCCCACCCCCCAATGATACATGTACATGTAGGGCAGAGATTAATCTTTGACAGTTTTACTGTACTCACAGATAAAACATGTACCGTAGTCATTAAAGTTAATTAAACAAAAACAGTTGAAAATGGGATAATGTTTCATACATCAGAATGAAGGTGATAGATAAAGCTTTAATATTAATGTTGAATCATAACTTGGGTAGTACGATGTTTTGTAAAATAAATGATGAAAGTTCATAACGTTAAATTTTGATATGATTATTTGTAAAAATGTGGTTCAAAGTCCACCGAAATGTCAATGATATAAGAAAACTATTAATAGTTTTCATAAAGAAACATATAATCATCCTTTTCACGCACAAATCCATTCATAACTCTGACAGAAAAGGCATAAAATATCGAATGTCTTCCCCCCCCCCCCCCCCCGCTGATCCACTTCTCTTGTTGTAAACAAACAATTTTGATCGCATCAATCGACAGTTGATGAAAATGATACAATGTGGTTGTACGGTGTGAAGAATAAAACATAGAAAACTAAAACTAAACACCACAATCCCCACAAAATACTGAGTGCTCTCATCCTGCTACACAGGTCAAGTCAATACTGGGAGTGAAATTGAGTGTTCTCATTAGATCCTGCTACACATGTCAAGTCAATACTGGGGGTGAAATTGAGTGCTCTCATTAGATCCTGCTACACATGTCAAGTCAATACTGGGGGTGAAATTGAGTGCTCTCATTAGATCCTGCTACACAGGTCAAGTCAATACTGGGGGTGAAATTGAGTGCTCTCATTAGATCCTGCTACACATGTCAAATCAATACTGGAGGTGAAATTGAGTGCTCTCATTAGATCCTGCTACACATGTCAAGTCAATACTGGGGGTGAAATTGAGTGCTCTCATTAGATCCTGCTACACATGTCAAGTCAATACTGGGGGTGAAATTGAGTGCTCTCATTAGATCCTGCTACACATGTCAAGTCAATACTGGGGGTGAAATTGAGTGCTCCCATTAGATCCTGCTACACATGTGAAGTCTGTCACAATCCCCACAAAATACTGAGTGCTCCCATTAGATCCTGCTACACATGTGAAGTCAATACTGGGGGTGAAATTGAGTGTTCTCATTAGATCCTGCTACACATGTCAAATCAATACTGGAGGTGAAATTGAGTGCTCCCATTAGATCCTGCTACACATGTGAAGTCAATACTGGAGGTGAAATTGAGTGCTCTCATTAGATCCTGCTACACATGTCAAATCAATACTGGAGGTGAAATTGAGTGCTCCCATTAGATCCTGCTACACATGTGAAGTATGTCACAATCCCCACAAAATACTGAGTGCTCCCATTAGATCCTGCTACACATGTCAAGTCAATACTGGGGGTGAAATTGAGTGCTCCCATTAGATCCTGCTACACATGTCAAGTCAATACTGGGGGTGAAATTGAGTGCTCCCATTAGATCCTGCTACACATGTGAAGTCTGTGCCAAAATCCTTTTGAAGCACTATCCCAAAAGGGATACATTTTAACAGGGGTTCAGGGGCCCAAGACCACTAAAATTTGGACTGGGCACTTGAAAATTGTCTGACAGTTGCCCTGCTGGCTACTGAAATATTGATTATTTCATGTGCATGGTAAGTTGTTCAAAGAATTTTGGCTGAGCTAAATAATTATTATTTTAGGGATACCAGCTGGCAACTGCAGTAATAATGTCTCTGTATATACATACTGAGGGTGGGGATCCATCCTAATTTGACCATAACATAATTTACTGTAGGATATTGAAATCATTTAATATGTCATGTAATCATAACCCTTGACCTTTCACTTTCCATAAAGACTGGAAATATTCATGGATTTCTATTTTCTCTAGTTTCACTGAAAGTCATTCACCAGTAGAAGCTTCTTTTTTGTGGGTTTGGGAAATTCTACAAAGGAGGTTAAAATTATAGTTTGCTTTGCTATATAATATATTTACAGCCAAGTTCACAAACAGAATTAGTCTTATCCTTGAACTCACAACATGTACACAAACAATGGTTGGGTAACAACAGAAGCTTCATGTGTTTTGTACTAATAAGAGATACTGACTTCACACAAGAGAGAGATATCTGTCACATTAGACATGTATTAGTAGACTTGTCACATTAGACATGTATTAGTAAACTGTCACATTAGACATGTATTAGTAGACTGTCACATTAGACATGTATTAGTAGACTGTCACATTAGACATGTATTAGTAGACTGTCACATTAGACATGTATTAGTAGATAACAGGTAGTTTACATGTCTTATCACATTAGACATGTATTAGTAGGTGACAGGTAGTTTACATGTCTTATCACATTACACATATATTAGTAGGTGACAGGTAGTTTACATGTCTTATCACATTAGACATGTATTAGTAGGTGACAGGTAGTTTACATGTCTTATCACATTACACATGTATTAGTAGATAACAGGTAGTTTACATGTCTTATCACATTAGACATGTATTAGTAGGTGACAGGTAGTTTACATGTTTTATCACATTAGACATGTATTAGTAGGTGACAGGTAGTTTACATGTCTTATCACATTAGACATGTATTAGTAGGTGACAGGTAGTTTACATGTTTTATCACATTACACATGTATTAGTAGGTGACAGGTAGTTTACATGTTTTATCACATTACACATGTATTAGTAGGTGACAGGTAGTTTACATGTTTTATCACATTACACATGTATTAGTAGGTGACAGGTAGTTTACATGTCTTATCACATTAGACATGTATTAGTAGGTGACAGGTAGTTTACATGTCTTATCACATTACACATGTATTAGTAGATAACAGGTAGTTTACATGTCTTATCACATTAGACATGTATTAGTAGGTGACAGGTAGTTTACATGTTTTATCACATTAGACATGTATTAGTAGGTGACAGGTAGTTTACATGTCTTATCACATTAGACATGTATTAGTAGGTGACAGGTAGTTTACATGTTTTATCACATTACACATGTATTAGTAGGTGACAGGTAGTTTACATGTTTTATCACATTACACATGTATTAGTAGGTGACAGGTAGTTTACATGTTTTATCACATTACACATGTATTAGTAGGTGACAGGTAGTTTACATGTTTTATCACATTAGACATGTATTAGTAGGTGACAGGTAGTTTACATGTCTTATCACATTAGACATGTATTAGTAGGTGACAGGTAGTTTACATGTCTTATCACATTACACATGTATTAGTAGGTGACAGGTAGTTTACATGTTTTATCACATTAGACATGTATTAGTAGGTAACAGGTAGTTTACATGTTTTATCACATTACACATGTATTAGTAGGTAACAGGTAGTTTACATGTCTTATCACATTAGACATGTATTAGTAGGTGACAGGTAGTTTACATGTTTTATCACATTACACATGTATTAGTAGGTAACAGGTAGTTTACATGTCTTATCACATTACACATGTATTAGTAGGTAACAGGTAGTTTACATGTTTTAGAGATATATATAATACACATATTTACATAGCTTTGTACATTATATAATCTTGGCAGATATTATAGAAATAATGTAAAAAGAATGTTATGGTTACACTAAAATTGGACAATTTAACATCATAAATAAGTTTTCTAACTAAACCTACAAGCCCCTGTAAGACTTTGAAAATCTTCTTATCTAAATAACAAAAAGGGGAAAATTAATTGCAAAGAAAGGGGGAAAATTTTCAATTATGAAAAAAAGGGGAATTTTTTTTAATTACAAAAAAAGGAAAAAATAATTATGGAAAAAGGAAAACAAATTTCATTACGAAAAAAAGGAATAAAAGTGTTCACAGTCATACTTATTTGGGTTCACTAATTAGATATTACTATCAGTAGATATCAGTCTTACAATGGTTCAGTGGTCAAAAAGCTTGTTTTCTATTATAAAACTGTATAGTAATTACCAGATAAACATTTCATTGAAGGTACAACTACATGAAGAATACATAAATATCTAATATTAAGAAAATAATTTGATAAATTTCTTACTTTTTTCTTGTATTAACAATTTCTTTTCATAATTGTGTTGTTAAATTAGTGATTAATACCTTTTCCTTTGATCTAATTAATTACAGGTAATTACACCTGTCTAAACACCTGAAGCAATCCTTTGATGTTTGTACTTAAGTGTAATTAATCAGTCTTATGATCATATCGAACTCTACAACATACAGTATTGTCTAGTATATTTACATTGGTTTTAATTATTTTACTTTATTCTATCTATACAATTTTATACATAATTTTATTAATCAGAACTGAAGTCTATCATTTCATTAAAAACACCACTACATACAAGTATGTGTTTAATTACAATATAATTTTCAGTGATATTCTTTTAAATATTTTCATTTGTGAGCAGACAATTGGAGCCATATTTAACATACAACTGATACTTAAATTAAATCTGTTTATTACATGATTATCTCTCCTTCATTATGTTTATTTACATGATTATCTCCCCTATTATGTGTTTGCTTACCCCTCTAATGTGATTGTTTACTAGTAAACAATTACTGGTATTTTTTATGTAAATATCTACATTTCAAATCTTTGTCATAAATACCAGGGTTTATAGCTTCTGATAATTTGTTTTTGTTAAGGATTTTTTATTTTTATTTAACATATCTGTTTGATGTTAAAAAGGACCAATTAAATATTTTAGAAATCTCAAGATAATCTATCTATTCTAAGTAATTTAATTACAGGTATGTATTAACAATTAAATCCAGGTAAACATATTTATAATGTAGTATTTATCAGTAAGAAGAAACAAGCACAGGTCATGTTAGAGATGAGGCTACACATAACACTTACTATACAAGTTATATCATCATAGAGGTCATCACTGTGATTATGGAATGAAAAATATAAATTATTTTACTGTCTAATATGTAGGTTCAGAGAAATTTACTAGATGAGTCCTGGACTATTAGGTTCAGAGAAATTTACTAGATGAGTCCTGGACTTTTAGGTTCAGAGATTTACTAGATGAGTCCTGGACTATTAGGTTCAGAGAGTTTTACTAGGCGAGTCCTGGACTATTAGGTTCAGAGAGATTTACTCGGCGAGTCCTGGACTATTAAGTTCAGAGAGATTTACTAGATGAGTCCTGGACTATTAGGTTCAGAGAGATTTACTAGATGAGTCCTGGACTATTTAAGTTGGGACTGACCTAATTTTTCAAATTTAAGATTCTTACAATGGTGGAACTCATTAAAATTTTCAGAAATGTATATGGACTTCGCAAATTAAATTGCTACAAAAAATATGCCTGTTTAACCGTAATCCAAATCATATAAATTTAAAAATATAATAATAATACTGGTTAATAGGGGGATGTAAATGAACATGAAATAAAATTCATTTCAAACTTGGATAAAAATCAAGTCATATTAATTTGCTGTTCTTCATCTGACAATTACAGTTTTCATGATATCAATAGAGGGTCTTAGCCGTTCAGTTCTTTGGCTTCTTTTCACAAGTTTAACAGTAACTACTGTCAAGTCAGACAACTATCCAAGTTATAGTTCCCCCAATAATCCTGGTAGTCCATGATACAGCTGGAAAAATGTCAGGATAAACACCAACCACCAAACCATTATATTAATGACCTTTACAACCCAACAAACCTTTATATTAATGACCTTTACAACCCAACAAACCTTTATATTAATGACCTTTACAACCCAACAAACCTTTATATTAATGACCTTTACAGCCAACAAACCATTATATTAATGACCTTTACAACCAACAAACCGTTATATTAATGACCTTTACAGCCAACAAACCATTATATTAATGACCTTTACAACCCAACAAACCTTTATATTAATGACCTTTACAGCCAACAAACCATTATATTAATGACCTTTACAACCAACAAACCTTTATATTAATGACCTTTATAGCCAACAAACCTTTATATTAATGACCTTTACAACCAACAAACCTTTATATTAATGACCTTTACAACCAACAAACCATTATATTAATGACCTTTACAACCAACAAACCTTTATATTAATGACCTTTACAACCAACAAACCATTATATTAATGACCTTTACAGCCAACAAACCATTATATTAATGACCTTTACAGCCAACAAACCTTTATATTAATGACCTTTACAACCAACAAACCATTATATTAATGACCTTTACAGCCAACAAACCTTTATATTAATGACCGTTACAGCCAACAAACCATTATATTAATTACCTTTACAACCAACAAACCATTATATTAATGACCTTTACAGCCAACAAACCTTTATATTAATGACCTTTACAACCAACAAACCATTATATTAATGACCTTTACAGCCAACAAACCTTTATATTAAAGACCTTTACAACCAACAAACCTTTATATTAATGACCTTTACAACCAACAAACCATTATATTAATGACCTTTACAGCCAACAAACCTTTATATTAATGACCTTTACAGCCAACAAACCATTATATTAATGACCTTTACAACCCAACAAACCTTTATATTAATGACCTTTATAGCCAACAAACCATTATATTAATGACTTTTACAACCAACAAACCTTTGTATTAATGACCTTTACAACCAACAAACCTTTATATTAATGACCTTTATAGCCAACAAACCATTATATTAATGACCTTTACAGCCAACAAACCTTTATATTAATGATCTTTACAGCCAACAAACCATTATATTAATGACCTTTACAACCAACAAACCTTTATATTAATGACCTTTACAACCAACAAACCTTTACATTAATGACCTTTACAGCAACTAAACCATCTTATAAACAACATGTACAGCAACTAAACCATCATATAAACAACATGTACAGCCAACAAACCTTTACAGCAACTACACCATCATATAAACAACATTTACAGCAACTAAACCATCATATAAACAACATTTACAGCCAACAAACCTTTACAGCAACTAAACCATCATATAAACAACATTTACAGTCAACAAACCTTTACAACAACTAAACCATCATATAAACAACATGTACAGCCAACAAACCTTTACAGCAACTAAACCATCATATAAACAACATTTACAACAACTAAACCATCATATAAACAACATTTACAGCCAACAAACCTTTACAGCAACTAAACCATCATATAAACAACATTTACAGCCAACAAACCTTTACAACAACTAAACCTACATACTGCTGATGACTTCACTTCTTACTTCTGATACAGGTAATATAAATATAGCTAAATGTTCATTACTAATGTACATTGCCTTAATTAACCAGATTACCCAGTCAGGGCGTTACATATCACATCAAATACAGCAAGATTAATTCAATTTCCTGTAATACCTATGTTATATACAGAAGAAATTGAATTTGGAAATCAACCAAAGGTATTTTCTTATCACTTAAAGTTGTATTATACAACATCTTATGTATGATTACAGTATAATGTATTAATACATTGTTGTACATACATTTACAGTTTAAAATCTTGTTGTGAAGGTTTTAAATCAGAGACAGGAAAAATTTATTTCTCCATGGAAATAAATGTTAGAGAAAACTGATCAAAGGGCAATCAAGAAATGACAATCCAGAAATTCAGGGTTGTAATGTGGAAACTTAGTTTACAAGTTATCGGTGTTTAAAAACACATGAGATTTTTTTTTTTTTTTAGTTGTACATTTATCTCCAAAGTAAGTCTTAGAGGTGGAGGAAATATGACTATCTGGAGAAAACCACTGACGCCCCCCACAAGTCACTGACAAACTGTATTACATAAAGTTGCATTAAGTATAGACACCACTAGCAGATATGGATGTCAAACTCACAAACTTTAGTGATGATGGGCAGAGAATGTATATGTACCATACAATCTAGACCTTGATAGCCACAAGAATATCATTGAATACAGTTTAGTTAATTAAACAATCATTCCTTCTGTAAAATCTCTTAAGACTATGACATCATCTCATTAAAAAAAATACCCTGTTCTACCCATGATACAACTTGTTTGCTCAATCTATAACTCACTGACTAAACATTCAGTTATTCCCTTAATTTTAATAAATACATACTGGATATTTTCTATGTGGAAGAAAAAACAAGTAGATTGACAGTTGTACCATTGTTACCTAAGGACAAATAGTTCTCCATGTATAGGAGGTGGTAAAAACAGGAATTACTAGGTTATTATAAAGTCATTAAAAAATGCATAGGAGGTGGTAAAACAGGAATTACTAGGTTATTAGAAAGTCATTAAAAAAATGTATAGGAGGTGGTAAAAACAGGAATTACTAGGTTATTATAAAGTCATTAAAAAAATGTATAGGAGGTGGTAAAACAGGAATTACTAGGTTATTATAAAGTCATTAAAAAAATGTATAGGAGGTGGTAAAAACAGGAATTACTAGGTTATTAGAAAGTCATTAAAAAAATGTATAGGAGGTGGTAAAACAGGAATTACTAGGTTATCAGAAAATCATTAAAAAAATGCATAGGAGGTGGTAAAACAGGAATTACTAGGTTATTAGAAAGTCATTAAAAAAATGTATAGGAGGTGGTAAAAACAGGAATTACTAAGTTATTAGAACGTCATTAAAAAAAATGTATAGGAGGTGGTAAAAACAGGAATTACTAAGTTATTAGAAAGTCATTAAAAAAATGCATAGGAGGTGGTAAAACAGGAATTACTAGGTTATTAGAAAGTCATTAAAAAAATGCATAGGAGGTGGTAAAACAGGAATTACTAGGTTATTATAAAGTCATTAAAAAAATGTATAGGAGGTGGTAAAACAGGAATTACTAGGTTATCAGAAAATCATTAAAAAAATGCATAGGAGGTGGTAAAACAGGAATTACTAGGTTATTAGAAAGTCATTAAAAAAAATGTCAGCACTACAGGCACACATATCTATTGTAATTCTACATAAAATGTAAAAGTTTGACAGGTGAGGGGGGAAAACTAGTCAAATGTCAATGTAGATTTATTATTTAACTATTTATAGAAAATACATTAAAAATTCAGCCCTTGTCCTGGTCC
Organism: Bathymodiolus septemdierum; assembly: GCA_963383655.1. Classification (NCBI taxonomy): domain Eukaryota; kingdom Metazoa; phylum Mollusca; class Bivalvia; order Mytilida; family Modiolidae; genus Bathymodiolus; species Bathymodiolus septemdierum. Next base: position 6,581,088 of record OY726527.1, read on the forward strand.
ACAAGGATGAATCTGGTACCTTGTAATAACAAATATAAAAATTGGGTACCAGTAATTTAATTATTAATTCTTATTTATAGTACACCAAATTTCATGGAATTTGTGGGTTGCATCAATTGAACAAAATTCAGAATACTAGTACAATGAAAATTTGTCAGCATAAATCTGTACTTAATCAAGAATGAGGGGATCCATGAATTTAAGTATCCATGGAAATGCATTTTTCCCCTTAAAACTATGATAATTGGCATCTAAAAAATGAAATTAAATCGAAGTAGTCACAAATACTGTTTTATAGCAAATATAAAATATCAGGACTATCCCATTGTCTACTAAATCCTCAAATAAAATATCATATTTTTTTAGCCAAGATAACATTGAAAATAATAAACAGTACGCCTACCTTGAAACGTTTACGAAAAATATTTGTTGGAATCTTCATGATACAACGGTTATATCCCCACACTACAATAATGTCCTACAACAAACTACACGACAAAAACATTCTACAACAAATTCTGTAGCTGTTTAAGTCATCCTAATTATTTACCAGTATATAATGTCTGTTTCTTGGCAAGGATTTCTAAAGTTCTAATTTTAGCAAGGAAGGATTTTTCATTTCAATACAAGGCTGTACATTGTCTCGTCTGGTCTAAAGTTCTTAATTTAGAAAGGGAAGGTATTTCATTTCTATCCAAGACTGTATTAGTAATAGTCTTGTATTGCTAAGGTGTTTAGACAATAAAGTGCTACTTGATGTGGACAAAGGATGACCATAGGTCAGTGTGGCTTAAATGTCAAGTTTACAAATAGCATGATGAACCAACTGATTGAAAAATCTGTGTTATGTCATCAGTGTACAATGAGATGTCAAATTAATTCTGTCTTAAATCTGTGTTATGTCATCAGTGTACAATAAGCATACCTGTTAACCCTCCCCCTTTTCGCGGGAGTCTCCCGCGTAAGAGCCTTATCTCCCGCATGGACTGGATCTCCTGCGCGGGAGACATTAATCTCCCGCACACACCTTTTCCTCCCGCACGACCTCCCCCCAACAAAAAAATCAAGTACAATAAAATCTTCACCTACATTTTGCGATCAATATTTCTGGAAATTCCCCATTTGGAACTCCGTGCTGATGAAAAACGCCGAGAGATACGAATGGTAAAGGTGTTTAAATGATATCCGGTTATTGATCTGTTTGACACCTTTACAGGTAAACTGGGTCATGAAGATTAATTAAGGTGTTGATGATTATACAACAATTATCCACTGATTGACAGTTAATTGGGGATAAGGAAGTGTGTTTGTGGCACACGCTTAGATGATTAGAAGTGTGATAGCGGCAATTAAAAATAGTTATAAACCGTTGTGCAAACAGGAGTCGGACAACCTTTGATGCCGAGGAAAACTTCTTATTTCGATCAAACGTGCAATGAATTCATCTCGGATTGAGTTGTTATGGCTTGTTTGGGACCAAAGCCGATCAAAGTATTATTTAAGGACTAAGTTCCAGGATGAAATTGATAAACCACAAAAATGCCAAAACGTATGCTATCACCCAACGCACCAGCAGCAAAGTGACTTTTTAATTTTAGTGCTCTATGACTTTATTGTTCAGAGCATTCTGTCTTCATTGTTATTGCTTTGTTATAACCTTATGATTATGAATGACTATGAATAAATTATAAATACAGTTTTTATCCTTCATTCATCATATGAAACACTAATAAGACAGAAATGTAAACAATATATATTGAAATGGGATGCAGTTGGTTCAATACTGAAACAAACAAAAAGAAAACATCAATTAACAATAAAAACATGCATCAAATATGTCGATAAAAAATCTCCAGTTATGAGACCAAATTTCCAGCCAAAAATTTACAAATCTCCAGTTGTAGCATAGCAAATCTATCACATGTATGCAACTACAAGGTACAATTTTGTGCGTTTAAAGGCGACGCACAAAATCTCCCCCTTAGAAGAGTTGGTAGGGGGGAGATATCCCCCCTAGCAGTTCCCAGAGGTTAACAGGTATGCAATAAGATGTCAAATTAATTCTGTCTTAAACTGATAACACCTCATATTGACAATCTTTCTGTCTTACTAAATTGAAAAATTTAAATAGTTTAAATTTTAAGATAAAATTTGATTATCATCTACAGATCTCTTCTTACTTCATAAAATATCACAATACACTGACTCAGTCCTCACGATGAGCACCGGTCCTCCACTGACTCAGTCCTCACGATGAGCACCGGTCCTCCACTGACGCTGAGCACCGGTTCTCCAGCCTAACACAAGTAAATCCATGTGAAATTTGTATTTTATATTAATTTTCATGTCTGACATTAAAAATATTTTATTAATGAAATCAAATTTATTGTAATTTCACTGTTTTAATCCATATTTATTAATTTAAATAACATAAAAATAAATCAAATTATTCAATTAAACATGGTAATATTTGTTTTTCTTCTAATTTATTTGAAGATTAAATAAATTGTTCTTTACCTTACAGAATGGGATGTGATGTTTAGACATCATATACTCCTTACAGAGATTACAAATCTTCATCATCATCTTGACCTATGACCTATGTCTATAGTAATAACTTGTCAACCTTCTCCCTAGTGTAGGTGTCAGTATCTGATTCCAAAATGTCTTAATTTCACTGGATGACTTCACCATGTAAAATTAATTCTATTATAATTTTACACAATTAAAAAGAAATTTCCCAGAAATGTCGGATGTGTTGACAGATGAAAGAATTATCTATTAATTATATATTTTTATATACATGGAGATTAACTCAAGTTTAATGAGATTTAATTGCTATTAAGTCAATGTTGTTTGTTTAAAATTAGAAACTAAACAGGCGTGACAATGGAACAATTGATTGACAGGCTTCAGGTCATTTGACCATAACATTTTGACATATTTGGAAACCATTCAAGCCTGTCCACCTACCTCTGGACATAATGGATCACGGCTTGGGGTGGTTCAGATCAATAAATGAACAGTAATTTCCTTCCTGGTTAGGGACTACCTCATTATTCCACCTAAGACATCAATAATTGTCATATTTCACTCTATATATAGACATCAAAAACTTTCTCTGACATTGTCTTTCCAAATACACATCTGTTTAAAACTTTACTCTCATATTTTGACCTGAGAAAGGATGGTCTTTGAATAAAAAAATATAATGTAAAAAAACAAGAGAATTCTATTCATTTCTAAACAGGTGCACAGTCAAGGAAATTAAGAATTTGAATCCACAGGACATTCGGTCCTGTGAACTGTGAGGAATTGCAGGACCGAACTAGATTTTACAGGACCTACAATAAAATAATGATTTTTTTTTTAAATAATAAATTAATTTTATTTAAGTATCACATATTGATTGCATTAAACTTACAATCACACACAGTAATATCTACAATTAGACAGCGGCGTAAAGGTTAGCATGCGAGTGTTCATGGGTTCGTGCTCCGATCGGGTCAGACCAAAAACTATAAAATTGGTATTTTTTGCTTCTCTGTTAAGTAGCAGCATTAAGGAGAAAGAGCAAAGACTGGTTGGCTCTGAATCAGTATAATGTGTCCAAGTGGCATGACAATAAATATATTATTGTATACAGCATGATCATATTCATTAAAGTATATTTCCACTCTAAAATTACAAAACTATTTGTGACATTAAAAATTACTAAATGAAATATTCATTCTATCTAAACAAATGAATCCTTATATGCAAAAAAAAATAGAATAAAATAATAGCTCTATGCTACCAGAAAAAGTATAATTAGAAACCAGAATTTAGAATTACAAAAGAATATATATATAGCTCTTTAGGTCCATTGGTTCCAATGCACCAGTTGCAGACCATAACATTTTGTTCAACGTTGTGATGAAGCCAGGGTCGGTCCTGCTTCCAAGAATCAATAAATTTACGTTCTCGATCTTTTTCATACTGTTTCTCTCGTGTTTTGAAGTGATAAAATGTTCCAAATTAACGACGATCGTTAATGAAGAAAACTCTAGAGAATAATATTTTTCCGAAATACCACGATCACTGTAGTCGCACGAAATATTTTACGACTTCAACATATTACGATAATAACTGTCGTAAATAGTTAGTGTCTTTACCAAAACTCATGATTATCAATTACGATATGTATTATTTATTTTAGGAGTGACATATTACTGTTGAATGAAAAATTATTGATAAATTTTCAAAAATGCTATATCAAAAGAATGAAAATGTTTTATGAAAGGCAAGATATATTAAAGTAAGTATTCTGTTTATCTAAAGCAACATACATCAATTTTTCATTTGGAAAAAATCCATATTTTGACATGTTTTAAGAAAATATAACCCTTTATCATCACTTATTATGAGAAAGGTGTCATGCAATATACAAAAATACTATAATTATTACTTATTGTTTATATGTAATTAAATTGAAAACATTGTGGAAGTTTGTAGAAGCATGGTTTATTATTTTTTTTATTTAAAAGATATGCTTATTAAAAGTGTCACACTCCTGACATTAGTTATTTTGATTCCCTAGCTATGCTATGTCATATATCAGAGCTATTTCCAACTTTTTTCTTTGATTGGGTCTGGAGCTTTTGGAAAATAAAGAAAATTGTGAACTATTAAAGCATACAACATAGTACTATACAATTAAGATAAAATGTCACACTCCTGACATTTTTTGTGTCTCTCCTTATGCAAGCCCAATTTTACAACTATCATATTCATCCAGTCTAATACTACTAAATTATTATAACTAATGTTTTTTTACAACATATTTTGACTTTTCTGAACTAATTAGTCTCAACAATGAAAAATTATTAAGGTTTAATTTGACATTTGTACAATTTTCCAAGTTAAATTTATTCATGTACACTAATTTAAAAAATAGAATAATTTTTTGTCGCAAAATCATAGGGTCACAAAGCATCTAGATATTTGAAGTAAAATGGTACAAAATTATAGAATACCATCTTTCTTTAATATATTTTTTATTTTATTTTTTCTATCATCGAGGTAAGTTAAGGCAATTTAAAGTTTGTCATGCTAAAACGTCACACTCCTGACAAATTTGACCAGTTTTTAGAGGATAACTTTTTAACCGGAAGAGCATTTCCATAACACTTTGCATGAAGATAACTGTTACCATTGTGCTTGTTTTAAGATATTTACCTTTCTTTCATATCATTTAATATTCAAATTATTCTCTGAAAATGAAAAGTCTTCATTTTTTTGAAAATCACCCAATTAGAAATATTTTTTAGTTGAATTTACCGAGAACCTCAATTTATCTATTCTTAAAGGCAGCAGCTGACAAAACAATTTACCGGACAGTCGGTCCGGTGAGTTAACGAAAACTACCGGACCGCCGGGAAATTTATCGGACGTGGTCCGTCGCCAATTTCCTTGACTGGGTGCAATATTGTATGTGCAAATTATACAGCTCCACCTTCCCCCTCTCCCACACGCTAATTTTCCATGGGAATTACATTTCCATGTACATTTTGTACAACCTAAAAATTTGTTTAGCACACAGATATATTATCAAGCTCGACCAAGGAACAATGTTTCCATGGAAATATCAGATATAATTTCAAAATACATGTTCAAAATAAATATATAGATATCTTATAGAGCACGACCAAGGAACAATGTTTCCATGGAAATCCCCAAGAGAAAATGAAAACGGGATCAAATGCCAGTGAAATTGGTGGGATAAGCGTCTGAAGTCGATGAACACGTGGTTTTGTTGATGCGGATGTTGCATTGATTTCCAGAAAGAGGCTGCAAGTATGGCCTGGTATCTTCATTTCAGCGATGTTGCTCTAGTTCAGAATTATCAGTTTGTATCAGTACCAGTTTGCAGCATCCAGGTCTTTCCATTTTTACCGCTCGAATATTGAATCAGCAACCAAATTTTAATAGTATTTCTAGTAAATTCACTCATGGCACAAATAAAGTACTCCATAATGTTGTGGATAAATGACAACAAGATGTCAGTTCACCACTTAAGTATGTTACAAAACCGAAAAAGCCGTGGAATGAATTCCAGAGCGGTGACAGATCACGTAAGTTGATGAACAACCTGGCAGTAAAACAGATCATTCAAGTACACAAAAAGGGAAAAATCGAAAGATTTACACAATCCAACTACTCACCATTAAACAAGATTTGGAAACTCCCAACAATGTGTGCTTATGTAAGCTCAGTTTGTAATGTGCATACAATTTTATGTCTGACTAGCATCACACTACCCCCATGGAAAAAACACAGAAAATATGAAACCAAAACTGATGTAAAACCCAAATTCTGGCTTTATCAGAAAGTCACTTCAGCTGAGCTGGCAGGCTTAAAGGAGAACGAAACCATCCAGATATTTAATTAAAAATCAAAAGTATAGTTGTTTTCAGGTAATGTTCATATCAAACAAAGATAATATTTCATCTCCTTAAAAAGTATAAGGGGATTAAAAGAACGAATTTTGAATTTCCTGCCTTATAATGGGATTAGACATCTTGTGGAACTCTAGTATTGAAGACCACATAACGTATATTGTACCCAGATTGTATGACAACATTCCATCTATTCAGGTTAACAAGTGAATAGCTGATGGACAAATAATACGTTACAAATGTTGAATAAACATCAGAATAAAAACAAAAATAGAAACCCTTAAAATGTTTTACGTCATTTATCAATTGGCAAAGCTACTTGCTTACACTTATATTTAATTTCTACTAATATTCACCACATAAAATACGTGACAAAAAAAAAGGGGGGGGGGGGGGGGCGGCCAGAAATGCCATTTATACTCTTTATAAAATTAATTAGAGAAGACTTTATCTGAAGAAAAAGATTAATGATTAATTTCAATAGTTCCTTCAGTTGAACAAATAATTTGTTTTTACAAAAATCGAAAATCTTGACAAATATTGCATTGCGATCGGTACACAGATCGGTACACGTGAGGACACACAATTAAACATTGAAAGCTGATGAAGCATCAGCGATTGAATGTTGTTGACTACGTCATTTCTTCTTCTGAATATTCAGGTTCAAAATTATATGCAACTAACCCCATTTCATTTGAATTTCTATCCATTACGGAATTCCAAAAATGATACTATTGTTTTGATACAGTTGAACAGGTAAATGGGAATGGATGGAGTGACGTCACTGATAAGGGAAAAATGGCAGCCTGCATGTTTTGCGGGAAATTTAAAATTAATAAGATATAAACGTGCTTTAACATCAGCCCTTGTAAAATTTTCATAAAAAACGCCATATTTTCATTTTTTTATTAGTTCTAGATTCTGTAAAACCACAAATCAAAAGTTGGTTTCGTTCTTCTATAACATATTTCATGAGATCCAACTATATTTCAAGCTATATACATGTGTATTCCTTCAGAAAATGCAGATTCTTAGTATTTCCTAATCTGGATCCTGGCATATTCTGAACAGGATGAAACAGGATCCAAGCAGGATCCCGGTATATTCTGATCGGGATCCTGCTTCTTAGCTGGGAATCCCGGTGGAGTCTAGTGGGATTCCAATTGGAATTCCGGTATATTCTGCCGGGATTTATTCGGGATCCCACTTCTTTTTCCGGGAATCCCGGTATATTCCAATCAAAATCTCGCCATATCCCAGTGGGATCCCAGTATATTTTGACTGGGATTTATATTGGGATCCCGCTTCTTAGCCAGGAATCCCGAAATTTTATCCCAGTGGAATCAAGTGGGATTCCGATTGGAATCCCAATGAGATGCCAAATTTATTTTCTCTTGGGTCACATATATGAACTCAAAATTTGTCTAGAACATATACAATGTATATCTATATATATATATATATATATATATATATATATATTATAGAGCTTGATCAAAGAACAATGTTTCCATGGAAATAACAGATATAAATTCAAAATTTGCTGAGCACACATTACAGTGCTCTAAAAGGAACAAATCTATAATGAATCCAAAAATCATAATTTTAGCATACATTATAGAATGCCACAAAAAAAATCAGACACACACTTTACCATTAAAGTCAACATACAAATTCTAAAATAAAAAAATCTTCAAAAAGAGTTAAAATTGTAACTTTACCTTGGTATAAAATCATCCTACACAGTGGTATGGTTATTAAAATGTAAATGGTGAGGTGTTGAAAGGATGCGTGGAATGTCGAGGGCTGTACAGGGAGGCTCTCTATACCCATATAGTTATATTTATTACAATTTATTAATATATGACAGCCATAAATTTACAATATTTAACCTAAATTTGATCAAAATGTTTTATCACAAGGGTAATTTAAATAACAACACCTTGACAGAATTTTAAAAAATTATATACAGGTATAATATGGTAACAATGAACAAAGATTTTTTCTTCTGATACACTGAATAAATTACCATAATCTTAAAAGGTTATGAAGGGTTAGGGGTTATGGTGCTTAACGCCACTTTCAACAATATTTCAGTTATATCATGGCGGTCTGTTTTATTGGTGGAGGAAACCTGAGTACCCGGATAAAACCACCGACCTGTCGTAAGTCACTGACAAACTAAAAGGTTATGAAAAGAAAGTTTAAACAGTGATGGTCAACAACACCACTCAACCTCAAATCACTGAAGACAAAAAAGACCCTGGCTTAGGACTGACACAAAAAAGTGGCAGGGCTAAAATAGTTTTCATTCACTATATGAAATGAAAAAATATACATAATTTGAATAGCACATGAATACAATGTAGATTGAATGGTAATTGGGAAAAATCTCCATTTCTCATTGAAATTCTGAATTAAAATTTCATACCAGTAATCACAGGGGCTTGGGGGATTTTTTTTTATGTGATAGGGAAAAAAAGAGTTTTGTTTACCTTAAAATCTCCCACGACCCCTGTTCTAGTAATCTTGAAATTATCTGAATGAGGAAGTATATAGAATCTATATCTTTTTAAATTTTTTTTCCAAGGGAACCAAGAAAACATTGCTAACTATAGTATAAGTAAAGAATGCCATCAAACTTTTCAATATAATATATTTTTTAACTACTCAAGTATGAACCAATTATGACAATGTACTCCTTTAGACCCTCCCTAACATTAGCATGTCATATTTATATTAATAAATGTGTCAAACTGATTCATATTCTGTCAACCATTTACAAAACATAATGTTAACCCAACATATGTAACATACAATGTTAACCCAACATATGTAACATACAATGTTAACCCAACATATGTAACATACAATGTTAACCCAACATATGTAACATACAATGTTAACCCAACATATGTAACATACAATGTTAACCCAACATATGTAACATACAATGTTAACCCAACATATGTAACATACAATGTTAACCCAACATATGTAACATACAATGTTAACCCAACATATGTAACATACAATGTTAACCCAACATATGTAACATACAATGTTAACCCAACATATGTAACATACAATGTCAACCCAACATATGTAACATACAATGTCAACCCAACATATGTAACATACAATGTTAACCCAACATATGTAACATACAATGTTAACCCAACATATGTAACATACAATGTTAACCCAACATATGTAACATACAATGTTAACCCAACATATGTAACATACAATAATGACCCAACATATGTAACATACAATGTTAACCCAACATATGTAACATACAATGTTAACCCAACATATGTAACATACAATGTTAACCCAACATATGTAACATACAATGTTAACCCAACATATGTAACATACAATGTTAACCCAACATATGTAACATACAATGTTAACCCAACATATGTAACATACAATGTTAACCCAACATATGTAACATACATTATTCCTGGCTTGATAAAAATATTGGTTGTTGATCGGTGAATGCCCCGTGTGTACAAAACCAATGCACCCGACATGTAGTTACGTAATGTCATGGAGGTTTTTACGTTGCTATAAATGTCAAACTCAAATAATCTTGACTCACTTTGCATCTCACACAGAAAAGGGAGGACGAAATTCTTGAGAAAAAATGGAAACATCCACATAAATACAGAAAAAACAACAAAGCAGCAAATTATATTGAGAGATTTAGTATTCCTACTGTATTGATGGCCATGTTTACTGTTTGTGTAACATTTGTTGATTCATGCTACATAAAACTTTGTTTTTGGTGTTATTTCAAATTTGTGTTTTAATAGAAATGAAGTTGCTTGAATACAAACATTTTAAAATCATATCGCATTTTTGTTATCTGAATTCTGAATTCTGAATTTGTTTTATTGTACCACCAGCTCACTCAAGGCACATTTTTTCATCAATAGCATTCTTGAGCTTATTACTGGTGACCTCATGAATATTGTACCTATCCATGTGACAATACACGCCAAATACAAAAAACTAAATCACAACAAAACAAGACTGAGAAACGTTGATAATTGGTAGGGTGATACCAAATTTTCTTTGCATTATGTAACCATCTTGTCTTAATTAGAAGAAATTTGAATCACACATCTGGTATAAAACATTACAGGGGACCAGTACACCTACTCTCTAGGTCATGGTCTGGACCCTTGAAAGCTTATGTTTTATCATTCTCGAAAACAAATCAGTCATGGATTTAAAACTTAAACAAGATGAACTCAACTTGTAGGCTAATGCTCACTTATGATACCCCTGCCGCTTCCCACGATATGGGGTACCTATATGAAGCTTGTGACCAAAAATCTGATTTCTGCCATCAATAGTTGCTGAGAAAAATGCGACGAAAAATGTGCATATATGTTCAATGTGTATAAAAGCCAACTAAGTCAGCAAACAGGAAGTAGGAATCTGACGGGTCAAAAAACGCTTCCCACAAGATCGGGTACCTATATGAAGCTTGTGACCATATATCAGATTTCTGCCATCAATAGTTGCTGAGAGAAACGAATAATGTGCATATATGTTCAATATGTATAAAAACCAACTAAGTCGGCAAACAGGAAGTAGGAATCTGATGGGTCCAAAAACGCTTCCCACAATATGGCATACCTATATGAAGCTTGTGACTAAATATCAGATTCCTGCCATCAATAGTTGCTGAGAAAAATGCGACGAAAAATATCTTGGGACGGACGGAAGAACGGAGAGGTAAAACAGAATACCCCCTCAGGCGGTATAAAAACACATTATATTTTTACATTAGAATATACTTTTCCCTCAGATATTTGAAAAAAAAAAATATATTTTTCTGCCAATCAATGATATAAACTTAACAAATCATAAGCCTGGTTACTGCTAAACAATATTTTTAATAGTGGTCTATCTATTAAAAATTAAACTATTGAAAGTATATGAAGCTGCTACAATATAAATACACAAATTCCTACTGTCTATATCTGACAATTAATTGTTGATAATTTGAGTAAGTGTCTAGACTTAAACTGATCTGTCCTCTAGATCAAAAATATCATAAGAAATGAAAGGTGTGATATTTTACACCCACCTGACCTAATTAAGTTATTTAAATTCTTTTGATTTACCTGATAACAGGTCACCATACCTTTTTGTTCTGTGATAATTACAAATTTGTTTTGATTGCAATTTTAGACAAAGTAATTATTTGTCCATGTCTGTTTACTGTAGTGTCTGTAACCTGTCGATTACTATCACTTAAAGAAAGAGTTTTTTTAAAACAAGTTTATACAGAAAAATAACAAGTCTATGATAAATGCCTGTACCAAGTCAGGGTCATTACGGTTTTCACAGTTTTCCGGTTGTTGACTGATTTTGTCTGTTTATATAATTATGAGTTTTAACTTTCCCTTTGTAAGATTGTTCGGAGTTCGATAATTTTGTTATTACCCTTATATAACAAGTCTATTATAGTAATTTGCATATTCTATATGTATTATATTGTTAATCCAAAAAAAATTGCTAAAATTTCTTATTAACAATATTTGTATATTTTTGACGAGTACATGAACTTTTAAAATACATTCTAATAATACAACGAACGGGCCAACCAGCCAGTTATTATGAATTAGACAGACCTTAGATGAATATTTGGGACACTTAAAATATCTAAATATAAACGAGATCCAAAAGGATGTTTATCATTTTATTCTTGCTAAAAAAAAGGCAACCTAATTTGACTTTCTTAACATTTAAAATGTAAAAATATAAAATAAAAACAGTTCTGTATGTATTAAGTAAGAGAATACAACTGGTAGATTCTCCTTTACATGTTACACTGTTCTGTATGTATTAAGTAAGAGAATACAACTGGTAGATTCTCCTTTACATGTTACACTGTTCTGTATGTATTAAGTAAGAGAATACAACTGGTAGATTCTCCTTTACATGTTACACTGTTCTGTATGTATTAAGTAAGAGAATACAACTGGTAGATTCTCCTTTACATGTTACATTGTTGTGTATGTATTAAGTAAGAGAATACAACTGGTAGATTCTCCTTTACATGTTACACTGTTCTGTATGTATTAAGTAAGAGAATACAACTGGTAGATTCTCCTTTACATGTTACACTGTTCTGTATGTATTAAGTAAGAGAATACAACTGGTAGATTCTCCTTTACATGTTACACTGTTCTGTATGTATTAAGTAAGAGAATACAACTGGTAGATTCTCCTTTACATGTTACACTGTTCTGTATGTATTAAGTAAGAGAATACAACTGGTAGATTCTCCTTTACATGTTACATTGTTGTGTATGTATTAAGTAAGAGAATACAACTGGTAGATTCTCCTTTACATGTTACACTGTTCTGTATGTATTAAGTAAGAGAATACAACTGGTAGATTCTCCTTTACATGTTACACTGTTCTGTATGTATTAAGTAAGAGAATACAACTGGTAGATTCTCCTTTACATGTTACACTGTTCTGTATGTATTAAGTAAGAGAATACAACTGGTAGATTCTCCTTTACATGTTACACTGTTCTGTATGTATTAAGTAAGAGAATACAACTGGTAGATTCTCCTTTACATGTTACACTGTTGTGTATGTATTAAGTAAGAGAATACAACTGGTAGATTCTCCTTTACATGTTACACTGTTCTGTATGTATTAAGAGAATACAACTGGTAGATTCTCCTTTACATGTTACACTGTTCTGTATGTATTAAGTAAGAGAATACAACTGGTAGATTCTCCTTTACATGTTACACTGTTGTAGCCAGCCATATATTGAAGGTGTTTATTTTGATATACAAAAATGTAGTTCAGGATTAGTGTGTTTGTTGTGATATAGTCCATGATTAATGTCCTCTATTTTTCTTACACTCTGGTTATTGTAATAGAGACTGGGTTGTCTAATAATTTACTATGTAACAGACTATAAAGACAGAAATCTACAATTTATAGACTCTACACTGTCACATTAATATTTAAAACTTTTTATCTTGAATAAATAAAACTTAACAAAAGAAATAATAACTAGATGGTCATAATTATACCTAAAAATGCTATACAGCGAAATACATACTATACAGGTGTTCTATGATATAGATAATAGATATAAATGTTAGAGAAAACCCAATCCAGAGACAAAAGCAAAAGTAGGTACACAAGACACGAAGACAAACAAAACAAAAAACACAACACAGAAAACAAAAAAGATGAGCATGTTGGTCAGAGCAGACTAAAACCAGGGGTGAACCAAAGGTTAAGCTGTTCCTACCTCTTGTAAGACAACTGTCATGTTGCTTTTATTTTATTTTAATACCAGGTGTAATAAAACGAGGTTAAATCATGAATTTATTGAACAAATAACATTTTTAGCCAATTACACATAATTCATTTTACATGTACAACTTTTTTATGATTATTTTTTTGGGTATTAAAGTAATTGATTAAAATTACAATGTTCAAGGGTCTAACCACCAAGGGAAGGAGTTCTAGGAATCATTGAGATAGGACCTTAGACTTAATTTCTCTGCTGTTCAGAATAAAAAACCTCTGATAGAGATCATGTGACACCTTTTAGTTCTGCAGACAAATAATTTGACCACTTGTCTTGCAACATATAAAATAGTAAACTATTTAAGAGGGTTAGTGTTATTGTTGAAAGTGGCATTAATAACACCATAACACTTACTCCCTCCCATTTACATCTATAACTCAAGTTTGTATATATATTATTCTTATTTTTGCTTCGATTTATGGTAAATAAAACATTCACATACAGTATTAATTTAATAGACATGTATATTGTTGGTTGCTTAAATTATAAAAACGATAATTAAAAATTTGTTGAAATAAAAAAAAATTAAAAATGTAAAAAATCTGTGTAACTTACTTTGACAGGTGTGTCATATGCATTGTACCAAAAGTTAACATTTTTCTGTATTCTAAGATCATTTAAGCTCTTAGACCATCTCAATGGGTCCTGACGTCTTAACATTTGAAACGAATACGTTTTCCTCATTTTGAATAGCTAATATCCCAGACTATTGTAAATCTTTGAAGCACAAAGATAATTTTGAATGAGTAGGTACTCCTGTAGAAAGGCTACATATATAAGTCTAACATTTTAACAGCTCTAATATAAAACTGTCTCCTTTTTTTTCGGTAATGACTACAATGCAATGGCCACTTTTTAAAATACTAATCTACATGTATGTCAGTGTCAAAAACGTTGAAGAAATCCTGTGTGTTATGTCAAAGTCTCTCTTGCATAGTAAAATAGTAGGGCTAATCCAATATGTTGTAATAACAATGGGTCTTAAGGTCAATGTTTAGGTTATTTAAAATATTGGCCTTGTAAAACCTCTGCTTGTAAATCTCTCAATTGTATCTGTTAAAATGGCATTCAATTAATATTTTCTAATGGCTAATGGCTAACATCCAGGCTGTTGGTCATTCTTGTCATATAATTCCTCAGTCTACACTGTATAATGTCAGCTTAATATAATAATACAATAAATTATATTGCTAGCTTTAAAGTGTTGATGGTATCCAAAAATGCAAACTTCAAAACTGACTGTGACACAATTTTGATTTTTCTAACACACCATATATATAATCCACAAGAATTTATAACATAAATGTTTCAATTTGTTAATTTTTTCCTGTTTGAATGAGTATCACTTAAAAATTGGTGAAACACGCAACACAGACAGAATTCTCAGGAAAAAATCCATACAGCCTTCAGGAAACAAAAGGGGTGTGACAGACATATACATGTACCATATTCAAACCTGTCTTTATCTCCTTGTCCTATGACTATGTCAAGACCAATTTTCCAACACTTAGTCAGAAAAATTATGCAAATGTATTCTATTTTAATTGTATGGTAATTGAATTATCAGATTAGAAATCAAATGCATAACTTAGTCCTATGTTATTAATACTAACATGTACATTGTACCGTTATATGTCTTGTAATTAATTCCTGTTATACATCTTGTAATTAATTACTGTTATACATTTTGTAATTAATAGGAACAAATTTAATTCTTTTTGATATTGAACAATTATGAAGATTATTTTTAAATAAACTCCACACTTCAAAAGTGGCTTAAATACTTCACGTTAAAATTACTCTACAATAAAGTTTATAAATAAACTGTTCCAAAACAATATGCATACATGTACTTTCTTACTTCTATATGGAGTTGAGACAACCGACAACTAGAATTCCATACAACTAATCCATCATGAAAATCTCTCATGTACATGTAGCAGCTTTTGTGGATATGAGAAAGATCAAATTCTGTAACCATGTAACTGATATGGTTCCTAACGTTTCTATCTCCTGTGTTATAAAACTCCACCAAAATATGTCACCATTTATTGTCTCCAAACTCTAGTTACATCTGAAACCCAAACTATCTCAATTGACTTCATAGAATCCTCCAATCGGCTGCAATTCATTCAATTATGACGGCTAGAATTTTTAATCCTTAAGTTACAACGACATTGTCACATGTGGTAACATTATTAAATTTTTTCACTGGACAATATTTCACCCCTTAACTCAAACTGTCAACTTTGTTGCATTCCGTTGTCGTAAACAAACAATAAATTTACACATTAAAAAATATTGTAGAAAATTTTTGTGAAATAAAGAGAAATATTAAATTCCTTTATGATATAATAACTTTATAATCTCTCCTAATATTATCTTCAATGTATTTAAAATGTCAACAAACTGATTTCAATGGAATTCCACAATCCTGAATGAAATAATGTAAAAAATGTAAAAAATACAAAAAACGTGGCAGTCGTATTCTTTGTAAGTACAGCTTAGTACCTCCTTGTCTTTTAGCTATCAGAATTATCCCACATCCATCTACTCTATAAGATTGGAAAGACGAAAATGTTTGAATAATGACAAGTCGTTGTACACTCGTTGAATTCTCATGGTCACTTCCACCGTCTGTGTATTATATTAGCTTATTTAACCAGGGTGGAAGAACATGTTCAGTAAACACAAAAATGACATCAGATTTTTAGGATGAAAGATTACTCAGGAATGTAGCGTAAAAATGTTGTCGTCCTGAGGTCATTTTTTTTTATTATTAACATTGTCCAGAAACGGTCAGTAATTAATTTTACCTACTTATAAAACCATCCATCATAATTTTGTTTATTTTTAGCCATTTTTCAAATATTATTAATAATTTGATCAGGAAAAATGGCAACAATTAAAAAAAAAACTGATGTTAATTTATGAAATAACAATTTTAAATATTGTTTTAATAAACTTTATTATGATTGTAAACATTTAATCAGGCAATTGTTTCAATTATTGTCAGTATTCTTGATCTGGAGTAATTGCAATTAACAGGTAAAAATCATCATGTCACATCTAAATAATCTTTAATTGTTGTGTAAACATTTATATAGTACCAGGTTTTGTTTATCTGGATATAGTAATTAAGACTAATTAAATATTTGACACTTACGGGTGGAATCGCAGTTAGAGTTTGAAAACGTATTTTGTATCGGACATTAAACATTTATTTTACATAATATTCTGCGATTTTAATTTCTGCGGTCCAGAGTTGACCGCAGAATACCGCAGAAATTACCGGTTATACAGTAATTGATGCTAAAATGTTGGGGGACAATCAAGACCATCATCATATGATATTTGTTTTTACATTTGTACCTATGAAATCAGTGCCTATCATCACTAAAGTCAATTTGATTTCAATGGTGAGGTGTAACTTGATACAACTTTATAAGGTAATGTTTTGTCACAGGTTTTTTCCAGTTTCCTCTACCACTGACACCATGATACAAATGAAATATTCCTGACACACCATAAACCCCATAAAACATAACCCTAAACTGTCATCAAGGTCATTCTCTTATCTCAGCAAACTGGAGTCTGTCATCAAGGTAATTCTCTTATCAAACTGGAGTCTGTCATCAAGGTCATTCTCTTATCTCAGCAAACTGGAGTCTGTCATCAAGGTCATTCTCTTATCTCAGCAAACTGGAGTCTGTCATCAAGGTCATTCTCTTATCAAACTGGAGTCTGTCATCAAGGTCATTCTCTTATCAAACTGGAGTCTGTCATCAAGGTCATTCTCTTATCTCAGCAAACTGGAGTCTGTCATCAAGGTCATTCTCTTATCTCAGCAAACTGGAGTCTGTCATCAAGGTCATTCTCTTATCTCAGCATCTGGCCATTTAATAATTGAATGGGGTTAAGTCATCAAACTGCCAAAAGTAAAGATACAATAAAGGAATCCGAAACATGAAACCTTTTAAAGAAAGATTCTACATAATCTTCTCAGTTGATTTTAACCACTATCTGTTGTTTGTATATCATCTTTCTTTTATTCGCTAATTCTACTACATGTATCTGCCTTTAAACAGCATATTTTTTACAGGCAATTTTTCCTTTATTTGTGAATTCCACTACATGTATCTGCTTTTAAACAACACAATTTTTAACATGCAATCTTTCCTTTATTCTTTAATTCTACTACATGTATCTGCCTTTAAACATCACAATTTTTAAAATGCAATCTTTCCTTTATTCGTTAATTATATTACAAGTATCTGCTAAACAGCACAATTTCTTAAATGCAATCTTTCCTTTATTCTTTAATTCTACTACATGTATCTGCCTTTAAACATCACAATTTTTAACATGCAATCTTTCCTTTATTCCTTAATTATACTACTACAAGTATCTGCTAAACAGCACAATTTTTAACATGCAATCTTTCCTTTATTCATGCATTTATACAATTTTTAAAATTGTCCAATTACATTATGTTAATTAGTTTTTAAATGTGCACTTTACAATTTCAAGGTTACAGAGATAAAACATTTAAATTATCTTACAAATTAATGTACAATTTCTTTTAAATCTTTTGATATAATTCACACTTTTAACAGGTAAACAAATTAACAGGTATTCAGTTTACATGGTAGATAAATAAATATTTTTGTTCCCAAACATTTACTGAGGTATTAACACTCCTACTCCTGTCTTCAGGGGATGTGTACTAAAACGAGATGAACTGTGAGCTAATGCTCACTTACGACACCCCTGCATATATGTTCAATGTGTATAAAAACCAACTAAGTCGGCAAACAGGAAGTAGGAATCTGACGGGTCCAAAAATGCTTCCCACAATATGGCATACCTATATGAAGCTTGTGACCAAATATCAGATTTCTGCCCAGGGATTGGGAAGACCACGCTTCAAGTTGATTGTGGCGCATTGAGGTCCGTTATCTATGCGCCCATGTGTGCCCTGTAAATTCTGATTAATTATTTTATTATTTCATGTGTCCATTAAAGTCGTTTTCTATTTTGTGTCATGATTTTGTCACTGTCTTCACTCGTCGTTAATTTCCCTTTAATGGCGGTTCCTTGATTTTCCCTTTCTATGTTTAGAACAGTTATTTGTGTCACCCAATCAGACAAAAAGATTCACTCTTTCGATTCTAAATTTAGCATATTTAAAACACATTTGTCCTGGCGTTTCGTTTTCTTTTCTGAATAATTGATCGGTTTTGGTGGAGTGTATTCTACTTTCTGGTTGAATAGAATCTAATTACAATTAATTGGTACAAGTATACCACGCCAATCCTTTTATTTGAGTGAAAGTTGTATCTATAAATAAAAATCGCAAACCGAAACCATGCGCTTGGTATAACTAATAACCAAAAAGTATCAGGGAGTGTGATACGCTATTTCCAACCCAAAATGGACTTTTTTTTCTTTGGTTACATTTTGACAGTTAATACTTCAAGTCACGTTCCTGTGTTAAATTAAAAAAAAAAATTGTGTAATCCAAAATGCAATCATAACATGAACTGATATTTTTTTAGAACATGTGTACTTTGTTTTTTCCATCTTAGCTTAGTGAAAACAATTGTCAAATCAGCAAAGTACCCAGTTGATAATATGCCATCCTTTTGGAAAACTATCACTCTGTTTCACAAGGATGAAGTGCCTGAAATTATTAAATTGGCTCAATATGCACTCACTTTACCACTTCACACTTGTAGCTGTGAAAGAGTGTTCAGTAACCAAAACTTGATATTTACCAGACTTAAGTCTAGGCTAAATCCTAAACTCAGTGACAGACTTTTAAGAGTAAGAACACAAGGCAAGGGAATAACCAAGCATGACTTCCAAAGCTCTTTGAACAGATGAAGGGCAGCAAAGAACAGACTCTTGAAAAGAAACTTTTATTACAGTGTAGACTATCTTTATTAAAATGTTTGTTCATCTGTTCATTCAAGCTTTTTTTTATTACTAGTCAAACCAAGACATCCAAATTAAGAAGATACATTGTATATGTTATAGGTTAGATCTGAAACAAGCAAACTTAACAACTGTATGATTGCTAGGTTTGCTTGTTTCAGATCTAACCTATGCAACATGTACAAAACATCTTCTTAATTTGGATGTCTTGGTTTAACTATTTGCTTTTTCATGTTACACAATCCATACAAGTCTAAAAAATGATATTTATCAATGCATAGGCTAGCATGCAGTTTAATTAACCAAAGTTGTGGTCCGTTGCTAATTTGAAATGGCCCATTGCAAATTTTAAATGGCACATTATTCTCTAAAATGGCCCCTTGATGTGGCCATAGTCTCTTTGACAAAAAATTCTTCCCAATTCCTGTCTGCCATCAATAGTTGCTGAGAAAAATGCGACGAAAAATATATTGGATGGACGGAGGTAAAACAGTATACTCCCCCTCCGCTGGAGCGGAAGTATAATTACATATTTACCTGTACATGTAATTGCATATATCACTTGGAATACATTATTGAAAGTTTTATGCAAGATTTATTTAATATTGTACAGCAATACCCTCAGCAATGCTATTGTAAATACAGCCTCTAATATAAGTTACAGGCCACTGATACAGCCTCTAATATAAGTTACAGGCCACTGATACAGGCTCTAATATAAGTTACAGGCCACTGATACAGGCTCTAATATAAGTTACAGGCCACTGATACAGCCTCTAATATAAGCTACAGGCCACTGATACAGGCTCTCATATAAGTTACAGACCATTGATACAGCCTCTAATATAAGTTACTGGCCACTGATACAGCCTCTAATATAAGTTACAGGCCACTGATACAGCCTCTAATATAAGTTACAGGCCACCTATACAGCCTCTAATATAAGTTACAGGCCACTGATACAGCCTCTAATATAAGTTACAGGCCACCTATACAGCCTCTAATATAAGTTACAGGCCACTCATACAGCTTCTAATATAAGTTACAGGCCACCTATACAGCCTCTAATATAAGTCATAGGCCACTGATACAGCCTCTAATATAAGCTACAGGCCACTGATACAGCCTCTAATATAAGTCACATGCCACTGATACAGCCTCTAATATAAGTTACAGGCCACTGATACAGGCTCTAATATAAGTTACAGGCCACTGATACAGCCTCTAAAATAAGTTACAGGCCACTGATACAGGCTCTAAAATAAGTTACAGGCCACTGATACAGGCTCTAATATAAGTTACAGGCCACTGATACAGCCTCTAATATAAGTTACAGGCCACTGATACAGCCTCTAATATAAGTTACAGGCCACTGATACAGCCTCTAATATAAGTTACAGGCCACTGATACAGCCTCTAATATAAGTCACAGGCCACTGATACAGGCTCTAATATAAGTTGCAGGCCACTGATACAGCCTCTAATATAAGTTACAGGCCACTGATACAGGCTCTCATATAAGTTACAGGCCACTGATACAGCCTCTAATATAAGTTACAGGCCACTGATAAAGGCTCTAATATAAGTTACAGGCCACTGATACAGGCTCTAATATAAGTTACAGACCACTGATACAGCCCCTAATATAAGTTACAGGCCACTGATACAGCCTCTAATATAAGTTACAGGCCACTGATACAGCCTCTAATATAAGTTACAGGCCACTGATACAGCCTCTAATATAAGTTACAGGCCACTGATACAGGCTCTAATATAAGTTACAGGCCACTGATACAACCTCTAATATAAGTTACAGGCCACTGATACAGCCTCTAATATAAGTTACAGGCCACTGATAAAGGCTCTAATATAAGTTACAGGCCACTGATACAGGCTCTAATATAAGTTACAGACCACTGATACAGCCCCTAATATAAGTTACAGGCCACTGATACAGCCTCTAATATAAGTTACAGGCCACTGATACAGCCTCTAATATAAGTTACAGGCCACTGATACAGCCTCTAATATAAGTTACAGGCCACTGATACAGGCTCTAATATAAGTTACAGGCCACTGATACAACCTCTAATATAAGTTACAGGCCACTGATACAGCCTCTAATATAAGTTACAGACCGCTGTTATAGGCCAATGTTTTTGCAGTTCTTTTTATGGACCAACTGACCTGCTGCAAGTTACTGATGAACTTGATCACATAATGTTGTATTGAGTACATCTCTACTGGCCATGAGCAGGATTCAAACTCACAACTTTAATGACTGTATTAAGATAGTTATACAATGTTGTTTTACTTATACAAATATATACTAATTTTGTTTACTTTAAATTCTAAGAACTCTATATTGATGCTGAAAACATCAGTTGTTTAACATGTAAGTAATTGATACACAGAATTACCTTGTTCGATATACAAAGCAAATTTTGGAAAAAATTCAATGAACAATTCTATGAATGGATTTTTCGTATGTCAATAAAAATCATTAATGTACACAGAAACAAAAGATATAGGTGAAAGCTTTAACAATGATATTTAGCTTACAATATGTATTATATTTATATAAATAATATTTACTTATTACAAGTACAACTTTGTTTGCTGCATTCTTTAAAAGTTTATTATTAACACAATTATTTTAAGTTAGATGTAATAAAGACTACACAATTAATGACTTTTGATAAGGTTGACATGATGATTTATAAACCCAGAAGAAGAGATAATGACAGAGGCCAATGGCTGAGGTGATTATCACTTCTTGGGTTGATAAATATGGTGTCAACCGTCCAATATCAAAAGTCAACAATTGTTTTATTATTTAATATACAAATGTACTTCATATCATTATTATATGCATATCTTTAACTTATCCATATTTATGTAATGGATTATAATTATATTGTATTGTCTTGATGCATGCCAATGTATGGTTTATTATCAATAAACTATTTGAATTTGAATTAAATGACAATTTTGAAATGTTAATGTTAAAGGAGTTGCGATTGGTTCATAAAAATACACCGCTTAATCAAAACAATCGAATTAAAGAGCAGGTCTTCAGGATTTCTCAGATCTATATTTGGGTACTTGACAGTTATGATACACTAATTGTCTATCTCTCGTGCAAGATTGCGCGGTGATCATAATGTTGATCAAAAAGGGCGATGTATGATTCTGACCAATTAAGAAAGCAGATATTTTTAGTCATTTAATAAAACAATATGATTCCTATGAATGCCAACAACAAGTCATGACCATCGAAATACCAGTACATATTGAAAAGAAAGCTTAAACAATGTCAGTGATGGTAAAATATTCCACCAAAAACAATGTATTACCTCACACCTCAAATCATTGAACACAAAAAATACTACGATATAATTATGGCGTTGGAAACCCAGTTTCTAGCTTGGGACACTCCGACAGCTTAAAATATAACAGGGTTAAATAGCTTATTGAATAAATAGCTTTGTATACAACTTGTCTGGCATAGCCTTCTTTTCACTAAATGTTTATCAGCCCTTTCAATAAGGGGCGGTACCAGGTACTTTTACCCACCTAAACAGTGTCTGAAATTAGGGCCACCTTTGGCTGGCCCGAACAATTTTTTTTTAGCCAGCAAAAAATTAGTCACTGGTCCAAATGGCATAATGGTGGCCCAAACATTTTGTGACATTTTTTTTATGGAAAAAAGACATTAGATATCAATATATAAACAGTTTTCAGATTAATTGTTTTTATCAATAACACTAAAATTCATTCTTTCACTAGTCTCACAGGGGTTGGGGGGTTCTTCAAGGTAATTTTGGTAGGTACAGGTGTGCAGCTGAAATTGCGAAAACACCCCAATGCATATATTGCTATCAAATGAAACCTAAATTTACTTGTTATAACCTTTTTGGCAACCTTGATGCCATTGGCTAGGGTTGTCTTAAGAAACGATGCTAGTCCATCGGATGGGGACAATAAAAGGCTGGTTTGTGCAAGGGGAGATCAATGCCATGATCACATTAAAGACATCTGGAAAAGAGTAGACTAATGCCACTACAAGGACCGCTCTTGCACTCCCCAGAGTGAAGAGTGACATCACTTGTTTCAATTCACTATGAAGAAGTGATTTTAAAGTAAAATAACATCTCAGTTCGGGGTAATGTTAGTTGGTTATTCATTCCAAATAAGTATTTCACTTTGCTGAAATAACAAACGGTGCTGTCATTTTCTGTTATATAACTGTTAACTTTTCCTGTTATTTTTTAATTTGTAAACAAAAGTTCTGGTTCCAAAAAAGAAAACCACTCCTAATTGTCATTAAAATGTAGCTGTGTACATGAACTATGAAAAGTTTAAAAGAAGTGACAGGCCAGATCATTTCCGTAGTTTGACATTACTGTCAACGATTTTCTCTCCGCTGTTGGGGAAAGTTTTTCAATGATTACCTAAGGATTGACACAAAAAGGTCTCCGATTTCTGTAAATTGAAATTCGTACATGTACATTTTGCAGCAGATTGAATGAATAAATTTCCGAACCGTGGAAGATACCAGATCGCAAACATTACAAGTTGACAGAATTCTCTTTATTGTTTACAACTTTCCACTTCGTCCATGATTTTTAACAATTTTAATAATTAAATCATAAAGAAAGAAAAAAACACGTTTCTTTTCTAATACATATGTATTTAGTGAATACTTGTGTATTACATGAACACGTGTAGGAAACGTGTATTGATTGGCTCGATAAAAATACATGATTGGGGAGAACAGTAAATTACATTAGCTGTGTATTCATTGGCTACAAAAATGTATTTGGACCAATCGCTGTGCTCGTAACAAACCGTTTTCGACTAGAACAGAAGAGTTATCTACTGTTGAAGTTACAGTTTATGTTCGGTTTCGGTAAAACAACAATTTTTAACGGTCTTTTAGGCAATTGCCCAAACGCTTTTTGTTGGGCCAGTGACTACCTAATTTGGAGCAGCTTTTGGTCGACCGAATAAGATATTAGTCGCATTTGGCGACTGGGCGACCGTCCATTTCAGGCACTGCCTAAAAGAGTCTTTGGTATCGACTGATTTTAAAGAGTGTTGTATAAGATCTTAATAAAAAGTACCGCCTGTAAATAGTGAAGTACTGGTACACTTGAAAAATATTGAAAGCTTTGATATACATGTATGTACATATTATCCTCTTTCCAATAACCTGACAGTCCTGTCAGAAGACAGCTATATTTATATAATTACACAATATTAACTGGATTTAAAAAAAATTAAATGTTTTACTCAACGTAAAGTCCAATCGATGACCAATAACTGTATAACAACATGCAGTTTGTGTGCACATAATAATTATCGAGACGTCAAGTTCTATCTATGAACAATAATTTTATAATAATTACATGCAGTTTGTATGCACATAATTGTTAAGGATGTCACTTAACTTAGAAATAATTACATAAATAATTGGTTATATGAGACGTTGTGTTGTCAGTAATTATTGATAATAACAACACATCAGACCAATGGAAGGTACATTTAATGTACACAAATCAATTGTATAAAATTATACTGTATACAAATTTGAATTTCAATAAAAACAGTTTTTTTTTTATTATATACATGTCTTTTGTAACACAAATGTTTATTAATTAAACAGGCAGTCTTGATCATATATGATTATTTATCATTTAATTACTTAGGTGTCATAATTATTATCATTATACATGACCCAGTCCTCACGATGAGCACAGGTCCTCTGGCCCAAGACCAGTAAAACTTTGTTCGGACCAGTAAATTTTTCAGTTTTTATTTAGAACTATATAAAAATAAATTCAAGAATTTGATCTGGACCAGCAAATTTAAAATTTCATTTCAAGGACTGCAACCTTCCAATGGTTAGGGGTCATCGTGGCCGTCATCCTATGATTGTAAAATTGTGAGTTTGAGATAACCAAGAGTACCTGAGTAAAAACGATGGACCTACCTATGACGCTGACAATTTTATCACAACTTTGAATAAAAACGATGATTTAAAGATAATAATTCTAATTATGTTAATATTTTAAGTAAAACAGATTGGTTGACATGTTAACAATTAAAAAAATTAATATTTAATTTTACAAAATTTTCCAAATACCACACAGATGTAAAATGATCTAAGCATTACTAAATGTATAAAATTAAGCATAGGACAAATTTCAAAGACACTATATACAAATTTGTTTTACCTTCTCAAGAATTAACCCCTTATCGCTACCAATATTGGAAAACTGGTGACTACAAAATGACAATTGTTTTCTCTGTATATGTACAATGTTATACTGGCAACAAACTATTTAAAGAATGTACCATCCATTGATATAGCATTGATTTCTACATTATTTGTTACAGAACAGAGAGGCTGCTTATCATACAACAGATATAAGTCTCTTCTATCTACTTATAATATAATCTGCTTTCAAAACAATAAGATTATTTTATTGTTTAAGTGTTTGTAGATAGAGAAAAGTCAAATACCGTAATGACCCATGTATAATGCTCTAGATTTTACATGTATAATGCTCTAGATTTTACATAGATTCTTTATTTTGCAGGAGGGGTGTGCATTATAAACTAGAGGCTCCTGTAATCGCTCACCTGGCTCAAAGTTGGCCCCAAAAAAGAAAAGCCATGGGTAACTGCTTTCACAGTAGAAATTTTTTTAAGCATTTAACCCATGGTCCTATGTAAAAACTATGTCTGCTGATGGCGACAATCTAGCATGCAGGTTGCATGGGCTCACCAGACACAATTCTGAAAGGGGACCACTAATGACCATTTCACAATAGTTTGGGCCCCATTGGCCCAGCAGTTTCAGAGGAGATAATTTTTAAGTGAATTTTTGTGAATCTTCTATTTTTAGCAATGGCTGCCATCTTCTTTGGCAGGCGGGGTTGTCGAACATAATTCTAAAGACCATTTCACCATAGTTTGGGCCCATTTGAACCAGCAGTTTCAGAGGAGATAATTTTTAAGTGAATTTTTGTGAATCTTCTATTTTTAGCAATGGCTGCCATCTTCTTTGGCAGGCGGGGTTGCCGAACATAATTCTAAAGACCATTTCACCATAGTTTGGGCCCATTTGACCCAGCAGTTTCAGAGGAGATAATTTTAAGTGAGTTTTTGCCAAATTTTCTATTTTTAGTAATGGTGGACATCTTGGCTGGCTGGCGGCCGGGGTTGTCGAACACAATTCTGAAAGATGACCACCTAAAGACCATTCCACCATAGTTTGGGCCCAATTGGCCCAGTAGTTTCAGAGAAGATAATTTTTAAGTGATTTTTTGCAGAATTTTCTATTTTTAGTAATGGCTGCCATCTTGGTTGGTGGGTGGGGGGGAGGGAGTAGGGAACCACCCAAGGACCATTACACCAAAGTTTGGTTCAAATTGGCCCAGTGGTTTTAGAGGAGTTGATTAAAATGCAAAAAGCTGACGACAGACGGACAATAGCTCACATGGGTCAGGTGAGCTAACTAGAACAATATGTTTCACTCTTTTTTAAGACTGGGAAATCACATTTTTCTGCAGATTTTCATTATGCATGGTGCATTATGCAACCCTATGGACGGTATTCTATTTATCAAGAGTATATTTACAAAAATAATGTACTTCAGATTAAACACATATTATTATATCTGCTTTAAATCTGGTCTGCTTTGACAACAATAGCATGAATTATATTTTGGGTTAGGGTTAGAGGTAATGGTGTTTAATGCCACTTTCTACAATATTTAAGCTATGTTGTGGCAGACGGTTTTATTAGAGGTGGAAACCGGAGTACCCAGAGAAAATAGACCTGCTACAAATCCCTGGCAAACTTTATCACATGATGTTGTATCGAGTACACCTTGCCACGCGCAGGATTCGATCTCACAACTTTAGTGGTGATAGGCACTGATTGCACATGTAGTTGTAAATCCACCTACCATATGATCACGACCACAACTGTCCTTTTGTAAGAGTTTGCATTAAGAAGTACCTTATCCGTAATATAAAACCAAGACTTTTTTTTATAAGTGTCTAGCATTTGATAATCTGATCTGTATGTCTTAAAACATATATATTTGATTTTAGCATAATGGAAATTTTATCTTTTGATTCCCTATCTGTACCTCCACTGTGGAGAGCTCTCTCTCTTAGCTATATCTAGATAATAAGTACCTCCACTGTGGAGAGCTCTCTATTAGTTATATCTAGATAATAAGTACCTCCACTGTGGAGGACAGCACTCTATTAGCTGTATCTAGATAATAAGTACCTCCACTGCGGAGGACAGCACTCTATTAGTTATATCTAGATAACAAGTACCTCCACTGTGGAGGACAGCACTCTATTAGTTATATCTAGATAATAAGTACCTCCACTGTGGAGGACAGCACTCTATTAGTTATATCTAGATAATAAGTACCTCCACTGTGGAGATCTCTCTATTAGCTATATCTAGATAATAAGTACCTCCACTGTGGAGAGCTTTCTATTAGTTATATCTAGATAATAAGTACCTCCACTGTGGAGGACAGCACTCTATTAGTTATATCTAGATAATAAGTACCTCCACTGTGGAGGACAGCACTCTATTAGTTATATCTAGATAATAAGTACCTCCACTGTGGAGGACAGCTCTCTATTAGTTATATCTCGATAATAAGTACCTCCACTGTGGAGGACAGCACTCTATTAGTTATATCTAGATAATAAGTACCTCCACTGTGGAGGACAGCACTCTATTAGTTATATCTAGATAATAAGTACCTCCACTGTGGAGGACAGCACTCTATTAGTTATATCTAGATAATAAGTACCTCCACTGTGGAGAGCTCTCTATTAGTTATATCTAGATAATAAGTACCTCCACTGTGGAGGACAGCTCTCTATTAGTTATATCTAGATAATAAGTACCTCCACTGTGGAGGACAGCACTCTATTAGTTATATCTAGATAATAAGTACCTCCACTGTGGAGATCTCTCTATTAGCTATATCTAGATAATAAGTACCTCCACTGTGGAGAGCTTTCTATTAGTTATATCTAGATAATAAGTACCTCCACTGTGGAGGACAGCACTCTATTAGTTATATCTAGATAATAAGTACCTCCACTGTGGAGGACAGCACTCTATTAGTTATATCTAGATAATAAGTACCTCCACTGTGGAGGACAGCTCTCTATTAGTTATATCTCGATAATAAGTACCTCCACTGTGGAGGACAGCACTCTATTAGTTATATCTAGATAATAAGTACCTCCACTGTGGAGGACAGCACTCTATTAGTTATATCTAGATAATAAGTACCTCCACTGTGGAGGACAGCACTCTATTAGTTATATCTAGATAATAAGTACCTCCACTGTGGAGAGCTCTCTATTAGTTATATCTAGATAATAAGTACCTCCACTGTGGAGGACAGCTCTCTATTAGTTATATCTAGATAATAAGTACCTCCACTGTGGAGGACAGCACTCTATTAGTTATATCTAGATAATAAGTACCTCCACTGTGGAGATCTCTCTATTAGCTATATCTAGATAATAAGTACCTCCACTGTGGAGAGCTTTCTATTAGTTATATCTAGATAATAAGTACCTCCACTGTGGAGGACAGCACTCTATTAGTTATATCTAGATAATAAGTACCTCCACTGTGGAGGACAGCACTCTATTAGTTATATCTAGATAATAAGTACCTCCACTGTGGAGGACAGCTCTCTATTAGTTATATCTCGATAATAAGTACCTCCACTGTGGAGGACAGCACTCTATTAGTTATATCTAGATAATAAGTACCTCCACTGTGGAGGACAGCACTCTATTAGTTATATCTAGATAATAAGTACCTCCACTGTGGAGGACAGCACTCTATTAGTTATATCTAGATAATAAGTACCTCCACTGTGGAGAGCTCTCTATTAGTTATATCTAGATAATAAGTACCTCCACTGTGGAGGACAGCTCTCTATTAGTTATATCTAGATAATAAGTACCTCCACTGTGGAGGACAGCACTCTATTAGTTATATCTAGATAATAAGTACCTCCACTGTGGAGAGCTCTCTATTAGTTATATCTAGATAATAAGTACCTCCACTGTGGAGGACAGCTCTCTATTAGTTATATCTAGATAATAAGTACCTCCACTGTGGAGGACAGCACTCTATTAGTTATATCTAGATAATAAGTACCTCCACTGTGGAGGACAGCACTCTATTAGTTATATCTAGATAATAAGTACCTCCACTGTGGAGGACAGCTCTCTATTAGTTATATCTAGATAATAAGTACCTCCACTCTGGAGGACAGCTCTCTATTAGCTATATCTAGATAATAAGTACCTCCACTGTGGAGAGCTCTCTATTAGTTATATCTAGATAATAAGTACCTCCACTGTGGAGGACAGCTCTCTATTAGTTATATCTAGATAATAAGTACCTCCACTGTGGAGGACAGCACTCTATTAGTTATATCTAGATAATAAGTACCTCCACTGTGGAGGACAGCTCTCTATTAGTTATATCTAGATAATAAGTACCTCCACTGTGGAGGACAGCACTCTATTAGTTATATCTAGATAATAAGTACCTCCACTGTGGAGGACAGCACTCTATTAGTTATATCTAGATAATAAGTACCTCCACTGTGGAGGACAGCTCTCTATTAGTTATATCTAGATAATAAGTACCTCCACTGTGGAGGACAGCACTCTATTAGTTATATCTAGATAATAAGTACCTCCACTGTGGAGAGCTCTCTATTAGTTATATCTAGATAATAAGTACCTCCACTGTGGAGGACAGCTCTCTATTAATTATTTCTAGATAATAAGTACCTCCACTGTGGAGGACAGCTCTCTATTAGCTATATCTAGATAATAAGTACCTCCACTGTGGAGGACAGCTCTCTATTAGTTATATCTAGATAATAAGTACCTCCACTGTGGAGAGCTCTCTCTTAGTTATATCTAGATAATAAGTACCTCCACTGTGGAGAGCTCTCTATTAGTTATATCTAGATAATAAGTACCTCCACTGTGGAGAGCTCTCTTTTAGTTATATCTAGATAATAAGTACCTCCACTGTGGAGGACAGCTCTCTATTAGTTATATCTAGATAATAAGTACCTCCACTGTGGAGGACAGCACTCTATTAGTTATATCTCGATAATAAGTACCTCCACTGTGGAGGACAGCTCTCTATTAGTTATATCTAGATAATAAGTACCTCCACTGTGGAGAGCTCTCTATTAGTTATATCTAGATAATAAGTACCTCCACTGTGGAGGACAGCTCTCTCTTAGCTATATCTAGATAATAAGTACCTCCACTGTGGAGGACAGCTCTCTGTTTTCTATATCTAGATAATAAATGTGTAGATCTAGACCTGTTACAAGTTTCTGTGTAAATTCTTTATATACTTTTCTGAATTTAATAGTAACAAGTATAAATAGTATATTATTTCACTCTCATAGCAATACTTTTAAATTTTAGCTATATCGTGGCATCTACTTTTTAAAGAAATAATAATTAAAAAATATATATACATTTGTTATACTTTTCTTTTTCTACTTTTTACAGAAAAAAGAAAAAGCATACAGAAAAATTAAACAGAGACATATGTCAAGTCTAGGTGTTAAAATAACTGATTATATTTTAGCTTAATTTGGTCGTAATGTTTAGGCCCTTTGGTTTTATTGCTCCCAAAACTTTAAATTATATGGCTTTCCAATCTTTCAATTATGAGCATACCTGAGGCCAAAATGAAAAAAAATTTTGTTTCCCGCACCCGACCGACCGTTAGAAAACATTGCAACTCAAAATATTTTTTTGCGTGATTTGCGACGACTTTTTTTTTTTTTTTGGTTACCGGAAATCGTGACCGGAAGTTCCGATATTATTCCAGAATTTACGTTCGGAACTGGTTTACACTTTTAAATGAACAAAATCCGTCGCTCGACTTTGAAGAAACCAGATTTGTGAATGAACGCAGTCTATTTTGAAAAAAAAAATCCCCCTACCTACCGACCCCTAGGTGAAATGCAGGTTCAGGTGCGGGAAACAAACATATTTTTAAGGGTGGCCTGATGAAGGTTGGTCCAGAAAAGTGTCATGCACACTAAATTTGATAACCATGTTTTTATTAATGAGAGAAAAATATGTTAATTCAGATGGATGTGAACAGATATCTGTTTTTATGATAATGACAGGTTTCACATTTTTTATACTGTATTATATATTTACAATAAGTAAGTGTTGACATTATGAATTAATTTTGTATAATTTATTTATTAAATTTACAGCTTGTATCAAAAGAGTGCTCAACTTTCAACAAATTATAAGAAAAAAAAATTAAACAAGATGAACTGTGAGCTAATGCTCACCTATGATACCCCCGCTCTTCGGCAAACAGGAAGTAGGAATCTGACGGGTCAAAAAAAGCTTCCCACGATATGAGGTACCTAGCTTGTGACCAAATATCAGATTTCTGCCATCAATAGTTGCTGAGAAAAATGCGACTAAAAATGGGCATATACAAAATGTATGTTCAATGTGTATAAAAACCAACTAAGTCGGCAAACAGGAAGTAGGAATCTGACGGGTCCAAAAACGCTTCCCACAATATGGCATACCTATATGAAGCTTGTGACCAAATATCAGATTCCTGTCATCAATAGTTGCTTAGAAAAATGCGACGAAAAATGAGCATATATGTTCAATGTGTATAAAAATCAACAAAGGCGGAAAACAGAAAGTAGGAATCTGACGGGTCAAAAAACGCTTCCTACAATATGGGGTACTTATATGAAGCTTGTGACCAAATATCAATATTTCTGCCATCATTAGTTGCTGAGAAAAATGTGACGAAAAATATGCATATATGTTCAATGTGTATAAAAACCAAATAAGTTGGCAAACAGGAAATAGGAATCTGACGGGTCCAAAAACACTACCCATAATATGGTATACCTATATGATGCTTGTGACAAAATATCAGATTTCTGCCATCAACAATTACTGAGAAAAATGCGACGAAAAATATCTTGGACGGACGGACAGAGGTAAAACAGTATACCCCCCTCCCCCTTCGGAGAGCGGGGGTATAAAAACAGTATACCCCCTCCCCTTCGGGAAGCGGGAATATAAAAACAGGATTTTCTTCAAAATTTTTATTTTGTATTTAGTCAATTAATATTTATTTCAGACAAAAGTAAAGAGGGTCCTTGTAATAATTTAATTTTCCAGATCAATCTTCACTATAAAGTTTTTGACTTACAAGACTTAAAAAAGAATATGTTAATGTAATGTTACAGGACAGAAGAAATTTTTACATGAAGACAGTGACTGCCTTATATTATATTAAATACTGTGACGATATTGAAGAATTAAAAAAATAACAGAAAAAATATTGAGAAATAGTTGACTTGTGAGAAGCGACTACTACTAGAGGTCTGCGGTAAATGTTTTAAAATCCCACATGCTAGCAATTTCCTGACACCTAATTATAAGTCTAAGAAAACACTAACTTGAACAGTGATTTTTTAAAAGCATCATGGCCATCTCCTCACTGCTATCAAAGCACATTAGTTATTGTAACTTTCATTGGGCAAATGTTTAATCTCAGCCAAATCAGCATTTGAATCATCACGGTAGAATTTAATTTTGGAGTCAGAACCGGTGAAATTATCAGTTTTGCTGAAAGCATAACTTTTTTACTGATTGTTACGCTGTGTTTCAAAAGAACATTAATAAAACCTTTTATACTAATTTCTCTTCATTGTTGAAAGTGGTGTTAAACATCATAACCATAACCCTAACCCATTTTCTCATCAGTAAAATTCATTCCAAAATAATATTACACAAATTTATAACTAATCCTTGAAACATAACTGTTATTTATACATACCAAACATCCAACACACAATATAAAATCCAGCGTTGTTAAACCTTAGTCCCTAGAAGTTATGTAGTAAAAAACTAGAATACTAACAACAGGTGAAGACAGTGATGAATTTCACAAGAAAATAACCATCAACCTATCAACTCTATAGTCATATCATGTAATCATAGTTATCTCCCCTTATCAATTACATACTAAAATTTACACAACAATAAAAACTGGTAATATCAGGAGTTTTATGTCATTTTTACATGGCTGTGAATATCAGTCATTGCAACATGGTAATGGGACAGTCTGGACAAATCCAGGTAAAATAGTGTGTAGCTATGGGAAAGTAGAAAAAGAGAAAATAAATAAAATAATTCCACATGCGTCAATCACAAATCTAGCCAAATATCTGGTTAATCTGACGATATATATATGTTAAAAGGTTTGGGACCAGTGGGCCCCAGTTGTGACATATTGGTGGTTGGACCTCACAAAAGGTTTGGGACCAGTGGGCCTCAGCTGTGACATATTGGTAGAAGAACCTCACATTAGCTGTAATTCTTATTTTTAGCTTGATACAGGAATCTAGAAAACGGGATCATTGTATCTATTACATGATCAACAAAAGTGACAGAGATTAACTAGTAACTAAGATATACCCCCCATTCCCCACATCTGTCCAACCTATTTCCATAATCAAAACATTACTGATTGTTCCAACCAAAAATGAAAGGGACCCTGCTCTCTTCACCGGTAAGCTGCTGATAAAATTTCAAAACATTCTGAGAAACACTACTCAAGTTATCATACAACATAGGGTGAAAATCCTATTTTCCGTCATATCAAGTCCAATAACTCTGGAACGGCAAAAGTGAAAATCGTCAAAAATGAAAGGAATCCTCCTCTCTTCACCAGTAAACAGCTGATAAAATTTTAAAAGATTCTAAGAAACACAACTCAAAAGTTATCGTACGACATAGGATTTGTCTACAGACGGATGGACATGGTGAAACCAGTATACCCCCCACACCACCCCCCTGCAGGAGGTATAATGAGACCTACTACCGTACCTGTAATTGGGAATGACTACCTCGGGAAAATCAATCATTTTTAATAAATCTTGGGAAAATACCACCCAGTGTATCTTGAGAATGTTGTATCGTGCCCATTCACCACATATCCTTGTTACTTGGTACACATAATAAATATTTCAATTTCTGTATCAAGTGTACAACAACCATGACAGATCTTTTCACTCTATAAAACTTATTAATATATACATATACATATACCTTTATCTTTTTTGTTTTAGTTTATCACCAGTTCTTTCCATAATGTCTCAAAAATGACATATTTTGGGATACCCTAATACAAACTTAGTTCTGTTATCAACAGACTTAATTACCAGAACTAATTACCTACTCACCTTGATTATTATTCATGAAGTAAAGGTTAAAGGTTAAATCTCACTCAAAATTGTTATTAATTACAAACACAGGTCAATATAAGGTCATTTTACCATATATAGACATTTACAAACACTGTTAGTATATACCAGTATAAAAACAAACTGCATATAAATATCATGCACTTGTGAAGGAAGAAAATGTGATAAAACTTTGTTAAATTTTTTTTTCAAAATGTATGCTAGAATTCCTTTCATTTTAACGTACAATGTACAGTATATGTACACTGATTATTGACTGTTGGGCTATCAGTGTTTTTATTGTCATATTTAGGTATATGTACACTGATTATTGACTGTTGGGCTATCAGTGTTTTTATTGTCATATTTAGGTATATGTACACTGATTATTGACTGTTGGGCTATCAGTGTTTTTATTGTCATATTTAGGTATATGTACACTGATTATTGACTGTTGGGCTATCAGTGTTTTTATTGTCATATTTAGGTATATGTACACTGATTATTGACTGTTGGGCTATCAGTGTTTTTATTGTCATATTTAGGTATATGTACACTGATTTTTGACTGTTGGGCTATCAGTGTTTTTATTGTCATATTTAGGTATATATACACTGATTATTG
This sequence comes from Bathymodiolus septemdierum, assembly GCA_963383655.1. Classification (NCBI taxonomy): domain Eukaryota; kingdom Metazoa; phylum Mollusca; class Bivalvia; order Mytilida; family Modiolidae; genus Bathymodiolus; species Bathymodiolus septemdierum. The sequence goes on from OY726527.1 coordinate 6,616,811, forward strand.
ACTGTTGGGCTATCAGTGTTTTTATTGTCATATTTAGGTATATGTACACTGATTATTGACTGTTGGGCTATCAGTGTTTTTATTGTCATATTTAGGTATATGTACACTGATTATTGACTGTTGGGCTATCAGTGTTTTTATTGTCATATTTAGGTATATGTACACTGATTATTGACTGTTGGGCTATCAGTGTTTTTTTTGTCATATTTAGGTATATCAATATTATCAGACTTATTGGGGATGGAGTCACATATATAACAGCAGATGAAATCTGACCATGGGTATTGTCTTGAAACATTGAAGAAGGTATCAGGGTGTTTGTTACATTTTATGTATAGGCATGTGGTAACAATTCAATGATCTTAACCACTCTGCCATGAAGATCCCATAATTTTCAAGCCCTAACCAAGACTGCAAAATAAAGAACAACCATAAAAGTGATGTTACTTTAATTAATTTCTAGGTGTAAAATGGAATTTTCTCTCATACTGTCATAGTAAATTAAATCCATATCCTATTTATTAACATTTCAGCCTGTATATAGCTAAATAGGAGACAAAATTGATGAACTTTAGTTTGAAGAATTTTTAGGTACTGTAAAATGTAGCTTTCAATAATTAATATATCTACGCTAATAAATTGTGGCCACTGACTACTGAGTGGATGATAGTGGCAGTCCTGAAACACTCACTACTGGGTGGATGATACAGTTTTTAACAGTAAAATGGGATTTTTTTTTCTCATGATCAATATTTTCCACAATATTGTACTGCAAAAAGTGGTTGTAAAGTGATGGAAGTATGATATATTCATGCAAATCAACATCTCCATAACACATCCGACAACATGATAACAGAAGTGGTAGAATCTCATACACTAATTGTCACTATATAGGCCTTTCAGTAAGAGGTGGTAAATGAACATTTTAATAAAAGGTAAATAGTGAAGTACTGGTACACTTGAAAAAACTGCTATATATATATATATATATACATGTTACCAAATCCTCAATAAACACACTAATGTTGATATGTTTCTCACTAATCAATGATAGTGTATGTATATATATATATAGTATGTTTATATGTTTGAATGCATTTTTTTGTAGTTTTATTGTCCACACTTTTACAAGCCTATAAAACTACAAAAAAATGCATTCAATTCTTATAATTACATTTAAATCACACCAAAATTTAATATAATTGAATTTTTCACTGTGAATTTTATGTGTTAGATTATTTGCTGTTGGAAATTCCTACTCCATTGATTGTTTACATCTGACGTCGTCATGGAGGCACGTGCAAGTTCGGGTTTGAGTTTTATTGGGATGTAAAATATCTCTCATAATCATGTGACCACTTCATAACCAATCATATTGTAACATTTCAATGAAAAACGGAAGTAATGTAATTATTGAGGATTTGGTGGTGTGGCGTCATTTCAACGTCATATTAGAAAACAGAGATATTATGTTAATATCACACTAGTTGGTTGATAATAGATATTATCGCATGTAACGATCAAAGAGGGGAAAGTATATTATACAGTGAAACCTGCCAATGAATCTCCTTTCGACCAACTTTTGTGTTCAGAATAGACAGATTTATGCAGGTTAAATTAAAAAGATTTCCCACATGCAGACATTATTTAAAGGTCGATTTATACAAGATGGCGGTTTATTCAGGGTTCGGTCTAAACAGGTTTTACTGTGCTACAAACGGACCAAATTATGTCTTACCTCAAGATTACGAGGTTTTACTGTAGTACAAAGTTCCTTCTTATCTTGATGAACCAGAGCAGGATATATAGGTCCCCTAGTGTCACCCAGAATCTACCACTTCTGTGTACCCAAAGTTAAAACAATGATACATTTACATTAAGACATTATATTCAGTAGCATGCGACACTCACCTTATTACGTCTTAAAGAGGAGGTTCGTCTTAATGCCTTCATATTAAAAGAAAACATAGTCCAAAATAAAATGCCATGAACAGAAATACAAGTACATGTACAAGGTTCTATGTGTGTCTATTGTATATACAGTCTAATGAGGGAGATACTGTAACAAAAGTCTGCTATCAACTACAAATGTATGTCTATCAGGGTTATACTGTGGTTTTATATCTTAATACGAACATTTCTTCCTTTCTGTACATAATTTCTTTTCTCAAATATATTTTTAGTGATATTTTAGACATTAATTAGTAGTACTGCAAGTTTTTATGTCACCGTCTTACATGATATTAACAATGGTGAGTTCACAATTTATGTTGAGCCTAAATATAGATGACATATAGTCATATATCTCCATAAACAGAGCGTAATAAATCAAAAATGACTAGAACTACTAATACTTCCTCTGTTTGTTTCTATTAACCAATTCTGTGTTGGAATACTGATGAATGACTGCACAGGAAAGTAGACATTTTATTGCAGAAACTTCCAATAATTGCAGTCAAATTCATAAAAGTTGTCATTTTTTTTACAACAGCAGACAACCTAACTTACTCTATATTTTCAATGAATATACCAGGATTCACATTTATTTGTAATAATTTAGGTAAGTGCAATACGGTATCAACGAATTAAATATTTTCCCACATATAAAACTGGTAGCATCTTTTCAAAATAATGAATAATGGAAAGATTATTCCTTGCTCATGAATTGCAGTTGCTGATTTAATGAATAAAAGACAGATTTATTTTTGTACCAGTTCATGAAGGCAGAAAATATCACCTATAATATTGTCAATACTCTATGCTGGATGAAGACGTTTCACTCATTAAACAGAAACATGAACTACAAATTCATTGCATGTGAAGAGACTATTTTCTTTCCTTGTATCAGTTTTATTCTTTTCTAGGAGAAATTATCAAGTTCCCATACAACTGTTCACATAAATCGATTAGTTTTTAAACAATATAAATGCATACTAACAAAGTTCTTTTACAAATCCTTCAAAAACGTCTTATTAAAAAAATCCAATGAAAGAACGTCTAGCACTGCCTAAAAAATTGACAAACTTGAGCACTGTTCAAAATTGACAAACTCTAGCCACTGCTTAAAATTGACAAAGTCTAGCACTGTTTAAACTTGACAAACTCTGGCACTGCTTAAAATTGACAAACTCTAGCACTGCTATTTGTCTCTCTTATTATGTGCATGTTCTGGTATGTCACAGCTAATTAATTAAACACATGCATGACACAATCATGATCCAATTGTGTCTTCTGAAATTTATTTCCAATTTTAATATCTTTCAAGTGTCAACTGTCATAAATATAAGGAAACTAATAAAGTACAAAACAATATTAAAGACTTCTTTTGTGTGTCACACATGTAAATATACTGCTACATCTATTTTACTCTTCAAAACTTTCGTCTTCCAATATTTTGTATAAAATACACATTTATTTCTGTCATTTATTCTTCAGTCTGTCATCATCATGAGATAAAATATATTTAAAAAATTGAAATTCTCCATTATTAGAATGCAATCTATAAAACAATGGTGACTGTGCTACACTATCAGCTGACTTTATATATTATACTAAATTCCTAAACTGACTGGTGTTATTCCTTCTGTTTTAAAGCAAGCATTCTAAAAAGGTAAAACTGCCGTTCCGCAATCAAATTTGGTGTTATTATCCATGGGTAAGGTAAGTAGTTAGACGATGTAACACTCCCTCATTCCTTTGTTCAGTAAAGACTCCCTGTATATCAAGATGTTTGAGTCATACCTATATACTAGGTGACCTCTTCAACAATAGACCAGAACCTTATTGACATTTGTGATTAAAAACTCTCAAGATTCTTTCAAGTTTTCTATTTAAATGTACTTATGTTTGATCTATAATGCAGTAAATATGTTGAAGAGAATACTTTAATTGAACAGTTACACTGTATAGTGAGGGTCATAACCTATAGGGGTCATGACCTTTAATACTGCAAAAAGTGAAAATATTGTCCCCCTCTTTACTACTAAATCATTTAAAAGTTTTAAATAGTTTTATCACTTACATTGTTTTTCTAATTGATTTCACTTTGATAGTATACTATCATTGTATAATGGAAAATATATGGGTCATAACCTATAGTAAACAGTGAAAATATAGTCCTCCTCTTTACTACTAAATCATTTTAAAGTTGTAAATAGCTTTATCACTTACATTGTGTTTCTATTTGATTTCACTTTGATAATAAGATTTTATAATGTAAAATAAACAAAGAATATCAAGTGTCTTTTCCTAGGAGAAGAATTCACCATACAGGCATTGTCAAGTTATTTTAAAATGTAAATATTAATAAAGACATTTACAAAAAGTGTCTCAAAATCAGCAAATGATGTACACATACCACCATTAAATAGTGATGTACACATATCACCATTAAATAGTGATGTACATATATCATCATTAAATAGTGATGTACATATATCACCATTAAATAGTGATGTACACATATCACCATTAAATAGTGATGTACATATATCACCATTAAATAGTGATGTACACCTATCACCATTAAATAGTGATGTACAAATATCACCATTAAATAGTGATGTACACATACCACCATTAAATAGTGATGTACATATATCACCATTAAATAGTGATGTACACCTATCACCATTAAATAGTGATGTACATGTATCACCATTAAATAGTGATGTACATGTATCATCATTAAATAGTGATGTACATGTATCACCATTAAATAGTGATGTACACCTATCACCATTAAATAGTGATGTACACATATCACCATTAAATAGTGATGTACATGTATCATCATTAAATAGTGATGTACACATATCACCATTAAATAGTGATGTACACATATCACCATTAAATAGTGATGTACACATATCATCATTAAATAGTGATGTACACATATCATCATTAAATAGTGATGTACATGTATCACCATTAAATAGTGATGTACACATATCACCATTAAATAGTGATGTACACATATCATCATTAAATAGTGATGTACACATATCATCATTAAATAGTGATGTACACATATCATCATTAAATAGTGATGTACACCTATCACCATTAAATAGTGATGTACATGTATCACCATTAAATAGTGATGTACACATATCACCATTAAATAGTGATGTACATATATCATCATTAAATAGTGATGTACATGTATCACCATTAAATAGTGATGTACACATATCACCATTAAATAGTGATGTACAAATATCATCATTAAATAGTGATGTACATATATCATCATTAAATAGTGATGTACACATATCACCATTAAATAGTGATGTACATATATCATCATTAAATAGTGATGTACACATATCACCATTAAATAGTGATGTACAAATATCATCATTAAATAGTGATGTACAAATATCACCATTAAATAGTGATGTACATGTATCACCATTAAATAGTGATGTACACATATCACCATTAAATAGTGATGTACACATATCACCATTAAATAGTGATGTACACATATCACCATTAAATAGTGATGTACAAATATCATCATTAAATAGTGATGTACACATATCATCATTAAATAGTGATGTACAAATATCACCATTAAATAGTGATGTACACATATCACCATTAAATAGTGATGTACACATATCACCATTAAATAGTGATGTACACATATCACCATTAAATAGTGATGTACAAATATCACCATTAAATAGTGATGTACACATACCACCATTAAATAGTGATGTACATATATCACCATTAAATAGTGATGTACACCTATCACCATTAAATAGTGATGTACATGTATCACCATTAAATAGTGATGTACACATATCATCATTAAATAGTGATGTACATGTATCACCATTAAATAGTGATGTACACCTATCATCATTAAATAGTGATGTACATGTATCACCATTAAATAGTGATGTACACATATCACCATTAAATAGTGATGTACATGAATCACCATTAAATAGTGATGTACATGTATCACCATTAAATAGTGATGTACAAATATCATCATTAAATAGTGATGTACACATATCATCATTAAATAGTGATGTACAAATATCACCATTAAATAGTGATGTACACATATCACCATTAAATAGTGATGTACACATATCATCATTAAATAGTGATGTACATGTATCACCATTAAATAGTGATGTACATATATCATCATTAAATAGTGATGTACACATATCATCATTAAATAGTGATGTACACATATCACCATTAAATAGTGATGTACACCTATCACCATTAAATAGTGATGTACACATATCACCATTAAATAGTAATGTACATGTATCACCATTAAATAGTGATGTACATATATCACCATTAAATAATGATGTACATGTATCACCATTAAATAGTGATGTACACGTATCACCATTAAATAGTGATGTACATGAATCACCATTAAATAGTGATGTACATATATCACCATTAAATAGTGATGTACACCTATCACCATTAAATAGTGATGTACACATATCATCATTAAATAGTGATGTACACGTATCACCATTAAATAGTGATGTACATATATCACCATTAAATAATGATGTACATGTATCACCATTAAATAATGATGTACACATATCACTATTAAATAGTGATGTACATGTATCACCAGTAAATTTTTCACTTTTTATTTAGATATAAATAAATTCAAGAATTTGATTCATACCAGTAAATACAAATGTTCATTTCAAGTATCACCAGTAAATATCAAATAATCCATCATAAATTTTAAAAAATAAAGTTAAATTTTTTAAACAAATATCAATAATACAGACCTTGTTTTGACATCAACCAGAATATCCTCAAATTAACGTGAGAGAAAAAAACACATTAAAACTACTTCTCATCTAATATCTTTTTAAAATGGGATTAAATGCCCTTGAAATTTGAAATTTACCTGATTTTTTGGTTAAAATAACATTCTTTAAACCACCAAAGCTTTTGTTGAAATGTAAATAAAAGTATACACTTACAAGCCCTACATTCCTTGTATTATACAAACATCCATGATTTTCATATTTTAGTATTTTAACACTCATTTTTTTCATCTATCAAGGAAACGAATTAATATAAGTTTTTTCAAACTTGTTTTTGAATCCCTTTAATTATGTGTATTATATTGAAATTGATCTTATTGTACAATATTATTCATTAATTAATAAAAATAAGCTTAAACTGACATACTAAGTTTTTTTCCTTAGAAATAACGTTATTTATATTGTTATATATTTACAAACCAAAATCTATAATTTCTCTACTAAAGAAAATCCTAACAAACTCAAAGAGAAGAAAGAACCTAATCTATATCCTAAAGTGCTAATTCTTATTTTAAAGCATTCTAGTAATGCAGTCCTCACAATGAGCACTGGTCCATCTAGTAATGCAGTCCTCACAATGAGCACTGGTCCACCATCACAGGATCAATACATTTTTCAGTTTTTATTTAGAACTATATAGAAATAAATTCAAGAATTTGATTCAGACCAGTAAATTAAAATTTTCATTTCGAGGACTGCTGGTGATGTAAAAAATCTTAAAATGTTGACGTTTTAACAGATTACAAAAATTCATTGGGACTCGGGTGGCTCAATGAATTAGGTAGTTGGATCTAACAACTCATAAAAGCCTATCACCAATATGGCGTGGGTTCGCGCCCTGCTTTGTAAATTACAAAAAAGGGTGCACTCGACTCGCAGCCGCAAGTGATAAAGTTTACCAGTTGCTTGCTCATGGTCAGTGGTTCTGGGTACTCCGGCTTCCTCCACCACTAAAACTGGTCACCATGATATAGCTGAAATATTGTTGAAAGTGGCGTTAAAACACCAAAAATCAAAAAAATCTAATCAAAAATTTATTAATACAAATTCTTCAAGTTTATATATAAGATATTTTAATATCATGTTAATATCCTTCAAATATGATAAATCATATATTGACATCTGATTTCACTTAAAAAAGAATTCAATTTTTAAGTCATTGTGCAAACATAATATCCTGTGTGGAGATCAGATTAGACATTATAAGATCATTGCCATTGGACAAAGAAAGGCTTTTAAAATGCTAGATTTTCTTACATCATAAAATAACATGTTAGGTCACAATGACCATCAATTACTTTAAAATGCATAGAAAGATAGAAAGACATAGAAAAGATATTATCACATCATTATGTATAATAATACCCATGTATATATATCTAGGAGTAGGAGTTCAAAAAGTAAAATAAAATGTTTGTAAGTACGGGAAAAAATATTATCATGCCTTATAGTGTTTTTTTTTGTGTGTGTATGTTAACGTATAGTGATGTCCAATATTTTGCTGTTACGCATGGATGCATCCTCATCTTTTGAGTTTTCTGTGCTGTGTGTTTTGTTTTGTCTTCGTCCTGTGTCAATGTTGCTAGTTTCTCTGGATTGTCTTCGTCCTGTGTCAATGTTGCTAGTTTCTCTGGATTGTCTTCGTCCTGTGCCAATGTTGCTAGTTTCTCTGGATTGTCTTCGTCCTGTGCCAATGTTGCTAGTTTCTCTGGATTGTCTTCGTCCTGTGCCAATGTTGCTAGTTTCTCTGGATTGTCTTCGTCCTGTGTCAATGTTGCTAGTTTCTCTGGATTGTCTTCGTCCTGTGCCAAAGTTGCTAGTTTCTCTGGATTGTCTTCGTCCTGTGCCAATGTTGCTAGTTTCTCTGGATTGTCTTCGTCCTGTGCCAATGTTGCTAGTTTCTCTGGATTGTCTTCGTCCTGTGCCAATGTTGCTAGTTTCTCTGGATTGTCTTCGTCCTGTGCCAATGTTGCTAGTTTCTCTGGATTGTCTTCGTCCTGTGCCAATGTTGCTAGTTTCTCTGGATTGTCTTCGTCCTGTGTCAATGTTGCTAGTTTCTCTGGATTGTCTTCGTCCTGTGCCAATGTTGCTAGTTTCTCTGGATTGTCTTCGTCCTGTGCCAATGTTGCTAGTTTCTCTGGATTGTCTTCGTCCTGTGTCAATGTTGCTAGTTTCTCTGGATTGTCTTCGTCCTGTGCCAATGTTGCTAGTTTCTCTGGATTGTCTTCGTCCTGTGCCAATGTTGCTAGTTTCTCTGGATTGTCTTCGTCCTGTGCCAATGTTGCTAGTTTCTCTGGATTGTCTTCGTCCTGTGTCAATGTTGCTAGTTTCTCTGGATTGTCTTCGTCCTGTGCCAATGTTGCTAGTTTCTCTGGATTGTCTTCGTCCTGTGTCAATGTTGCTAGTTTCTCTGGATTGTCTTCGTCCTGTGCCAATGTTGCTAGTTTCTCTGGATTGTCTTCGTCCTGTGCCAATGTTGCTAGTTTCTCTGGATTGTCTTCGTCCTGTGTCAATGTTGCTAGTTTCTCTGGATTGTCTTCGTCCTGTGTCAATGTTGCTAGTTTCTCTGGATTGTCTTCGTCCTGTGTCAATGTTGCTAGTTTCTCTGGATTGTCTTCGTCCTGTGTCAATGTTGCTAGTTTCTCTGGATTGTCCATTCTTGATTGCCCTTCGGTTTTCTCTAACATTTATTTCACGTGAACCTATATTTCAAAGTTTAGGTTTTACTGAAAATAAATAGCAAAATAATTGGATGTTGGACATCAACAGTGGAGGGTTATTATCCCATTCATAGCCACATTATTTTACTAGAGCTCATCTTTATACACTCACTTTGAGGTAATGAGCTTATACTCATCGCTGAAAACTTTATAGTGACTTTGAGATGTATAACGACAATAAAAACATCTGATCTCACCTCATCTATTTCAGTATCACTCTCCATACTCTTACTTCTCTTTTTACCACTTGGTGACTTTGATCGACTTTCCTGGTCTGATGATTTGTTACTGTAAAAGAAATGTTTCCGTTGTTTCATCAGCATGCAAGATTGAAACAGATCTATCTTTGTGCTTGAAACAAATATTTTAATGACAGTGTACCCTTTTTTATAAGAGTTTGAAGATACCAAAGGGGGAAATCAGTAATTTGAAGGACAGACAACACAAATGCCAAAATAAAAAGGACAAACAACGATCTACAAAACATTACATAAAAAACTAATGATCGAGTAACATGAACCCCACTAAAAACCAGGGGTGAACTCAGCTGCTCCAATAGTGGCACACATCATGTTACTTATACCACCTTCTTTTCTTAGTTGGATTTTTATAGTCCTAGCTCACTGAAACAAGTCCACAGATAGACATGTTACTCCACTCGGACACACTATCCTGAATGCGATTCAAACAGTCCTTGCTGTGTGCTTACCTCAAACCTATGATCTACCACACTCAAGGAAAGCATGCTAACCATTACATCATCGATGCAGTTCTTTTACTCTTTTTCATATTATTGTGTTAGGGATACTTGTAGCAATTTATGTTGACGAGTTCAGAAGAAATTTCTGAAAATTTTGGTAAGTCCACCATTGTAAAAATCGAAAATTTGAAAACTCTGATGAGTCCCAACTAAAAATGGTGATACCAGGACTCATCTAGGCAAGTTGCAAGAACCTCTGTTAAATGTGTGACAAGTTACCTTGAGGCTTTAGATGGTTTTCCAGAGAGATTTTCAAGACTGGCAAGAGCAGAATCTCTTTCAGTTTTTATTTGTTGTAATTGTCTCAGTGCATGGTCACGTTCTTTAAGAGCCAGTTCATATCCCAACTGTAAGGCTTTTGTGGGTCCTTTTTCATCAGCTATAGCTTCTGGCAATAAAAAAAACAAAACATGCATAAACTGACAGAATGCAGAAATTAGAGCAGTTAAGTGGCTTCATGAGTGCAGACATACAAAGATGTTGTCAATGTGGTTTCCAGTATTTTGTAAGAAAATATTGAAATGTGATGAGTTAAAGATGACAGGGCAGATGGAAGCAAAGTGATGGTATCATGCCAATATCTAACATGAAACCATGAGAGTTAATAAGAAAAAGTTCAAGAAAGAAAGCTTTCTACATCTATTGGAGGTAAATTCAACTAAATTTATAGCATGTGTTGAAAAGGGTTAGGGTGCCCGCTCTGGATTCGAACAGGAGTTCAAAAGAAAAAAATCAAGAAAGAAATTACCTACTAAAGGTAAATTCAACCAAATTTTAAAAAGCAAACCAAAAAATACCATGTGTTGAAGGGCTTATTTTGTTGCTAAATTTAAATTATTGGTAGGATTAATTTGTCAATTATCTTATTACACCTAAGGGAAGATTACTTTACCTATGATTACAGATCTACTAGTGATAATCATTGATTTTATATTATCTCAACTTACAGGTAGGTTCAGGTATCATGATAAATTGGGAAATTTTATGCTAAAATAAAGTTAACAAGGGCAACGCAAAGCGTGGTGTATCCCCTCGCCTAAAAATTTGACATGGTGACCTTGACCTATGACCTTGAAAATCAATAGGGTTCCAGATTCTCCTAAGGACTAAGTATGTACCAAGTTTGGTCAAAATCCATTGAAGGATGTTGATTCTAGAGTGTTCACAAGGATGCTACACGGTAAAACTTTGATCCGGTGACATTGACCTATGACCTTGAAAATCAATAGGGTTCCAGACTCTCCTAAGGACAAAGTAGGTACCAAGTTTGGTCAAAATCCATTGAAGGATGTTGATTCTAGTGTTCACAAGGATGTTACGCAGTAAAAATTTAACCCGGTGACATTGACCTTTGACCCTGAAAATCAATAGGGTTCCACACTCTCCTAAGGACTAAGTATGTACCAAGTTTGGTCAAAATCCATTGAAAGATGTTGATTCTAGAGTGGTCACAAGGATATTACAGAAGGACGGACGGACGGACAGTAGTGTTACTATATCCTTTCGCAACTTCGTTGACTAGGGGATAATAACTAATTGTTAATGTGGTTTAATAGGTTATGGTAATGTAAATGAGGTTACGGTTATGGTGGTTAACGCCACTTTCAACAATGTTTCAGTTCTATCGTGGCAGTTCGTTTTATTGGTGGAGGAAACCAGAGTACCCAGAGAAAACCATTGACCTGTTGTACAGAAGTGGTATAATGTGGGATTAGGGTTAGGGTGCTTAATGCCACTTTCAACAATAGAATTTCAGTTACATCGTGGCAGTCAGATTTAATGGTGGAGTAAACTAGAGTACCTGGAGAAAAAAACACTGACAAAGATTCAGAGGTGTGACTTAGTTTCTGTGCAAGCAACAAACATTATCTCATTCACATTTTTTTTTTAAATCTTTGGTTTGCTGAAGCAAGATAGACCAAAACTATCTCTTCCTCAAAAATTCTATCCAAAACTACCTCTTCCTAAAAAATTCTATCCAAAACTATCTCTTCCTCAAAAATTCTATCCAAAACTACCTCTTCCTAAAAAATTATATCCAAAACTATTTCTTCCTCAAAAAACCTATCCAAAACTATTTCTTCCTCAAAAATTCTATCTAAAACTATCTCTTCCTCAAAAATTATATCCAAAACTATCTCTTCCTAAAAAATTCTATCTAAAACTATCTCTTCCTCAAAAATTCTATCCAAAACTACCTCTTCCTAAAAAATTATATCCAAAACTATCTCTTCCTCAAAAATTCTATCCAAAACTACCTCTTCCTAAAAAATTATATCCAAAACTACATCTTCCTCAAAAAATCTATCCAAAACTATTTCTTCCTCAAAAATTCTATCTAAAACTATCTCTTCCTCAAAAATTATATCTAAAACTATCTCTTCCTCAAAAATTCTATCTAAAACTATCTCTTCCTCAAAAATTATATCTTAAAAACTATTTCTTCCTCAAAAATTATATCCAAAACTATCTCTTCCTCAAAAATTATATCCAAAACTATCTCTTCCTAAAAAATTCTATCTAAAACTATCTCTTCCTCAAAAATTATATCCAAAACGATCTCTTCCTAAAAAATTCTATCTAAAACTATCTCTTCCTCAAAAATTATATCTTAAAAACTATTTCTTCCTCAAAAATTATATCCAAAACTAGATCTTCCTCAAAAATTATATCCAAAACTATCTCTTTCTCAAAAATTATATCCAAAACTACATCTTCCTCAAAAATTATATCCAAAACGATCTCTTCCTAAAAAATTCTATCTAAAACTATCTCTTCCTCAAAAATTATATCTTAAAAACCATTTCTTCCTCAAAAATTATATCCAAAACTAGATCTTCCTCAAAAATTATATCCAAAAATATATCTTCCTCAAAAATTATATCCAAAACTAGATCTTCCTCAAAGATTATATCCAAAACTAGATCTTCCTCAAAAATTACATCCCAAACTATATCTTCCTCAAAAATTATATCAAGAATTTAAAGAATCCATTGGTACAATTTCAGCAAATATTTTTTGGCATTAAAGTTTCAGATAGTAGAAAGAAAAAAACTGTCTACCTACCTACCCACTTCAAAAATTGAAATTGACATTACAGAAAACGAGTACTTCATGTAAGGATTCAGAGATATTAGTAACTCGTCTGAGCAAGTTCTTGACTCATCACTTGTATTTACCACTCACCATTTTTTTAACAAAAATTAACAGACAGCCATACAGTGTATAGAAGTGATATACTGTGTGTACTATGTTATCTTAAAATACAAACTTACATAAAACTAATTTTTGTTTACTGTTTTTACCGCTATCACCTATATAACCAGTTATCAATGTTATGGCACTGTAATTAAATTTTCGATTCAGGTTTTAAGAAAATACCACTGAAAGGTCATGACAATATTGAATAAACAACAAAAAACAGTGCTCTTAACTTATGAAATATTGGCAGTGTTTATATTTGGCGCTGTTGGTCAAATCCGCCAATAACGCCAAAATAAAACCACCACCAAATATAGGCCCTATGCAGTACTTCGAACTTATTCGTATTCACCGAAACCTTGAAATGGCGACTTTGTTTTCAAGTCCAGTAGGTAACCGCATGGACAATTTTTACTGTAGTCAACTAGTCATATATATATACAGTATGTTAATGGTCAGTCATTTCAGTGTCTGTGAACAAAGACACAGACTTTACAGTTTACAATAGGCCCCGAGGCCTAATTTTTCCCCCCTTAAAAGTTGTAAATTAACATTGAAATTTACCGGTACTCAAAACAATTTTTTTTAAATGGTTGAAACTAAAAAAAAATAATCGTGGATGCGCTAAGCAGTTTGAGTACTTGTACACATCCCCAGTACCCAGCAGTCATTTGATGTTAATATTTCAATAATCTATAGTAATGTTTCTGCTTAATAGGGCAGAAAATTAACAAACAATAAAATACTTAGTAGATACAACAAATGTGTTTATAGGAGGCTTCAATGAACATCTTATATAGTAGATACAACATATGTGTTTATAGGAGCCTTCAATGAACATCTTATATAGTAGATACAACATATGTGTTTATAGAAGGCTTCAATGAACATCTTATATAGTAGATACAACATATGTGTTTATAGGAGCCTTCAATGAACATCTTATATAGTAGATACAACATATGTGTTTATAGGAGGCTTCAATGAACATCTTATATAGTAGATACAACATATGTGTTTATAGGAGCCTTCAATGAACATCTTATATAGTAGATACAACATATGTGTTTATAGGAGGCTTCAATGAACATCTTATATAGTAGATATAACATATGTGTTTATAGGAGGCTTCAATGAACATCTTATATAGTAGATACAACATATGTGTTTATAGGAGGCTTCAATGAACATCTTATATAGTAGATACAACATATGTGTTTATAGGAGCCTTCAATGAACATCTTATATAGTAGATACAACATATGTGTTTATAGGAGCCTTCAATGAACATCTTATATAGTAGATATAACATATGTGTTTATAGGAGGCTTCAATGAACATCTTATATAGTAGATACAACATATGTGTTTATAGAAGGCTTCAATGAACATCTTATATAGTAGATACAACATATGTGTTTATAGGAGCCTTCAATGAACATCTTATATAGTAGATACAACATATGTGTTTATAGGAGCCTTCAATGAACATCTTATATAGTAGATACAACATATGTGTTTATAGGAGGCTTCAATGAACATCTTATATAGTAGATATAACATATGTGTTTATAGGAGCCTTCAATGAACATCTTATATAGTAGATACAACAAATGTGTTTATAGGAGGCTTCAATGAACATCTTATATAGTAGATACAACATATGTGTTTATAGGAGCCTTCAATGAACATCTTATATAGTAGATACAACATATGTGTTTATAGGAGCCTTCAATGAACATCTTATATAGTAGATACAAACTGACAGATATCTCCTACAAGATATAGTAGTCAAATGATGACATTAATATCAAAACTGACAGATATCTCCTACAAGATATAGTAGTCAAATGATGACATTAATATCAACCTGACAGATATCTCCTACAAGATATAGTAGTCAAATGATGACATTAATATCAAACTCACAGATATCTCCTACAAGATATAGTAGTCAAATGATGACATTAATATCAAACTGACAGATATCTCCTACAAGATATAGTAGTCAAATGATGACATTAATATCAAAACTGACAGATATCTCCTACAAGATATAGTAGTCAAATGATGACATTAATATCAAACTGACAGATATCTCCTACAAGATATAGTAGTCAAATGATGACATTAATATCAAACTGACAGATATCTCCTACAAGATATAGTAGTCAAATGATGACATTAATATCAACCTGACAGATATCTCCTACAAGATATAGTAGTCAAATGATGACATTAATATCAAACTGACAGATATCTCCTACAAGATATAGTAGTCAAATGATGACATTAATATCAAACTGACAGATATCTCCTACAAGATATAGTAGTCAAATGATGACATTAATATCAAACTGACAGATATCTCCTACAAGATATAGTAGTCAAATGATGACATTAATATCAAACTGACAGACATCTCCTACAAGATATAGTAGTCAAATGATGACATTAATATCAAACTGACAGATATCTCCTACAAGATATAGTAATCAAATGATGACATTAATATCAAACTGACAGATATCTCCTACAAGATATAGTAGTCAAATGATGACATTAATATCAAACTCACAGATATCTCCTACAAGATATAGTAGTCAAATGATGACATTAATATCAAACTGACAGATATCTCCTACAAGATATAGTAGTCAAATGATGACATTAATATCAACCTGACAGATATCTCCTACAAGATATAGTAGTCAAATGATGACATTAATATCAAACTGACAGATATCTCCTACAAGATATAGTAGTCAAATGATGACATTAATATCAAACTGACAGATATCTCCTACAAGATATAGTAATCAAATGATGACATTAATATCAAACTGACAGATATCTCCTACAAGATATAGTAGTCAAATGATGACATTAATATCAAAACTGACAGATATCTCCTACAAGATATAGTAGTCAAATGATGACATTAATATCAAACTGACAGATATCTCCTACAAGATATAGTAGTCAAATGATGACATTAATATCAAACTGACAGATATCTCCTACAAGATATAGTAGTCAAATGATGACATTAATATCAAACTGACAGATATCTCCTACAAGATATAGTAGTCAAATGATGACATTAATATCAAACTGACAGATATCTCCTACAAGATATAGTAGTCAAATGATGACATTAATATCAAACTCACAGATATCTCCTACAAGATATAGTAGTCAAATGATGACATTAATATCAAACTCACAGATATCTCCTACAAGATATAGTAATCAAATGATGACATTAATATCAAACTGACAGATATCTCCTACAAGATATAGTAGTCAAATGATGACATTAATATCAAACTGACAGATATCTCCTACAAGATATAGTAGTCAAATGATGACATTAATATCAAACTGACAGATATCTCCTACAAGATATAGTAGTCAAATGATGACATTAATATCAACCTGACAGATATCTCCTACAAGATATAGTAGTCAAATGATGACATTAATATCAAACTGACAGATATCTCCTACAAGATATAGTAGTCAAATGATGACATTAATATCAAACTGACAGATATCTCCTACAAGATATAGTAGTCAAATGATGACATTAATATCAAACTGACAGATATCTCCTACAAGATATAGTAGTCAAATGATGACATTAATATCAAACTGACAGATATCTCCTACAAGATATAGTAGTCAAATGATGACATTAATATCAAACTGACAGATATCTCCTACAAGATATAGTAGTCAAATGATGACATTAATATCAAACTCACAGATATCTCCTACAAGATATAGTAGTCAAATGATGACATTAATATCAAACTCACAGATATCTCCTACAAGATATAGTAGTCAAATGATGACATTAATATCAAACTCACAGATATCTCCTACAAGATATAGTAGTCAAATGATGACAACAACATTAATATCAAAATCACACTTGGAAATGGGTATGGTAGGATTAGGGTGTTTAATGCCATTTTCAACAATATTTCAGTTATATCGTGGAGAAAAGTGGAATACCCGAAGATTCAAATTCGCAACGTCAGTTGTGATAGGCATTAATTGCATACATGTAGGTAGTTGTAAATTTAACTATCATACGATCACACGACAACCCCCTGGCGGAATTGGATTCACAGTCATTTTTAGATTTACAGTACAGTATAAACTGTCAAAAATATTTACCTGTACTAATCACTGTAAAATAAATAAGATTTTCTTATATAGTTATAGTATTGTAACTGTCACTGTGATGATCTAATATTTATACTAACTAACGAGTTTCATTATCAAAATATGTCATGAATGACCAAATGATGAAGTAATTCACGAATGGGCACTGTGTAGGGATATATTATAATTTGTATCGCTTCAGAAACAACGTAACCATACGAAACGGTCAAAGGGACATCACTGTAAAACCTACAGAAAAGTAGCCCTGGCAAAGAAATGGCAGGAAATATAACGAGAGTGAAAATAAAAACATTAATTTCATTATGAAATTATCGTTTTTTATTTAACTAGCAAAATCCTGTACTTCACAGCTAATAAGAATGTAACTTTTTCTGTGAAGATCCATATAGTATAACTAATCAAACTTGTTTAATATGGGGGAACAAACAACGAATGGATTAAACGAGTGTGCCGATCTTGTTAATTTACATGTGAATAACATGGATTTATTTCATCAATAAATCTCAATAAATCACACCTATCTATATAATAAATTGTCTTGTGTCTTTCAGAATAAAAAAAAACAAATATTGTTTGTGTTACTGTAAAGTACTTAAATCAAATAACTTATCAAGGAGTTGTAAATAAAGAGATAAGTAAAATATCTTACCATTAGAAGCCATATTTATACTTTTCAACACTGATTATACATCACACAAAGTATACAACAACAAAGTTATCTTAAAAATGACATCTTACTTAAAACAAGGTCCCTAAGGGGAGTAAAAAACAACAAGTTCAATTTTATATGCACATTCATGGATTTTTGTTCTAGTAAAAAGATGCAAACTGCATGGATCTGTCAATTATAAAATTAACAGATATAGAGAGAAATTTACTTGCTCATGAAAATTGAAAACTTATATGTACACTTTATTTATAACTTTTAATTTAAAAGTTAAAAAATAAAATACACCTTTAAAAACCTTGATGAGTCGTCTGTCTCGTCATTTAAATAGTTTTATGCCAAAGATTTTAACTTAGTTAAATATTCAACTAGAAGATAGGTTAAAAAAACAAGACAATTCAAACTTAATATGTTATCTATCAAATATAAAACGTAACAATTATTTCATTGTACAAATGACATCTACAAATTATGCAAATTTAATTTTTTTTTTCTTAATCATTTAAAATTGGCTTACCTGAGATTACTTAAAGATGTATATGACCTATATGATTACAGGTAGATTTACTACCTATTGTAGAAGTTGTACTATTCTACAGGTAATACTATTACTACATAGTACATACCATGTCTACAGGTAAATAGGGGCGACAGGGTGTGAAATCTACCCTGGGAAAAAGACGAGATAATAAAAACATGTGAAGTGTACCAAGTCTGCTCTGTGATTTAAATCTTTTGTGTACATGATAAATTGGTAATAAATATAAAAATTTAAACATTTTTGTGGTAATATACATGTTATATAAAATTTACTAAATATGTTTACACATAGCTGGTATATTGTTGATTAACAAACAGTTTATTTTACATCCATGTAGAGGTACTGATTAATCACTTATAACAGATCAATCAACTGAATCGTACAGTTAAACCTGGTTGTGATGAAGGGGAAGCTACTGATGTTTTTACTTCTAAATTTAATCATATAAATTGCTTGTAGACGAAATCAAGCAAGTCTGATTCTTTTGTATAAAATTAATGTGCGCATGATAGACTAAGAGGTACCAATAACCATGCTATCCCAGTCTGACAGGCGTACTTGTGGGGTACATAAGTTCAGACAAATTCAGACTGATAAAGATTTTTATAAGTTTTCTTTTTTCCCTAATACAATTTCTCAGTTTGGAACAGTTTACCTCAGTCAATAATAGCTCCTTCACCTAACCTTGAATACTTCAAAAATGGTATCTCCACATAAATATTTGAAGGATTCCCAACCCACTGTTAAATACATCTAGCAAGCCACTGTACATACAAAGTATATATTTAAAAAGTTATTTTTGTTTATTTTTGTTAATTATACTTTTAAAGTAAATTAAAGTTTGTTTTTGCCCGCAAAAATGTATGTCTCCCCCGTCCCACAAACTGTAGTCATAGGTAAAAAATCTATTTAGGTAACAAATAAAATTAAGCTTCAATGAATAACAAAAAAACCTGTTTTTAATCCATGAAACACAAAAAAAATTTGATCAAAAGTGCTAAAGCAAGGGTTACAGGTACTATTCCATATTGTCATGGCAAAGTTCCCCATTCCAGAAAATTGCTCAGCCTATGTTCCAATGATTTTAAAGGAGTTTTGTTCTTCTACTAAAATCAATGGATTGGTGATGAAAACTTTTTCAGGGAAATAGTGACATTATGATAGACTCTTGTACATACATATATATATATATATGCAAGTTTCAATAAGGGATATTACACTAGTGTTTGCAAATAACTCCTACAAAATTTAGGGGATCAACATTTCCTGGTAATATGCACAACTACATATGGTGTCCTTACTACCTACCAAGTTTCATGAAATTCTGTTCAGTAGTTTCAGAGGAGTTGCGCTGACAAGCTGCTTCAGTAGTATATTTCGAAAAATTTTAAGTTCAAAGGGGCATAACTCCCACAAAATTTAGGGGATCAACATTTCCTGGTAATATGCACAACTACATATGGTGTCCTTACTACCTACCAAGTTTCATGAAATTCTGTTAAGTAGTTTCAGAGGAGTTGCACTGACAAGCTGCTTCAGTAGTAAATTTCAGGAAATTTCTACGTTCAAAGGGGCATAACTCTCACAAAATTTAGGGGATCAAAATTTCCTGGTAATATGCACAACTACATATGGTGTCCTTACTACCTACCAAGTTTCATGAAATTCTGTTCAGTAGTTTCAGAGGAGTTGCGCTGACAAGCTGCTTCAGTAGTAAATTTCGGGAAATTTCTAAGTTCAAAGGGGCATAACTCCCACAAAATTCAGGCGATTAAAAATTCCTGGTAATATGCACAACTTCATATGGTGTCCTTACTATCTACCAAGTTTCATGAAATTCTGTTCAGTAGTTTCAGAGGAGTTGCGCTGACAAACTGTGTGACGGATAGACGAACAGGACAAAAACAATGTCTCCCCACAAAAGTGGGGCAAGACATAATTGTCCATGTACATATAGGCTATAGCGTACAGTTCCAGGATGGTACACATTCGATCCTTAGAGCCTAGTCCTGTATTTGGAAGAAGAATTAGCCAAAATATGAGGAAGAAAAAAATACAACACCACCAGTTCCAAACTCCAATCTGAAAATCATATAAACATATACAAAATTAATAATCATAACTCACATATATTGTATATACACGACCAAACACACTACTGGCTTGATAGACACTTTTAAATATAAACTTTCACGGGCAAAGTATCAAATTTATACACGTTAAATTAAACAAAAGGTTACACTGCATTAACCAAATTTATAAGGGGAACGAACTGATCCAAATCCAAGATAACAAGGTTTATAATGTAATCCTAATCTTTATACTTGTAAGAAAAGTATAAAGATACAAAAGAAGTAATCAGAAGCAGTAAATCAAAGGACAGACAATATAATGTTCAAAAGAACAAGAGGCTCTCAAGAGCCAGTATCGCTCAACTGGTTTATATGGGCAACGAAGAAAACAAGGACTGCTTATGGCAAACATGTTGGTCGCCAATCGGCACAAAATGAGAAAGATTTGTTGAGAACCTCCCATGCATCAATCTATTCAGAGAAGAAAATTCAAGAAATTCCAGCCAATCAGAAACAAGAACTTCCCATGGTGGCCATGTTGGGGCTTTCCAATCTGGACCAACTTTCCATAGGTGTTTTCTACCAAATTTCAATTAATTTGGCCAAATGGTTTTAGAGAAGATTTTTTTTAATTGGTCAATCACAAACAACTTAAACTTTTTTCAATAAACTCAGGTGCAGCAGACTGCTACAGGCAGGGCTCTCCACACTTGCAAAAAACAGGGAGACTTGACTTCTCCCTCAGGGAACATGAGGGAGAAGTGAAGACATGGCAGGGTGACTTCCAACAGCTTCATAGAGACATGTACATGTTTCCGAAATGTGTTGTTTAAAAACAAATTCTATTTGAAGTGTGCTAATGTCTTGTTAATATCCTTCATATTTAACTTTAAATTCATGCTTTGTACTTGCATTATTGTTGTTGATCTTATGTTTGTCGATTTTAGATTTTATTCGTTTCACATTGAAATCTGTAAAATTGAATCAAAATGTGAGTTCCCTCCCTTTGTTTCTATTAAAATGCAACCATGTTTAAAACTTAACAAGTTGATTGTTTACTTTTGAAAAAGCTACAAATAAAGACATGACATGAAGATATGCGTATCGACAGGAAATTTTGATCCGGTTATTTTTCTAGGAGTTATGCCCCTTTGAACTTAGAAAATTCGAAATATATACTACTGAAACAGTTTGTGATCGCTTCCTCTCTGAAACTACTGAACGGAATTTCGTGAAACTTGGTAGTTATTATGGACATAATATGTAGATGTGCATAGCGATAGGAAATTCTTATCCAATTATTTTCCTAGGAGTTATGCCCCTTTGAACTTAGAAAATTCAAAATATTTACTACTCAGTTTGTGAGCACTACTTCTGAAACTACTGAACAGAATTTCATGGAACTTGGTAGTTATTATGGACATAATATGTAAACTAGTCATTTGTCTTTTGTCGCATTTTATTCATATTTGGTATCTTGATTGGCCATGATCTGAGCATGCGCATATTATACCAATTTCATGGATGGTTGATTTTTGCGAGAGTTATAGCCCTTTTCATGTTCCCTTACGAGCTGCTGCTATAAATTATTTCCTTAATTAGCTATGTATAATATTCATATCTAATAATCTGTAATACATCAAATTTCATCATTTCAAACGTTTACTAGCCAACTGCCCTGGAAGGATACACATCTCTTGATTCCAACACTCTTTACACTCCTTTATGCCTCTCCACCATGTTAAGTCCCACTATAATCTAATACTTTACTACACATCAACTTATATAGAGCGAGTGGGGGTATCACAGCACGACAACGCGTGCAGTTTCATTTTTTTTCTGGATTATGCCCCTTCGAACTTATAAATTTCGCAAAATAAACTACCGAAACAGTTGGTGAACGCTACTTCTCTGAAACTACAGAACATAAATTTATGAAACTTGGTAGCTTGTAAGGACATAATATGTAAATGTGCATATTGACTGGAAATTCTGATATCTTGATTTTTCCAGGAGTTATGATGCTCCATTGAACTGTTGTCCCTTTTGAGTGTCCAATATGTGGGTGCGTGTTCACTAAGGTTCTTTCATTGCTTATATAATATTCTTGTCATCATGGCAGACATGGCTATTTTCAATATCAAGCCAGGTGAGCGATTCAGGCTCCTAGGAGACTCTTGTTAGAATTCAAGACCTTATAAAATGAAGTTAACTAAGTTGTTAAAACAAGTTATTATAAAAAGTTGTTATAACAAGATATTAAGTTGCTATAACAAGTTCGCCAAGTTATAATAACAAGTTAGCTAAGTTGTTATAACAAGTTAGTTAAGTTGTTATAACAAGCTAAAAATAAAACTACCTATGGTACTAACATGCTTCCGTACGTAGCATTGTAGCTGAACGGTCATATCATGGCGTTATGCATATGATACAGAAAAGGATGACTTGCTCAAGGTTGTAAGTCATAATAACTGAGATGTTAACAAGAGGCTCCTGGAAGCCTGAATCTCTAACCTGGATGTATATGAATATTAGTGGAACAGCAACAAACAAAATTGTAGAGATTTTATGAAATAAGAGTTTTCCCACATGGTTTCAATGACACCTTTGAATGACCACAGCTGCAACAGGAGCCTTCTCAGCAGCTCTAAAAGTTGACAGCTTAGAGAAACCCTTATTGTTAACAATCCTATAAAGTTTCAAAGCATTGGAGCCTAGTTTCAGATAAGTTAAATTTTGAAAATTGGCCAATCAGAAGCTAAGATTGACTCTGGTGGCCATCTTGTTCCATCAAATAGAACCAAAAATGGATTGTTTGTAGAGTTCCTCCCGTACACCATTCCTGCCAAGTTTGTGCCCCATTTTACTAAAGGTGGTAAGTCCTAAGTTCGGTTGTAACTCCCTATCATTCTATACAAATTACGACCGATCATAAGTCGTAAGTCCTTTAGTAAAACAGGCCCCAGGTTACTATTTTACAGATTAAAGTGTAAAATTTACAGATTAAAGTGTGAATTTTACAGATTAAAGTGTAAATTTTACAGATTAAAGTGTAAAATTTTACAGATTAAAGTGTGAATTTTACAGATTAAAGTGTGAAAAAAAAAAAAAAAGTGTCAATGTGGCCCTAATACGCTTCCGTAGCTATCAGCTATATTTAAACAAATTTTTTTCTTGTTAGAGGCGTTCTGATTGGATGTCACGAGTAGAGACGAGTCACTCGTCTCGTCTTAACTCGGTCGTCTCAACCCGAAAATGGCCATTTACGGAAGAATAACACAATCCAACAAAACATTTGGTACGGGAAGCATCTGTTTTTAGATCAGGGATTAAATTTTTCACCTGGAATTTCTTCAGTACAAATTAGATATTTGCCGTGATACTCAGCAAGATAAATTTTCTTTATTCAATAAAACGTTTTTCTCTCATTCATGTATTTTAACATTGATTACAATTGCTTTGTTAATCAGCTTTACCATACAAGTTACAACATAAATTATTTGCAAGAAAGGAGCTACTTGCAAAAAGAAACATGGCAACTTTTAATTTCGCTTTGGAGTCGAGGGAGGACGATTTCAGTTGAAATAGGGCGAGACTTTCGCCCACTTCACCTGGTTTGGTGAGGCCTCTATAAGAGCATCAACTATTTACAGATCATTATTAAAAGATGACAGAATGAGTAGACAAGTATATGTTATCTGAATGTGAATTGATTGATACCGAAAATATTAGCCTGATTAGCCAGAATATGAAGTTTGTTGGCGAGGGAGTGAAGCAAACGAGTCATAAACTTCACATTGTGTCGAGCAGGCTGATATTTTTCGGTATCAATCATATTCACATTCAGATGACACGTTTATCATTCTTAAATCAAACATAAACACGGATATATGGTACATCAATAAGTTTCGATATTTGTATTTTCGCGTGAAAAATCACATGATTCAAAATATTTATCGCACTCACTCCTTTAAGCCAAACACGCTTAAAAACATAGTTTGTACATTGTAAGTAATTTGCAAATATACCATTCATTATTACACTTTACAGTGGTTGATTTTATAACGTAACTTGATGAACATTTAACAAAAAAAGCATAGTTCAAAGACGATGATTTAAAATAATGAAAATTTAAATGATTCACTCATTTTCATTACCGGTTTTGTTTACCAAATCCGTTCCAGTTAGAAAGCACAAACGTCACGCCCTTGATGATGATGTTAAAAAAAACCTATTCCCAGCAGAGGTTATCATCAAAAATTGTTTCAAGTGCATTTTTGTAGGACGATGTTTGGTGACACGACAGTTCCTAATATTATTTACGGTACTTTTGACATCATCACAGGAATTATCGCTTAAATGTTGGGAGAATTTGGTGATAACTCCTGCTGACTTGATAAGTCCTGCTTAGCTCACACGAACTTTGATACGAGTTTTGCTTATGGAGTCAGCAGGTAGATAATAGCGGGAGGGAAGGATGATAATGTAGTAATGAGTATTACTTATTACACAAAACCAGATGATAGGTGATACAAGAACTGCCTATGGCAGCATTATTAGTTGTCCGATCGGCACAAAGAAACTCTCGGTATTCATTGTGCCTTCTAGTTTCAGAGAAGATTTTAAATTTCAGCCAATCAGAAACAAGAATTGTCCATGACGACCACGTTCTTAGACTAATCGGGATGAAATAAAGAAATCTTATACAGGATCTTCCAATAAATAATATAATAAACCTGATTAATTGGAAGACGTGCGATGAATAAATTTTGGTTAAGTCAAATTTGTCTGAAGTCCTGTTTAAAAATTAGTACTTTCCAACTTAATTTACTCCTCTTATCTTAAATTTCAATGTGTCGATATTTCTAGTTTCTCGAAGTAATACTTTAGTCCCTAATATGCAAATTCATTCAAATTCCATTCACTTTGTTGAAATTATAAATTTAATCAATTAACAAACCTGTCAAGGTGTCAACAGCATGGCCTCCAGTGTTTACAGAATCAGATGAGATTACCGGTACTGTATATTTTGATAACTGTTAATTATCATATGTAAAGAAAACAGTTGAATTTATTCATTGAAACACTGAATTAATAATCATATTAATGTATATATTACTTAATGATCAATTTCAAAGCTTTGAGATGTTGTGACACCTTGCACTTGCAGTCATCGACTTTAGCAGTGGTCTAGTGGCCCACGGCCAGTCAAAATTGATTCGGACCAGTGACTTTTGCCAAATTTTTTCAATAGAATCTATATGAATATTCTAAGTTTTCAAGCCAGTAAATTCGAAAGTCTAATTTCGAAGACTGACCTTGTGTGAAGCAAAAACTTTAAAAACCATGAAACAGCACGCTGTGTACAACAGTATCACTCTTTTTTATGAAACAATATTCATGTAAACATTGCACTATTCCGAATAACACAAAAATGTTTGCTATCTTGTCCTATTTCTATAAAAAGGTAGTCATTTTTAAAACTTGACAAGTTGAGATGGCATCAAATAACTCAAGTTTTATTCAAATATAACACAATCCAACAACCAAAAAAGATATAATATTAGAAGACAATAAAATTATAAATGGTCAAACAGAAGGGTCAGAAACCCACGTTGGATGACAGCCAGAGGTCTTCAATCAAAATTTTGAAAGAAGACCACATGTGCATTCTTTCCATATGGTTTGATTGCATTTGACTCTTTACAGGATTTTAAAATAATTTTTTAATGATTTTTTTCACTAATTTTCTATTTATAGTAACGATGGTGGCCATGTTTGATGGGGGGTGGGGTCCTCAACCATAATTCTGAAAGAATATTACATATGTATCAAATTTAATTGCAATATAATCTAAAGGATTTTTCTGGATTTTTTAATTTATTTTTTTGCTGATTTTACCCCTATGTTCTACTTATAGACATGGTGGCCATGATGGTTGGTCGGCAGGGTCATCGGACATAATTTTTAAAGGGAACCCCCTAAGGATGAATCAGGACAAGTTTGGTTTAAATTGGCCTGTAGTTTCAGAGGAGAAGAATTTTGAAAAAGTTTAGACGGACGACGGACGCAGCTAAAAAGGGATGTACATGTAACTCTTGTAAAATTGTCATTATCAACTTGACCTAGATATTCATAACATACCACACCTAGCTTCAATCTGACTTTTCATTGTAACTTCATAGGTTATCATTTGGAAATCAAAAATTTAGCAAATACAAAGAATAAAAAAGGTGCATAATTCTGGTAAAAATTGTCAATATCGAACTTGACCTAGATATTCTTACATACCACACCTACATGTAGCTTCAATCTGACTTTCCGCTCACAGGTTATCATGCGGAAACCAAAAAAGCAGGTTATAATTCGTGTATTTTGATTGGTTGAAATTAATGAATGGTACTTAAGACCAGAAAAGGAAATGATAAAGATTTTAGGCTATGTTCTGTTGTCTTGAACACAATGCTGTCTATTACTAAGAAAAATCTCTATCAATTTATCTTCCCTATTTTTGGATGGATTTTCATCAAATATTTTTTTTTATTCATGAATAATCAATTTGGTTTATTAATAGTTTAATATTGGAAAAATGATGAATTTTGCTTAGAAAATTTCTGGGTTTTTTTCAGGATTTTAGTGTCACCTGATTTTTTTTTTCTCCGTAAACGTTTTCGCTATTACTTTAGTTTATTATAAACAAGCATTGCTGAGCGGCCTATATTGTATTAGATTTGTAAACAATGCCACACCTGGTCAAAAACTGGAGATTTAGGCAACCCAGAACATAACTGATCAATCTGAAAAGGCCAAGGCATTGAGAAGTACATGTACAATGTACCAAATATGAAAAAGAAAAATGTCCTGACAATGCTTTTAAGCCCAAGTGGAAAATTGGACGACCTTGGCTCTCATATGACGAAACTAATGGTCTAATGACCTGCACTATGTGTATGGAGTTTTCAAAACATACACAGTCACAGGGACGGAATCTAAAACATTTTTTCATCACAGGTTGTACCAACTTCAGGATAAGTACTGTGACTGACCATGAACATTCTAAGGGACATACAGTATATACATGTATATGTACATGTACCATAGAAAAGGCAATGTCAAAAATTTAAAGGGTAAAAATAGGTCCAGCAGATATTCACCAAAGGTAAAATTCTTGCTGGACAGGTACAGATTTAATTCTTTTAGATATTATGCTTCAAAAACTTGGAATGAGCTGCTACCAGACCACTTCAGCAAATTCTGGGAAGAAACATCTTTCAATCAATTTAACAGTTTAATGGCAGCTCATGCAACTTCAGCTTCTGTGCCTTTTCTGTGATTTTTAAATTATTTTCATACTTTTTGCTTTTGCGTTGTAGATAGATGCATGTGCTATTAAAATTTTTATTTTTTTTAATTTTACTAGTTTTTTTGTGTCTAAGTTATTTATATCCATACTCTCTGTTTACTCACATCAGTGTTTTTAAATCATGCTTGTGCTTGGTCTATTATGTGTTTTATTGCTTTCATATTTTTTGTTATAATTGTCTGCTTCCTTCCGACTCTAATTTCTAAATAAAACTTATTGTATTGTATTAAAGTAATATGAAACAAGTTTTAGGTGAAATAAACATCTTCAAAAATATTCTTGATATGTTTACATTCCCTAAAAACTAAACCATTCGTGCATGTTTGAGGACGAAAATCGCGATCATCTGTGATTAAGAACAGAAAATCATTCTATCTCGTACGTGTTTTGTCAAGACAATGGCGGCTAATTAACTTTCGGATGCACCGTTCCGATGATTGCCAATCATGAAATTTCATCACCAACGTAAACAGCTGAGCACATGTATCATTCTGGTTTTGAAAGAAGTTAAATTTCTTGCATTTCTTGCCTTGCAAAGAAAGTATTTCATGTATGTTTTACCTTAAAGATTATCAACTGCAATGAATTTCACTCTGACTTAATCAGTTTATTCGAAAAACTGGACAAAAACATTGAAATCGGTAATAATGAATGACACGGAGCCCCATTTGGGGAAATCGAAACAGAACCAAGAAATCTCAGAATTTAAAATCCTCGTCGGAACTAACGTATCGCATGTACAAACTGTGTAAATTATTATTAGTATGTACATTTCAAAACCATTACGATGAAAACATTTGGAGTTGTCGGAGAAGAAAATAAAAAAAAACAGAAAAAAAAGCCAAAAAATACGACTTATTTTGTCCATAATTTGTCACCGGTATTTTGACACCAACCATTTCATAACTTGGTTCGTTTATTTCCTGGTTTGCTTTGGGTACAACCAATTGATTCCGCGGGGGGAGATGGCAGTTTTTGTAAATAAAATAAATAATCTGGCCACCCAAAGTTGGAAAAAAATTCTGGCCTTTGCTTCATAGAAAATAAAATAAAAAAATCTGGTCTGAACTGAGTAAACAATGTTATAACCTGTCCTGCACTGTGTCGAATGAATTTTCTGTCAAATATTCTAACCTGACTAATCTTGCTAGGCCCCCTCAGAATCAAATCATTTGTCTATATATTATTATGAGATAAAGAATGTGTGCTTTCTTTCACATTATTGTCTCTTAAGCCAAATAAATTTTAAATAGATTTGAAACAAAGTAGTATTCATTTTTAATATAAAAAAAACTAATGTTTTAACATAATTACAAGTTGCGTATGCAGTGTCCCCTTACTGGGCCCCGCGAAATTTGCTGAATTATACCAAGGACGTATATGAGATTCTATATACGTCCTAGATTATACACATAATGTCGTTAAAAGACATTTACAGCGGTTTAGATCATAGATGATGATATTTATTTTTTTTCCAGGTAAAGAGATCATTGTTTAACGTTTCGCTAAGGGAAAATTATTTTCAATCATGGATTGAATGGAAAATAATGGAATGTAATTCGAAACCAAAATGATGTTACATGTACCTGCTGGTCAAGACTATAATGGAGCATGCGCACAATCTCTACCGAATGAGTTCAAATCTGAGGTCAATAGCATATGATTTGCATTATTGTCCGAATAGCAAGAATTATCGAAGACAGAATAAAATGACGTTTTCTCCTGAATTATACATCGTAGCTCTCAAAAAGTGAATGGTTTACGTTCTTTATATATTTAATCTTTACATACATGTATATCAAAATTTTTAGAAAACTGAAAATAATGATTTTGGCATTTCATATTACTTTAATTTGGTACAGTAAGCCATCTGTTTATATATTTTTAGATTTGGGATTTCATTTTCACCTGGAATTTCATCAGTACAAATTTAGAAGGTTGCAGTGATTGTTTTGTCTCTACAAATTAAAGTTCTTTTTTGCTTGAATAAAAGCTTTTCTTCTTATTTTTATGTATTTTCACATACAGTTTTACAACAAAACATAAGATTATATGCAAAAAAGAAGAGTGACTTGCAAAGAGAAACAAGGTGACTTTAATGTCGCTTTGTTTGACTGTATGCCACATGACATCCTTCTCTGTAAAAGCTCTCTGCATACGGCCTTTCTCCAAATTCTGTAAAATGACTTCAAAATTATTTAACTGGTCGTAAGCAACAAATCAAACTTCAGGGAGTTCTCAGCAGTTGGGCTGATATCCAAAAAGGTGTGTCTCAAGGCTCCATACTCGAGACTTATAATTCAACATTTTTATAAATGACATCTTTTATTTTATTGAACATGGTACGCTGTATAATTATGCTGACGACAACACCTTGTCTTATGTTGATGACAACTTTGAAAGATTAATTTCTAAACTAGAGAAAGAAAGTTTAGTTTTAATAGAATGGTTCAAAATCAACTGTATGCAGGCTAATCCTGATAAATTCCAAGCCATTGCAGTTGGAAATAAAACATATGCAAAGAAACCTGTTTTTAATATAGAGTCAGCAGCAATATCATGTGATGAATTTGTAAAACTACTTGGTATAGATATCGATTACCAACTTAATTTTAACAACCAATGACCATATCAAAAATATAAGTCGTAAAGCTTCTCAGCAATGAAATAATGTTCTAAAGCGCATTGGCTGTTATCTTTCTAAATTAAATAAATTAACTATTTTTCATACTTTTATTTTGTCAAACTTTTAATTCTTGTCCTTTGACATTGCATTTTTTGCATCAAAAATAACACCTCAAAATTAGAAAAAATTCAGGAGAGGGCTTTACGATTTATATATGATGACTTTGTGAGTAGCTATGATGAATTACTTGTAAAAGCAAAAGTACCATCACTGAAAATTAGAAGAATGCGTACTATGTCAATTGAATGTTTTAAGATTTTAAGCAAACTTTCACCAACATGTTTACATGATTTAGTTGTTCTTAAAGATTGCAAATATAATTTTAAATATTCAAATATTATAGAAATACCAAGGGTACGAACAACTACCTACGGTAAAAATTCTTTTAAATATATAGCTGCAGTTTTATGGAATGACCTACCTTATTTTAGAAAAATATCTAATTTTAATCAGTTCAAGAATATTTTAAAGTCAGGCCAAAAAAATATGTGTGTTTACGGTCACCCGACCCACCCTATTTTTCAGCCGCCGACCCTAACATTTTTTATCGGCAATTATTCGACACTAATTTTTGCTAGCAACCATATCAATTTTTACACAGAATTCGGATAACCATTTTTGTTGTTTAATCAGCAGCAATGTTTTATTTATTCAACCGCTAGCTTTTTGTCGAAATTGAGAGCAAAGAAGGTAGAAAAACTGTGTAACTCCTCATAAAACAGTTTCAACAAATGATGGCTTACCGGAAATTTCGAAAATGAAATACTGGAATCGGATTCCGGAACCGGAACGACTATTTCCGGTTTTGCCGATTGTTAAAAAAAAAAAATAATAATAATTAATGCCAACCGACCGAAGATTTGTTTGACATGCGACAGTAAACACACATATTTTTTTTGGCCTCATGGAATGGGAATAATTGCAAATGCTCAGTTTGTGCTGACTTTTAAAGTATGCTTTTTACCATCAATAGGTCATGTCCATCTTTTATATGTTATACTTAGTTTTTATTATTGTGTAGCTTGTTACATCAGCTTTTAGTTATGCTTAGCTTTCATGTAAGCTTATTATTTTAGTTCTGTTCAGCTACAATTTGTATAACATCTGCTTTTAAATTGCTTTTCATGCTTTGGTTATTTCAGATTTCTGCATGTTTTTTCTTGTAGTGCTCACTTTGTCTTTGCTTTAATTTATTTTTGCGTTACTTGATTATTGTTATTTATGTTGTACATGTATGTCGGTCAAAAGCTCATTAGAGCTTACATGCATGTTTGTAAGCTTGTTGTTTTTGCCGACTTTAAATAAAACTTATTTATTTATTTATTATTGGAGTCCAGGAAAAACGACTTCAGATGGTATATATGGTACTGGGTCATTTCGCCCCGAATCCCATTCGCCCCCTGAGTCGTTTCGCCCCGATTTATTAATAAATGCCAAAAATTAACAATCCTTTTTAAATTATGAACAAATAAAAACCACTCATATAAACATAATGAGCAAATAAACAATCAAAATATAGACAATTCTGAATGCTTTGGTGTAAAATTGGTTAAAATTTATCCAGAAATGACTTCACAATAATTTTTTGAAAAAATATGGTTTTGGTTGATTATATAGGGATTTGTTTACATGTTGCAATACTTTTGGCCACATATTATTTTAGATACATGTACACAATATACATTTAATATATTTTGTAAAAAAATACAACACCTATAAGATCTACGCGTACGGAAGAGGCCCACCATCAGACTTTACTGAAAGTGTCTCCTAACAGTGAAACGCCACCTAGTAAACGTCAGCAAAAGGCTTGTAAGGCTTGTTTATGGGTACTTTATTTTTGTCTTCCTCATAATTAACATGCTTTCTTGACGTGTTTAATATTATGTATTGTTTCACTCTTTATTTGACATCTGATTAAATTTATACTATTTTAACATTTGATGTGTAATTCATTAAAAAAGAGGTTATTTGCACACTTGTACAGCATCTTAAGTCATTTCATGCACTTTTGCATTGGTACCAAAAAAAACCAACAACCTTTTTACTGTTCTTGTGTGGTTTTTTGTACATTTTGCAAGAAAAGTTTCGCTCGAGATCTTTGACAAAAGTAGACCAAAATGAATGAATTATTATTTTTTTGTATACAACTAATAAATAAATAATTAAAGCAGACCAAAATGAATGATTTTTTTTTTTTTGCATACAACTAATAAATAAATAATTATCAAAAAATTGTCGAAAAAGACTTCATCTATTATAATATAATAACGATTAAGTGGGGCGAATCGACTCACTTTCCAGGGCGAACAGGTCATCGGGGCAAAATGACCCGGATTCGCTATATATGTAGGCCATAATAGGGTGAGAATTTCGCCCACTACATCTGGTTTGGTAAGCCCTGGTCATTAATTTGCAACTTATACATTCAATGCCAAAACTACTTAGTCAGGAAACACAGAAGAAAAAAAAAGTCATGTGCCATACCATACCATGTTTATTAGTGCTTGTGACAAGATTAGACTGGAGATACAGAGCAGAAATTTATTTAGTCTGAGATTCCTCTGTCGTTTAACGGCTTTTATAGAGTTGCTGTAGGCGTTCAACGTCAGAGGGCACTACATACGGAAAACAGCGGATTTGCTTCTCCAACTCTGGGTCAGCACATTTCCACGTTTCGTGGTTATCGGATTTTATTTTCTATCATAAACCCTTATATAAATCGCTTCACCAATCATTTTTCTATTCATTCATAAACATCTTACCCTCAGAAAGGGGTGTTACACTCCATTACAGCACGATTTTGCCTTAGAACCTATGATTTCGACATTTGTCTTCCATTTTTCAAACATTTGTCACGTGACTACGAGAAAACTACGATTACCGCAATGTATCATGGGAGATGTTTTGCATATAAACAAACAAACAAATATTTTTATTGCCAATCATGGGTGTCTGTTAAGGCAGAACAATTAACATAAAATTTAATACAGTTGATTATATTGATTGGTAATGATTTTAACAGCAAATTTAGTGAATTACAGATAACCATAAGAAAAAAAAATGTTGTAGTACCTTGTCCAAAAAGGAGGAACGTAACACATGCTCTTTCCGAAGCCCGTTGGTAACACTCTGCCATTGAATCTTTTCTTTCCAACACATTCTGTATTATTTCCTCCTGCTCTGCTTTGATCTGTAGATGGACTGTTTGTCCTGCAGAATACGCTTAAATGTATCGTCTTCCATGTGATTTGAATGTTGTTTACGTATGCAAATAATGCTCCAAATAATTTTCACGCTGCATTAATTAGCTCCCATCATGCAATGCGTTGCTGTCATCATTCAGTTAGTATCGCGAGATCACGTGTGTAGATTCGAAAATGGAAGTTAAATGGCGGAATAATAGGATTTAAGGCAAAATCGTGCTGTAATGGAGTGTAACACCACTTTCTGAGGGTAAGATGGTTATGAATGAATAGAAAAATGATTGGTGAAGCGATTTATATAAGGGTTTTTGATAGAAAATAAAATCCGATAGCCACGAAACGTGGAAATGTGCCGACCCTAGAGCTGGAGAGGCAAATCCGCTGTAATCTGTATATATTACCCTCTGACGTTGAACGGCTACAGCAACTTTATAAAAGCCGTTAAACGACAGAGGAATCTCGGACTAAAATCTCTACGAGATTATTCTGGCACCTCTAGTTATTCCCTTATTATATTAATTCTGTTACCGAGTTATTTTCTGTTATGTACAAATATAATATCAACCTGGATTTTCTAATAGGAATCCCGTCAATAAATGTGGTGCACTTTCTTCCAAACTTGCGCAAAATTCATGAAAGGCTCCAACACCTTTCTTAGTTAGAATGTCCAAAAACACCTCACACTGTCTTTTGCGGTCTCCAGATTCAATAATTTGCTTTTCTTCTGATTGTGTGATGACTTCATTTTTTATTAATCTTGGTAAAACTCTATTAACTTCTAAATCTCGAAGAATTGCGGTCTTGTGTTGTCCAAGAAGACGGGCGACTGTGTTTTTGCCCGCCATCTTTGATTATGGTTATTGTGTTTTACGGAGCGTTTTAATAGTTAAACGAAACGAACAGAATTTAACAAACCGAACTTGTCATCGTAATGCACGAGATTTGGAGGTTTTACAGACCGGAGCAGATTTTTCACTTTTTATCGTTTTATGTTTTAGTCACAGCACCATTGCCCTTTTTTATTCGTGTATATAGACATTCTTTTACACTTTCATGAACATTTTATCGTTGTGTACATAGTATTCACCGTAATATTGACACTTTTTTATAACTGCTGCCGCGTCCCTCTGGTCGGCCATTTTGAAAATGGCATTTTAAATTTTTCATTTTAGATTTTAATTTTTTCAAATCTCTCCTTCGACATTCCTGAGTTGAGCTAGTTCAGTCAAATCTATAAATATGGAAATGCAACCAACAAGAGCATCATCTAGATTTCGTAAAAACAATTCTATGGGTGATGTGTGTACTGGCATCGCCACTAAATGTAAACCTTACACCCTTAATCAGTCAAAAGCCATGAACAAAAAGGAAAAGGCATGTGATAAAGACTATATAACTTTTTGTATGAAAGCCAACAACAACTTTAGGGCAGAATTTAATATGGCCACATATGAACTTTTTAAAGACAAACTTTTTACAACAATAGACTCTATGTCCTCAGACCAGAGCACATTGCTTAAATACACAGTGGATAATAACACTGACCAGAAGAACATGGTAGTCTTTCAGACAATCAAAATATATCACATGAACAAACGATCAATGTTACCGAATCGTTATGCTAGCTATTCAGTTAACCTTTATAACTCAACTTCATCACTTCTGGCCAATGGTACAGGAATAAACCTTTTTATTGATGACATTTTTAGTCCTATACTGAAGTGCTTACAGCAACAACTAGACTGTATTGATATTATCAATGCCGATATGAAGTGTGCATTATCAAACTCAACATCAGACCAATCACAGGTTAAAAACTCTAGAAGAAATAGTCGCACAGAAATAGACAATCAGAGGATGATAACCGTAGGTGCCAATACTTCCCATTGCGACACAGATACTATATACAACTCCACTATGTTCCAAACCTGCAGATCTAAACACAATTCACTGTGATAAATGCCTTGAGTGGGTACATTTTGATTGTGCAGGTTTGACCAAATCACGGGTTGATAATATTCCTGATATAGCCCCTTTTACATGTAGACTTTGCTGTGATGACTTGCTTTACAATACTAGTGCTATGCATATGGCTAACAACACAGAACCAGACTCGTCATTGGCTGCTACCCCGAATACCAACTCTGAACTGCCTATGATATATCCACCTTCAACCAGTTCTAGCATATCTAGTGCAGTTACTCATTCACAACCAACTGTTATTCGTACCGATACTAGTGAGCAATATATACTCCCAACCTCAAATTCTGATATGCATACATCAGTTCAGCCAATCATCAATTCTAATGATTCTATCCGCTTACAAATGGACAACCTCACAACTTCCTTTATTGCACAAAACGTACCAACATCTCGTAGTGCTCTTAATATTAACTCTATAGACTTATACTTTTGTACAACGTCTAACATACCAACATCTCGTAGTGCTCTAAATATTAACTCTATAAACTTAAATTTATGTACAACGTCGGCCAAAGGTGCACTTACTAGAATTACCAACTCTACATCACCTATTGCTGTGTGCTCAGTCTCATCACCGATATGTGTATCAAACACGCACCTTCAAGTGCAAGCCAGTAGGCACAGTTCTACTATATCTACAATTGCAACTAGTACAATCACATTGACAATTTCACCTACTCGTCCAAAGCGACGGACTCAAACTTCCAAAGTTTCACAAGAAAATGACAGTCTTAGATCATTCATACTCCAGCTAGAACAAAAGATAAACGACCAAGAAAGGACAATCAATCTTATGAAATTGGCCAAACAAGAAACACACTCAACGAATGACCATAGTCCGCCTAAAATTAGACATTCATTCCAAGCTCGCGATGCGTCTATGCATGATTCGATCATAGACAATAATGGTTTGAGACAAAATTTGGAACTGATGGAAAAGAGATTACAATCTTTAGCTGAATATCAACAAGTGTTATCATTTGCAACGCTAAATCCGAAAATCGACAATCTACACCAAGCTATTAACCAACAAATGAATACTACGGGCAACCTACATCACTCATACTATCCTCATTGGTCCACCATTACACATTCAACCCCCTATGTATCCGCAAGGTCCACCGTTACATGTTCAATCTCCTGTGTATCCGCAAGGACCACCGTTACATGTTCAACCTCCTATGTATCCGCAAGGACCACCGTTACATGTTCAACCTCCTATGTATCCGCAAGGTCCACCGTTACATGTTCAACCTCCTGTGTATCCGCAAGGACCACCGTTACATGTTCAACCTCCTATGTATCCGCAAGGTCCACCGTTACATGTTCAACCTCCTATGTATCCACAAGGTCCACCGTTACATGTTCAACCTCCTATATATCCGCAAGAACCACCGTTACATGTTCAACCTCCTATGTATCCACAAGGACCATCGTTACACTCACAACCTCCTTTCTATCAACAAGGACCACCGTTACACGTTCAACCTTCTATGTATCCGCAAGGACCAGCGGTACACATTCAGCATCCTATGTATACACATGGGCCACCGCTGCACATTCAACCTCTTATGTATCCACATGGCCCACATGTACAATTTCAACATTCTATCTATCAACCGAGACCTGTTCATCCGCAAACTGGATCCACTCTTCGGTCCGTCCAACCTCATTATGATAACACTGCAATATACTGTATCACAAAGTGGATTACAAAATGTCATCCACAGTGACACACAAACAATATCAGCTCAAGGAAACGTGTTAAAACCTGTACAACTTTCTGGTCGCCATTATGTATCTCTACCAACAGATACGCAATCACATTCCGCAGCTGTTATGTACCGTCGGCTTGTGATATTGCTATAACTCGTTCATCTCATAGATCTACACCACCCACTGATCTGTCGTCACCATTACAATCTCATGGAGGAAATATTCTAGCCCCTCAATCATCTCCTATTGATCTTGCAGAAAATCTACCATGTACACTTAACAAAACTGTCAACACTGCTGACAATCCACAATGCCCTTTTTTAGACAAAGGCCTGATGGAGATAGACAAAAGGGAAATGTGATTGATAATATTAAACTTTCTTCATTCAACGTGGAGGGTCTCCGTGGTAAAGCGCCATATCTAGAGACTATTTTACCTTTAAGCAATATTTTATGTCTTCAAGAGCATTGGTTATGGCATTATGAACAGCAAGATACAGCTAAATTTCTAAAGGATTACAGCTTTACAATTAGGTCAAGTGACTGCAACTTTCCGAAAACCCACCATGTTCGTTCAAGAGGTTATGGGAGAATACTTATAGCATGGAAACATGATTTAGATAATAATGTGAGACCACTTAATGATGGTAACGAGCGTATGGTTGTAGTTGAAATAGATTGTCTACCTCGTCCGATTTGTTTAATTAACTGTTATATGCCTACTTTTGGCTATCCTGATACATCCGAAAAATTCCAGGATAATCTTGATTTACTTGAAGTTATAATCCAGAAGTACTACGAATCTCATCAAATTATTCTAGTTGGTGACATGAATGCTACCCTAGTTAAGTCTCGAAAAAAACGACTCGGATAAACGTTTTCGTGACTTTGTTCAGAGAAACAAATTGATTACGTCTAGTGCCATAATGGGTGATTCACCAACATACCAACATGGAATTGGATCATCACAAATAGACTACATTTTCGCTAGATCGGAAAATCTTGTAACAAACCTAATTATCTCTGATAGAGACACATGTCATACATCTAGTCATGTACCTGTTTGTTGTACCTTGAACTGCGAAATTTATCAAGTGAAAACAACCACAGAATTACCAACGAGTCAGAGAAGACTGCTTTGGAAGGATAGTAATACTGAACTATATAGAACAACGCTGCAACATGCAAAGTATCCGAAAATTGAACGTTCAGACCAAATCAAAACATTCGTAGACCAACTTAATGGCAACCTGTTAACTGCAGCTAGACGTGCAGTTCCATCTAAACAGATCCGACTCAAAGGTCCTAAGTGGAAAGATAGCCCCGCCGTAAGAGAATTGTTACAACAAGGAAAAGATATTCACAAACACTGTATAGACCTTGGTAAACCACGCTTTAATCATCCTATAGTAGATGAACGCCGCGCCATTAAAAGACTCATTCGATCACAACAGCGACAAGACATAGCATGTGAACGCAAACAATTCTACAGTCAAATACTTGAAGCTGAAGGTTCCAATAGTTTTTATAAACTTATTCAAAGAGGTCTTTCAAACACTGTGAATAAACCAAAAAGCTTCAGAAGCGAAGGTAGAATTATAGTTGATCTAGTCGATCAATGTAAAGACTTTTCAAATTTTTATGAAGACTTGGCAGTGCCAAAACAACTAGTAGAATTTAACTCTGACTACCAGAAAGATGTATCACTGCATATAGACTTGATTCGAGAAATTATTAATAATATGGACAGCGATTTTATACCTATTTCCCATTATGAAGTTACCGCAGCTATAACTAAGTTAAATAACAAGAAATCTGGTGACGAATTCGGAATAAGTGCTGAACACTTTAAACTTGCTGGTCAATCTATAGTAGCCGCATTAGTAGAACTATTCAATGCCATTTTAGAACACGGTTACATCCCACCACAATTTCTATCAGGTATTATAACACCAGTATACAAAAAAGGACGTGATGCCACTGACTTTAGTAATTATAGAGGAATAACAGTCTCATGTACTATAGGGAAAATTCTGGAACACGTAATACTCAATCGAATTGAACATCTACTACCGTCACAACAGTCATCATTACAATTTGGTTTCACCAAAGGAACGTCTATACTTCTTGCAGCATTGGTTATCAATGAATCTATAATAGAAGCCAAGGAACTGAATTTACCACTATATATAGCTTTTCTCGATTCACAAAAAGCCTTCGATGTTGTAGACCATCAATCTCTCAAATGTAAACTTTTCTATAATGGTATTAACGGGAGAATATGGAGTCTCATGGATGCTTGGTACTTCAATCTATCATCAAGAGTTAAATGGTCTGGCCATATCAGTGATCCGTTTCCGATCCAACAAGGAGTCCGTCAGGACGGCATTTTGTCAACATGTCTCTACAAAACCTATATCAATGAACTACTACTCACCCTTGAGCGTAACAGAGTTGGAACCCACATTGGAACAACGTATGTAGGCTGTCCTACGGTAGCAGATGACTTAGCTCTTCTCGCAAATTCCACTTCAGATTTACAACTAATGCTAGATGGTACAAACTCTTTTGCAAACAGAGAAAAATATGTTATTCATCCAGAGAAAAGTACAATTATAATGAGAATTCCGAAGAAGAGTACTCGTTTTGAGGTAACTGATTGGAAACTCGGCGATAAAGAAGTCTCAATATCACAAACTACTACTCACCTTGGCATACTACGTTCAACCAGGAATGACATTACATCCAACGTTGAAGACAGAATCTCTTGTGCGAGAAGAACAATCTATAACTTAACCGGTACTGGATTACATGGAACCAATGGATTACCACCTACAACATGTATTAAACTTTTCAATACATATGTACTTCCACGCCTTCTCTATGGATTAGAAACATTCATCCTAAAACCCACACATTTCAACTTATTAGAAAAATTTTCACCTTATCTTTATGAGAAAAATTCAATGTCTACCATCTCGGTCAGTTAGAGGAATTACCTACTTATTGTTAGGAATGAGACCTATTACCGCAGAAATCCACATTAGACAACTCAAATTATTATGTAGCATTATCAGAAATGAAAATGTAACGACAAAGAACATTCTATTGAGACAGATACATACAAAGTCCGATGATTCGAACAGTTGGTTTACCCATATCATCAATTTGCTTGAACACTATGACCTGCCTACCATAAAAACATTATTACATATAGTACCGTGTAAGATAACGTGGAAAAGAGAAGTTAAACTAGCAGCAGATAAACTCTGGAATCAGAAACTGATCTCTGACTGTTCTCAAAAATCATCTTTAGCTTTCTGTGAAACCGCAATCTTGTCCATCGAACGCCAAAAAACGTTACGCACACCACTTTGAGCCCTTTTCCGAAAGAAGTTTTGGGTTCGTAGTCGTCTATAATTTCTTTTACCTCTAATAGCTCTATTATACCGTCCAACTCGTCTATATCTTCTGGTTTTGATGAAATTGAATCTTGATCCATATCTACCTTTCTTATGAATTCTACCTGTTCCAAAATAGCTTTTGCGTTTATATGCCATTTTTGGTTTTATGGAAAATAATAAATAAT
This sequence comes from Bathymodiolus septemdierum, assembly GCA_963383655.1. NCBI lineage: Eukaryota > Metazoa > Mollusca > Bivalvia > Mytilida > Modiolidae > Bathymodiolus > Bathymodiolus septemdierum. The sequence goes on from OY726527.1 coordinate 6,658,344, forward strand.
TAAATTAAAACAAATAATAAAAAAAAAGAAAAAAAGTCCAACATTTCTGCGCCCTATTTGCCATCGGATGGCAAACTTTTCCCACCCAAGGGAAAAGGGGCGAACATGCGGGCTGCTAGCCCTGCTATTGCGGCGGAAGTACTATAAATAGAAAGGTAAGTATTGCATCAGCCAGGTAGAAAAATATTAAAAATAGATCGTATAAAAGGACAAGGCTCCACAAAATTCCATAGAATCTGGACCGCAGTTCAAAACAACATAAAAGATGTGTGCCGTGGTGGAATTAAGGCTAGATTGCTAACAGGTACATATATACCCCAATGCAATCGTAGCAAATTTAACCAACATGAAGTAAATGCGACTTGTCAACTGGAAGACGAGGACACACTACACTTTCTCATTAAATGTAATGCTCTCTATGCCTATCGCAAGGAATCCATGAAGGAACTGAAAGATATTATTAGTGACATTGATGAATCCGTCTGGAGAATTCTGTCAAATGACTTTAATCTACTGACTAATGTAATCTTGGAGCCGGATATACTAATTAGACGAAATCTACTAAAGTGCAATAATGAAATATTTAGTAAAATAGAGAACTGTACCAGAAGATTATACTATGCTTTACATTGTGGTAGACTCCATATAACTAACTCAGGAATGTCGAAGAACTAGTTTTTATGATTTTATTTAGTTTTGTATCCAGTATCTGTGACTATAGCTATATATAGGTGCACCAATCTAATGGTGGATAATACAAGCAAAAGAAGAAGAATACAAGGAGATCAATATAATTCTATCAATCAACGTCATATTAGAGAGTGGGGGCAATTCATGCGCATAGATTCAGTTCTGTAATTTTTAACATTCTTATCATTATCATTTTTTATTTATTGATAGAGTTGTGTACTTGACCTGCCTACTCAACTGAGCGGAAACCCTTCTTTCCCCCAATGAATCTAATTAAAATTAGGTGTTAGTTGTATTTTTTGGCGATGTAGTGTATCGAAAATGATAACAATATTAATAATAAAAAAGACACAACAAATATCTAATTTTAACTAGATTATGTTTTACCACATTTACATTACATAGTCAATAAAACTATATTAGAGTGGAACCACCTGGAGGAAAATATAGTTAACGCTACCTCCTTTGAGAGCTTCAAATCTGCTCTCCGACACCATCAATAGGTGCTCTCTCTCCCGTTGAATTAAAGCCAGTATTGGTATCTTCAACGTATTCATACAGATACAGATACATTCAATTTCTAGACCGTGGACGGTCCTACATACAAAAACGTGAAATAAAACAAAAGCTCCGCCAACAACGCGAACTCCTTCAGTCGACGCCCAGATCCTCCGGAAAAGTTAGCATTCGCTGCTACATGTTTTCCAATTACTTCACAAATTCCTACACAAACTCGAAAACAACTATAGAAACAACTACGCCAATAATATGATACTGGAAATATATAGAAAACTTAGTAACACCAAATGATATGATACTGGAAATATATAGAAAACTTAGTAACACCAAATGATATGATACTGGAAATATATAGAAAACTTAGTAACACCAAATGATATGATACTGGAAATATATAGAAAACTTAGTAACACCAAATGATATGATACTGGAAATATATAGAAAACTTAGTAACACCAAATGATATGATACTGGAAATATATAGAAAACTTAGTAACACCAAATGATATGATACTGGAAATATATAGAAAACTTAGTAACACCAAATGATATGATACTGGAAATATATAGAAAACTTAGTAACACCAAATGATATGATACTGGAAATATATAGAAAACTTAGTAACACCAAATGATATGATACTGGAAATATATAGAAAACTTAGTAACACCAAATGATATGATACTGGAAATATATAGAAAACTTAGTAACACCAAATGATATGATACTGGAAATATATAGAAAACTTAGTAACACCAAATGATATGATACTGGAAATATATAGAAAACTTAGTAACACCAAATGATATGATACTGGAAATATATAGAAAACTTAGTAACACCAAATGATATGATACTGGAAATATATAGAAAACTTAGTAACACCAAATGATATGATACTGGAAATATATAGAAAACTTAGTAACACCAAATGATATGATACTGGAAATATATAGAAAACTTAGTAACACCAAATGATATGATACTGGAAATATATAGAAAACTTAGTAACACCAAATGATATGATACTGGAAATATATAGAAAACTTAGTAACACCAAATGATATGATACTGGAAATATATAGAAAACTTAGTAACACCAAATGATATGATACTGGAAATATATAGAAAACTTAGTAACACCAAATGATATGATACTGGAAATATATAGAAAACTTAGTAACACCAAATGATATGATACTGGAAATATATAGAAAACTTAGTAACACCAAATGATATGATACTGGAAATATATAGAAAACTTAGTAACACCAAATGATATGATACTGGAAATATATAGAAAACTTAGTTACACCAAATGATATGATACTGGAAATATATAGAAAACTTAGTAACACCAAATGATATGATACTGGAAATATATAGAAAACTTAGTAACACCAAATGATATGATACTGGAAATATATAGAAAACTTAGTAACACCAAATGATATGATACTGGAAATATATAGAAAACTTAGTAACACCAAATGATATGATACTGGAAATATATAGAAAACTTAGTAACACCAAATGATATGATACTGGAAATATATAGAAAACTTAGTAACACCAAATGATATGATACTGGAAATATATAGAAAACTTAGTAACACCAAATGATATGATACTGGAAATATATAGAAAACTTAGTAACACCAAATGATATGATACTGGAAATATATAGAAAACTTAGTAACACCAAATGATATGATACTGGAAATATATAGAAAACTTAGTAACACCAAATGATATGATACTGGAAATATATAGAAAACTTAGTAACACCAAATGATATGATACTGGAAATATATAGAAAACTTAGTAACACCAAATGATATGATACTGGAAATATATAGAAAACTTAGTAACACCAAATGATATGATACTGGAAATATATAGAAAACTTAGTAACACCAAATGATATGATACTGGAAATATATAGAAAACTTAGTAACACCAAATGATATGATACTGGAAATATATAGAAAACTTAGTAACACCAAATGATATGATACTGGAAATATATAGAAAACTTAGTAACACCAAATGATATGATACTGGAAATATATAGAAAACTTAGTAACACCAAATGATATGATACTGGAAATATATAGAAAACTTAGTAACACCAAATGATATGATACTGGAAATATATAGAAAACTTAGTAACACCAAATGATATGATACTGGAAATATATAGAAAACTTAGTAACACCAAATGATATGATACTGGAAATATATAGAAAACTTAGTTACACCAAATGATATGATACTGGAAATATATAGAAAACTTAGTAACACCAAATGATATGATACTGGAAATATATAGAAAACTTAGTAACACCAAATGATATGATACTGGAAATATATAGAAAACTTAGTAACACCAAATGATATGATACTGGAAATATATAGAAAACTTAGTAACACCAAATGATATGATACTGGAAATATATAGAAAACTTAGTAACACCAAATGATATGATACTGGAAATATATAGAAAACTTAGTAACACCAAATGATATGATACTGGAAATATATAGAAAACTTAGTAACACCAAATGATATGATACTGGAAATATATAGAAAACTTAGTAACACCAAATGATATGATACTGGAAATATATAGAAAACTTAGTAACACCAAATGATATGATACTGGAAATATATAGAAAACTTAGTAACACCAAATGATATGATACTGGAAATATATAGAAAACTTAGTAACACCAAATGATATGATACTGGAAATATATAGAAAACTTAGTAACACCAAATGATATGATACTGGAAATATATAGAAAACTTAGTAACACCAAATGATATGATACTGGAAATATATAGAAAACTTAGTAACACCAAATGATATGATACTGGAAATATATAGAAAACTTAGTAACACCAAATGATATGATACTGGAAATATATAGAAAACTTAGTAACACCAAATGATATGATACTGGAAATATATAGAAAACTTAGTAACACCAAATGATATGATACTGGAAATATATAGAAAACTTAGTAACACCAAATGATATGATACTGGAAATATATAGAAAACTTAGTAACACCAAATGATATGATACTGGAAATATATAGAAAACTTAGTAACACCAAATGATATGATACTGGAAATATATAGAAAACTTAGTAACACCAAATGATATGATACTGGAAATATATAGAAAACTTAGTAACACCAAATGATATGATACTGGAAATATATAGAAAACTTAGTAACACCAAATGATATGATACTGGAAATATATAGAAAACTTAGTAACACCAAATGATATGATACTGGAAATATATAGAAAACTTAGTAACACCAAATGAAGATGAGAGAGCACCTTAAACAACATGAACATAAAAAGAAAACTGAGTACAATAGTATAACATCACTAAAACAGGATGGCAAATTAATAACAGATACCAAACAGAAAACCTCTGTACTAAATCAACAATTTCAGTCAGTCTTCTCAGAACCAAGCACAAAAACAACTCAAAAATGTACAGAACAAAACTACATGAAAAAAAAAATACCCTATCATGCCTGATATTAACATAACAAATCACGGTATTTCAAAATTACTATCAAACTTTGATTCGTCAAAAGCAGCAGGTTCAGATGAACTAAAACCAAAAATTTTAAAAGAACTTGCACCTAATATCTCACCGATATTATGCCTCATGTTCAATAAATCTTTAGAAACTGGAGTTGTCCCTACTGATTGGCGCACTGCACATGCTTCACCCATTTACAAGAAAGGGTCTAAGTATTCTCCCGAAAACTATAGACCTATATCACTTACATGTATATGCTGTAAAATCCTGGAACATGTTGTAGTTAACGCAATCATAACCCATGCAGACAACCACAATACCCCTTCTACATGGTTTTCGAAAAAACAGATCATGTGAAACACAACTTTTAGAATTCATTGATGATGTTACAAAAAATATGGAAAATTCACTTCAAACAGATGTTTTAATTATGGACTTTTCTAAAGCTTTTGACCAGGTCAGCCACAATCTTCTTACACACAAACTACATTATAACGGGATACAGGGCAAAGCAAATACATGGATACATAACTTCTTATCAAATCGTACACAGGCGGTTTTACTGGAAGGAGAGGCATCATACTACATCCCTGTAATGTCTGGTGTGCCGCAAGACTCAGTTCTGGGACCAAGCCTGTTCCTATTTTACATCCCTGACATCCCTGACGGAATAACATCAACTGTCCATTTATTGCAGATGACACGATTGCTTACCTGACAATAAAAACAAACAGAAATTGTACCACCCTTCCAAATGACCTGGATAAACTCAGCATATGGGAACAAAAATGGAAAATAGCCTTCCACCCTGACAAATGTAACGTGCTATCCATCACACGAAATAAAACACCATTAAAATATTCATACATGGACACCAACTTGAACATGCAGATAAAGCCAACTATCTTGGTGTCACTATGCAATCGGATCTTAAATGGAATAGCCATATAAACAGCATTACAACAAAAGCCAACAAGACTCTTGGGTTCCTCCGTAGGAACATTAACATCAGTTCCACCACAGTCAAAGAACAGGTATACAAATCTCTAGTTCGACCATCACTTGAATATGCCTGTTCTGTATGGAACCCATACACCAAAGAAAACATAACTCAACTTGAACAGGTACAGTGTAAGACTGCTAGGTATGTTACTAACCGCTCTCATAACACCTCTAGCGTTAATAACATGATAGAACATCTAAATTGGCGAAGCCTAGCAGATCGAAGATCAGATGCACGTCTAGTCATGTTATATAAGATCTCATATGAACTAGTAGCTATCCCAAAAACAGACATACTCATACCACCATTAAGATTCTCCCGGAACATGCACTCGCTCTCACACCAAATACCACCAACACGCTTACAACTCAGACAGCAATCATTCTTTCCGCGAACTATACGAAACTGGAACAGTCTCCATCTGAACACTGTGAAGAGTGACTCCGTTGAGTCATTCAAATCAGCTGTCTCACTCATTAATCACTAGTTCATCAAAAACTCTTGTATATAGTTTTATCTTCAAATCAAAAGTGAAAAAAAAAAAAAAATACTCATTAAATTTCATTTTATAAAGTAATTTTGTAATGTCTTTAGAGCGCGAAGCACAGTACCAAACGTAATTGGCGGAATCTTCAGTTAGTTGAAGGCGGCCTCTTATATTGTAGAAGAAAAAATACCGAACAGGCCAAAGGTCGTCATGTTTTTCTCGAAATAATATTATGTTCATTGTTCTGATCCTTTGACACAAAACGTAATTCATAAGTGACATAACACACAACATAAAGATCAATTTACAAATAGGGTGGTTTATTAGAAAATGTGGTTTTATCCGATTAGGAATTGGCACCGGACATTCCGATTAACTGCGCCTGGATTGATTTATTGGCAACGGACTAATTGGGTTTATCATATTATTTATTGGAACCTAAACAGTACATGAATTGATCACTTGATGGTATTTCCCTGATCTGATGACCTGTTCTTAAAAATCATATAAAAAAGTACGACACCCAAACTAGAAGTCGGGAACATTTAGAAAAGGAACAATCCGGACAATTCGGAATCAATGCATTCTCAAATATTAAATTGAACAATCTAACGCATAGGCCTACGTAATCAGGAATAAGATTTTCTTTTAATATTTGAGGTATTCGTTTCTGTAAACCCCCACACCACCTCACCACCAGTGTCTTTAGGATTTTTCAAACTTTTGACAGCAGTTCATTTTTCATTTAGAGCAATAAGCGTTAATTAAATTATTTAATTCTACATGTTGTTGGTTGTCCTCGGGTGGCGGATCAGCTCCGTTTTCCGGTGACCAGCTGGCATTTAAGTTTGAAAAGAAATCAAATAAATTATCTATTGAAATGTTTTCCATCGCTACTCTTATAAATATTCTAAAAGTGTACTTGCTCATGCAAAATATGTCAAAGACAGAAATGAATGTACAAACGCAGTAAGGTCTGCAAAAATGAGTTTTGAACGTAAAATAGCACTTGAATCGAAATCTAAGGTGAAATCCTTCTGGAATTATATTAATAGTAAATTGAAAACCAGATCCGGTATTGGTACCCTTGAAAGAAGTGACGGAACTTTAGCAAGTAGTGAGGCTGATAAAGTTGAAGTTCTCAATAAATTTTTCGCAAGTGTATTTACTCGTACAGAAGATTTACAAAATTTTGATACTAACTGCAATCTAGATATCCGTCTATCTGATATTGTATTCAGTCAACAAGACATTCTGAAATCCGCAGGGTCTGACAGTCTTCACCCTACAGTTTTGTTTGAAGTACAGGATTATATTTACTATCCTCTATACTTGTTTTTTTAATAGGTCTATCGAAGAAGGCAAAGTTCCAGCTGAGTGGAAAAAGGCAATCGTTTCTCCTATTTTCAAAAAAGGCAAGAAATCAAGTCCAGGCAATTATAGGCCAGTTAGTTTGACTTCCGTAGTATGTAAGATTTGCGAGTCAATCATCAGGGATAAAATTATGAATTACATGTCAAGCAATGATTTATTTACAAACAGTCAATATGGATTTCGTCCAGGTAGATCTTGTGTTACTCAACTCCTTGAAGTTTTAGACGATTGGTCAGTATTAATGGACAATGGTATCTCAATTGATATTATATATTTGGACTTCTCCAAAGCGTTTGATACTGTGCCGCATCAGCGATTATTTTTGAAACTTGAAAAACTTGGGTTTGAAGGAAGTTTGCTGATGACTGTAAGACATTTTCGAAAATTTCTACTGTTAATGATCATGACAGATTACAAGGAAATCTTGATGAGCTATGTGAAAATCTTGATGAGCTATGTGATTGGTCCAACACTTAGAAATTAAAATTTAATGTAACAAAATGTAAAGTACGGTTGTACTTCATTTCAATCCTGATATCAATAATCACTACCGTTATACCATGTTGGATAGCTCTGATAATTATGTTGCCTTAGATGAAGTTGATGAAGAGAAAGATTTAGGAGTAACTTTTCAGTCGAACTTGAAATTTGATAAACATATTAGCAGCATCATTGCCAAAGCTCAGAGAGTACTATCCCTGATTTATCATTCTTTTGACTATATGGACCGTGACATGTTTCTTGTTCTCTACAAATCAGTTGTCCGCCCTATACTGGAATACGCCACTTGTGTTTGGCCCCCCTCCCTGAAAAAAGATATGCAAAAGTTAGAAGCTGTTCAAAGGAGAGCCACTAAGCTTGTTAAAGATATAAGTCATCTTAACTACGAGGACCAATTTAGACAATTAGGATTGCCAACTCTTGAATATCGAAGGGACAGAAATGATATGATACAGGCCTACAACGCTATACACATGGCATTGATGACATTAATTGGATGAGTTTATTTATGCTAGTCCCATCAACAGCAACTGGGTCATTCACTTAAGATTTTTAAGAAGCAATGTAGAACAACACAGAGGTTACACACCTTCTCCATGAGGATAATAGATCAGTGGAATGGATTATCAAACTCTACAGTCACTTTAAAGTCCGTAAATGCCTTCAAATCTGCTTTAAATGCTGAAGACTGGAACCCATATAAATTCACATGTTCATGTAAACGGCAGTCTATATATACTTTTTTTACGTTTTAATATGTGTTAATGCGCAAACCTTTATTAGTTGCGACATGTCCATTCATATACATCTAAATCATCATGAGAGGAGGAAACTAACACCAGACTTTAGTAGTCAATGGCTTACATTCTGACCCGAAGAAAAGGTACAAAGGTACTTACTATTTTCCACTAATTTTTCGGATTCGTAGATTTCAAATTATTTATTTTTTGTCTATTTAATTTTCTATATTTTTTCAAGCGATTGTGTTTCCTCGGCGAGAGTTTCCGTATTACTAGTATACACAATCGTGGTTTCGATCGTCTAAATTTAATTCGTGTTTTAAACATTCCATATTAAATCACGGTTTATTATTAAATTTATCAGTTTATTTTTTCGTGTCTGTTCCAAAGGTAGATCTAGCGGAATGGTAAAAAATAAAGATAAATTATGAAGTCTGTCCCTATTTAGGACCTCGTACTGCTCCCTTTTTTGGACCTTGTAACATCCGGGATCCTTGTGACGTCTACAAAGGTATGACGTTTAACAAGAGCATTTCGGGAGTTTCATATTCACAGCAAAACCCCATGAGTGTAGCTGTGTTTTTTTTTATCCACCAAAGTCAAAGTAAGATATTAGTTATATTTTAATCTATGATTCGTCTCAGTAAATAATATTCTCAGAAAAGCAATGATTTATTTTTGAAAACAGAAAAATTCAAATTCCAAAAGAAATACCCGATAAGCAAACACAACTGTACAGAAGGCATCTACAGTTTATCAACCGTAAAACTATTGAATGTGTGTTTGGTTTTTAAGCATATTTTTTAATTTCTAAAACAGACTTAATGCAAAATACAATTTGTACAAAAAACAAGCCATAACATAAACATTTATTAGAAACTACCCCTTGACAGCGGGGAAAACATCGGCGTTTTTTTAATCACCTCCATGTATAAACGATCCGCATTTCATCTCAATGCACATTTAATACGGTGTAAATGTTCAATGTTGTATTAAAAAATATGTAAAGTCAACAATGAAACTCATGCAACTTAATTATGTACAAAATATACCAACAAATTTGACCAACCTTAATATTTAGTGATGTAACCCCGAACTGACTGAACTTTACGGATCCGTTTTGGAATTGACGAGTACACACTTTGAATATAATCGACCTGAATATTGCTTCATATCAGGACAATTTTGTCATAATGTTGATCCCTCGAGGCTAGACTGGGGCTAGAGTCTTGTCTTTCGTAAATTTTCAGTTTTAATTTTCAACCATACATTTTCTATAATGTTTAAACACAGGCACTTGTTTCATTAAAAAAATATATGCCCTCTCCTCTTCCTTACTTCAAGGTAAACATCTGCCCTTTCCCCCTTCCCCACTTCGCGTCAATATTGTTCGCTTATTTGTGATCCTTTCGCTGACCCAATTATATCGTTACACTCCCGAGATATTTCTCTTTTCGACTGCCACATTTAATATACCTACAGACGAATTGGACAAGAATATTCAGCGAACGTCGCATGGTCTACTTTTCAGTCATTGAAACGGTTACAGCCACTTCACTTTGAATAATATATTCTTTTCGAAATGTGCATTTGATAGAGTTTCTCAAATAAAAAGAATTTTTAATAAATAATAACTGTAATTTTTCCGGAAATACGTTATTTCTCCGTCATTGTTTTTTATGTTATATATGCAACACATTTTCCGGTTAAGTTTTTTATGGTCGAAGTTTAAACTGATTTTTATATTTTTCTGTAACTGCACGACACCAAAGCGTAAGTTTATGTGATTTTGCCTATACATGCATAGTTTTTGAATATATGTTATGGTTCGCCAAAGTGTAAAAAGTTTGAAAGGTGTCAATATTGGGGTTACATTTAACATTTGAACAAATCCATTTTATTTCTCATGTCCGTGTTTTATATGTGTTAATAATGTTTAAAAGTGCTATCGTCACGTAGCCGTTTGTAACATTACCGTAAATGGTCGTTGATATGTTCACATTTTTATATAACAATTAAACAAAGTAATTTTTGGTTGTACTTCCGTTTTCCTTAAAAACCACAGAAATTTATATATTTTGCATTCACCTAGGTCTAAAGTGCATATTATTTGTAATTTGTGTATTTTTGTGCATTTTATGATATTGATTGTATTTGTATGTGTTTTCATTGTATTGATTAGCTAGTAAGGGTTCTTATTTTTGTATTTTCAGTTTTTCACCCTCTCAGGAGGTATGTTTACTTTGTGCAAGTAAAGAGTTTAATTGAACAGCACTAGTCTTTCTTGTAACTCAGTACAGTGAAAAAGCTCCGAACAGTTGTGATAATGGAAACTTCACGAGAAAAAGCTCTATTCAGATTTAGCAGAACAAGTAGTTCAACACATTCTACTATTTTAAAAAGAAAAGCACAACTAGAAGCCTATAAAATTAAACAAAATATGCAGAACAACAGGCAGATATTTTGTGAAAGAAACTAGAATTGGATGCTGAATTGAGTCTTATTCAGATCAAACAGGAGGCAGAGGCCCTAGAGACAGAAATTAGGGTTATGGAAAATGAATCCGTAATAGCTGAAGATATTGATTCTGTGTCTGATGTTCGGGAAGAAAGAACTCGTAAATATATTGAAGAACATTTTGTCAATATAGATGATCTAGCAATTAGCAAGGACAGTTTGTTCCATGCTACTACAACTACACCTGTTGTTACTTCTAGGGATCAAGTTAGTACATGTGCTGCCCCCGGGTGGTCTCCAATCACTTCGCATTCCCAAACATTGTTTTCCAACGTGATTGGAACGGGACTCAATACGAATCAACATATGCATTTACCTCATGTAATCACATCTCATCCTATTCTGACAGGATCTTATACTCAACCTGTTACTCAGATAACACATCCTTCTGTAAATCAGCCTAATACACAACCTATGATTCCTCAACCAGATATGAGTCATTATGTAACACAGACTACAAATCTGTATCCAAATTTTCATGTGCCTGCTACAGGAACTACTCAGCAAGCAACGTTTATTCCTACTAATGGTCCCACAATTCCATCAACATCAAATTCTCAGGTGCAATTGTGTAAACTTTTGACTAAAATAATGGCTAGGAGAGACATTGTTCTGTCTCGCCATATAAACTACAATGACAATCCTATTCAGTATCTATCTTGGAAACAAACATTCAAAGCTGTAATTGGAGAACTCAGTGTGACACCTGCTGAGAAGTTAGATCTTTTAATTAAGTGGCTTGGTCCTGATTCAGCTCGCCAAGCAGAAAGCATCAAAGCGGCAAATTCTGCAGATCCTATTGGCGAATTAAGGAAGATTTGGGACAGATTAGACACTCGCTATTGTAGCCCTGAGTTGATAGAGGAATGTCTCAGAAGAAAACTAGAAAACTTTCCGAAACTATCAAACACAACAAATGACTACAAACGCTTGTATGATCTCTATGATATCTTTTGCGAAATTCAGGGTGCTAAGGACAATCCACATTATAGTCAAGTTCTTGCGTATTTTGATTCATCTACTGGTGTTAATCAGATTGTGTCTCGTCTTCCTACTAAATTACAGGATAGGTGGTCACCAGAGGCAATCAAATTCAAAAGACAATACGGTATGATGTACCCACCGTTCAGTTTCTTTGTTAACTGTGTTTATGACATGGCAAAATGGGGCACTGATCCCAGTTTTCAGTATACTGCTCAATTGTCAAAATCTGAAGGAAATCAGCAGCCAATCAGAGTGTCCTCTCGTAAGACAGATTTGTCGCCATCTACTGATAAGCGTATATGTCATTTGCATCAGACAAATCATGATTTGAATTACTGCAGGGTTTTCCGTCAAAAGCCTATTGGAGAACGTATGGACTTGCTAAAAAAGTACAAACTTTGCTTTCGGTGTTGTAGTCTTAAAAAACATATGAAACAGAATTGTACAGAGAAATTACAATGTAGTGGTTGTAAAAGCTCAGATCACCCGTCAGCCTTGCATGTGTACAGGGAACAGTCATCTCAAGCAAAAATTTATTCTCACAATGATTCTAAGTATTCACAGAGGAGTGTAGAAAATCAAGGAGGGGAGTCTCAAAGAAAAGTTACTTCTTCTTGTACACAGGTATGTGGTGACAAAGAGAGCACCAGCAAGTCATGTGCTAAAATTCTGCCCTTATATGTGTATCTGAAGGGAAAACCGGAAATAGCACAGAAAGTATATGCATTGATAGACGATCAGAGTACTCACACACTCGCCACACCAATTTTATTTGATAGACTTGAGGAAAATGCGGAACAAATAAGATTTGTTTTGTCGTCATGCTCAGGAAAGACTTCAATGATTGGTAGAAAGTCGTCAAATTATATTATCGAATCTCTGGATCACAGTGTTCCCTCGATTATCGAGTGTAGTGACATTCCTAATAACTGGGAAGAGATACCTTCTCCAGAGGTTGTAGCTAATCATCCTCACCTGAAAGACAAGTCATATATTGCCTATTGATCTGAATACAAACATTGAAATATTGATTGGCAGGGATGTAATCTCAGCACATCATGTCTTAGATCAACATTTAGGAGGAGACAGTGTGCCTTATGCACAAAAGCTACCGCTTGGATGGGTAGTTATTGGTAAATCTTGTTTGGGTAAAGTTCACCGCAAAGAGACAATCTGTGTCAATAAGACTTGTGTGTTGCCCAATGGTCGTACCACTTTCTTACAACCATGTGAAAATGCGTTTATTGTGAAAGAGGACACTATTTTCAGAAAAACGTCATTGGATGAAATGCCTGGCTCTTCTATTGAGGACAAGTTATTCTTGGAACATATGAACACTAAAGTGACACTAGATTCTGATAGTCATTGGAAAGCACCACTTCCTTTCCGAGAAAATAGACAGGTATTGCCCAACAACAGATCACAAGCAGTCAAGCGAGTAGAGTATTTGGACCGTAGTTTGCTCAAAGACACTGTAAAGAAAGATCAAATTGTTGAGTTTATTCACAAAATGATTGAGAATGGTCATGCTGAAATTGCGCAGCCATTCACAGGAAGTGAACGTTGGTATCTACCTTTCTTTGGGGTGTATCACCCAAAGAAGCCTGGAAAGGTCAGGGTCGTATTTGATTCTTCAGCAAAGTTTGCAGGTGTTTCCTTGAACGATGTGCTTTTGAAAGGACCGGATCTCACAAACCGATTACTTGGGGTGTTGTTACGATTTCGTCGAGAAGCGGTAGCAATTACCGCAGACATAGAGCAAATGTTCTACAACTTCAAGGTAACTGAACCACACAGAGACTTTTTGCGATTTGTCTGGCATGAAAATAACAAAATTGATCGTCCTCTTATTGACTATCAAATGACTGTGCATGTGTTCGGGAATAGTCCCTCACCATCAGTTGCCACATATTGCTTGAGGAAGTCAGTTCAAAATGCCGATGATGATGTCAAGGATTTTGTATGTAATAATTTCTACGTTGACAACGGTTTGATATCTTCTCCTTATGTTGAATCAGCGATTGATCTTCTGAAACGCTCTCAATCTGCTCTATCAAAAGGTGGTGGTTTACGTCTCCACAAAATTGTTTCCAATAGTGAAGTTGTGCTTCAGAGTTTCCCTTCTAGCGACTTAACGTCTGATCTCAAGGATCTCGACCTTGGTTCAGAGGAGCTGCTTGTACAAAGAAGCCTGGGACTTTCTTGGAATATATCGAACGACTACTTTGTTTTCAGAGTTTGTACAGAGTTAAAACCCTTTACCCGTAGAGGCGCATTATCAGTCATTAATAGCATTTTTAACCCTATCGGATTTACATCTCCAATCACAATGTGTGGAAAACTGCTGCTAAGGGAAATGATGTCATCATCTGAGTCAGGACATGTAAATTGCGACGAAGATTTACCTGAGAAATTGCGACTAAGATGGGAACAGCGGGTCTCCTCTTTGATTCATCTTCAGGAATTGAAAATTCCCCGCAAATACTCTGACATATCTTTTGTAAAGGCTTCGCGTAGAGAAGTTCATGTCTTTAGTGACGCATCTAAAGATGCCATTGCTTCCATAGCTTACCTAAAGCTCTTTTTCGGTGAGCATTCTGATGTTTCCTTCCTAATGGGAAAGGCGAAAGTATCACCTACAAATGGGCATACTATCCCAATATTAGAACTTTGTGCGGCTGTTCTCTCTGTGAAAACTGCTGATATTGTGAAACAAGAGCTAAATATAGACTCAAAGGACTTTCACTACTATACAGATAGTAAAGTTGTACTAGGGTATGTGACAAATGAAACCCGTAGATTTTTTATGTATGTTAGCAACAGGGTGAACCGAATCAGAGCCTCTAGCTCTCCTGAACAGTGGAGCTACGTAGCAACAGATCAAAATCCAGCAGACATTGCCACTAGACACCTTAGCTCTACTGACTTGCCTGACTCAGTGTATCTCAGTGGCCCGTCATTCTTGCTTCAGAACGTTTATGACAATGAACAGGAGTATACATGTACACTCGTCAATTCGAGCACAGACAAAGAAGTACGCCCACTTGTAACTACAATAAAAACTGACATTCATAAAGACATAGGATTGTCAAATCGTTTCTCTCATTTCTCATCATGGAACAGCCTTGTGAGGGCCATAACTCTGTTGAGGCGGGTAGTCTTAAAATTACACGATACAAGTCCTCCATCTCGTACTGAAGTAGAGCGCTTTATTATTAAAACTGTACAAAGAGAGGTTTTGTCAACTGAACTCCACTCAGTAACTACAGGAATGAGATTGTCAACACAATCCGATATTCTACCTTTATCACCTGTTTTGGATCAAAATAACATTCTTCGAGTCGGTGGACGAGTTAAGCATGCAAAGGTTGCCACAGAGCATCTACAACATATTATCATTCCAAACAAGCACCACTTAGCTGTGTTGTTAGTCCGCCATTTCCATGAATTAACCTTTCATCAAAGTAGACACATTACCGAGGGCGCTCTAAGGTCTGCTGGCTACTGGGTGATAGGTAGCAAACGCTTAGTTGCAATGATCATAAGATAATGTGTAACATGTAAGAAATTGCGTGGTCATTTCAAGATTCAGAAAATGTCTGATCTACCTGAGGATAGATTACATCCAGGACCTCCATTTACATTCATTGGCATTGACACCTTTGGTCCGTGGCCAATTATTCACCGTAAAACCAGAGGAGGATCTGCTCAACAAAAAAGATGGGCTATTTTGTTCACATGTTTAGTTTCAAGGGCTATTCACATTGAGGTCACGGAAGAGTTAAGTAGTTCATCCTTTATCAACACATTTCGTCGTTTCATTGCACTCAGAGGAAATGTGAAACTTGTGAGATCAGATCGAGGCACCAATTTCATTGGCGCTATACAGGATTTGAGCATCAGTGCTGAATTTTCTGAAAATGGCCCAGTCGACAACTCTTTCTAAGTATGGAACAATTTGGAAGTTTAACCCTCCTCTTGCTTCACACATTGGTGGATCATGGGAAAGAATGATCGGTATCAGCAGACGTATATTGGACTGTATAATTTTTAAAGATGGAAATAGACTTTCACACGAATCACTTGTTACCTTTATGGCAGAGGTCTGCGCAGTAATTAACTCTAGACCATTGATAAATGTTTCGTCCGATCCAGATCAGCCTGAAATATTATCTCCGAATATTCTATTGACACATAAAAACTCTCTAGATGAACCTACTATGCCCGTACAATTCAGTGTTAAAGACATGATTCGCAGTCAGTGGAAGTTAGTGCAAGGACTTGCAGATGAATTCTGGTCAAAATGGACAAAAGAGTACATGCATACTCTTCAAACAAGAAGTAAGTGGGAAAATCCTACCAAAGACTTAAGCGTAGGTGATGTTGTTTTAATGAGAAACAGAGATTCACATAGATCTCAGTGGCCATAGAAACAGAGACTCACATAGATCTCAGTGGCCATAGAAACAGAGACTCGCATAGATCTCAGTGGCCATAGAAACAGAGACTCACATAGATCTCAGTGGCCATAGAAACAGAGACTCACATAGATCCCAGTGGCCATAGAAACAGAGACTCACATAGATCTCAGTGGCCATAGAAAGAGACTCACATAGATCTCAGTGGCCATAGAAACAGAGACTCACATAGATCTCAGTGGCCACAGAGACTCACATAGATCTCAGTGGCCACAGAGACTCACATAGATCTCAGTGGCCATAGAAACAGAGATTCACATAGATCTCAGTGGCCATTGGCAATAGTTATAAAAGTGTTTCCCAGCGACGTTTTAATGAGAAACAGAGACTCACATAGATCTCAGTGGCCATAGAAACAGAGACTCACATATATCTCAATGGCCATTGGCAATAGTTAAAAAAGTGTTTCCCAGCGATGATGGCAAGATCAGGAAAGTTGAAATTCAAACTGTTAGAGACGATAAACCTAGTTCATATGTCAGACCTGTTATAGAACTTGTTTTGCTTGTTCCTGTTGATTCTAATTAGACTTTCTCAGACTTTATTGAGACTTGAAAAAGACAGTAATATTTTCTTATATATAAGTTTGCTATCATAGTAGTGCTTTTTTTTCCAAAAATCAGGAGGGGAGTGTAATGTTTCCGGAAATACGTTATTTCTCCGTCATTGTTTTTTATGTTATATATGCAACACATTTTCCGGTTAAGTTTTTTATGGTCGAAGTTTAAACTGATTTTTATATTTTTCTGTAACTGCACGACACCAAAGCGTAAGTTTATGTGATTTTGCCTATAAATGCATAGTTTTTGAATATATGTTATGGTTCGCCAAAGTGTAAAAAGTTTGAAAGGTGTCAATATTGGGGTTACATTTAACATTTGAACAAATCCGTTTTATTTCTCATGTCCGTGTTTTATATGTGTTAATAATGTTTAAATACAGTCATGTAATTTTTACAGATCAAATTTACCAGTTATCGAGTTAATTTAAATGCAAATTTTTACTTCTCAAAATATTGGATAGTGCTATCGTCACGTAGCCGTTTGTAACATTACCGTAAATGGTCGTTGATATGTTCACATTTTTATATAACAATTAAAAAAAGTAATTTTTGGTTGTACTTCCGTTTTCCTTAAAAACCACAGAAATTTATATATTTTGCATTCACCTAGGTCTAAAGTGCATATTATCTGTAATTTGTGTATTTTTGTGCATTTTATGATATTGATTGTATTTGTATGTGTTTTCATTGTATTGATTAGCTAGTAAGGGTTCTTATTTTTGTATTTTCAGTTTTTCACCCTCTCAGGAGGTATGTTTACTTTGTGCAAGTAAAGAGTTTAATTGAACAACACTAGTCTTTCTTGTAACTCAGTACAATAACAGACAAAGAAATTAAAAGAAAATCGAAATGTCTAGTCTGTTTAATAACGGTAAGCTGTCCGATTTTTCCTTCTATATTGATAGCCAAATATCTGTTCACCGGAAGTTTAAAAAAAATAGATCAATTGATAATTTCGAAACGCAAAAGAAATATATTTCAATGAAAAATTCCCAATGCTTTAATTATTTACTCTATGCAAAATCGAAATAAACTAAATAAAATTCTAATAAAAAATTATCTTTCTACGAAACTCCCGACGGAAGAGCGGCGTACAGTACAGTAGGTAAAATGAGCCATAGCAAATCGGCTACAAAATTCATTCAAAATAAAAGATAATAGCTTCACCGGACGCAATTACGAACGAAATAAAAAGTATGTCTCCTAATTGTTCCTTCAAAACATGAATTAAAAAAATGCTTTTATAAATAGATACCATGCTAAATTACTCGTGTTTTGGGAGAAAATTATTCATGCGCAGTTGTTGAATGTTGCAGAAGACGGGTTTTCATATTTGTAAACAGAAAACGATCGACAATTGCACTTGGAATCTATCGCTAAAATTCAGTGAGGTACGCATATTTTGTTATCTTATGCCTGTAATTGGAAAGAATATGATCTCCTGGTTCTATGCATATGTAGAACACGTTGAAATTAAAACAAAAACAGTCAATATAATACATTTTCCTTACCTTGATCTATCACAAAATGTCAAAATCCGTGATGTACCTTATTCATTGAAGAATCCAAGGAATTCCGAATGCAATCTGGCACACATTTATGTCATGTGTATTATATACAAATGGATATGTGAACGTAAATAAATGAATGCTCTTTCAATTTTAACAGTTGTCATTAAATAATTTGTGTCGAAATTGTGTCCGGATCTAGGTCACAGAACGGGGTCATGAAAATCTGTTTAAAACCCGTAACAACACTGTGTACAATCGAGTACGGCAACGGTTGTTTGGTTTCACTTCCGGTTAGCTAGGATGGACGTCAGGACACGAGAGGTGGGCACATTTTTTGAAAATTTTGTTATCTAGAAATAAATTGATAACTCAAGCATTACACTTGTTTTTTTTCTAGATATAGTTTTGCGTCAAAACACAGTAAATGTTAAGCCCATTATTACAAATGGTATGAACAAATCATGGGAGATGGTGGTGTTGGTGATCATTTTCACAGATTTTTGCGTGGTTTTCCTCGATTTTGTGCTCGTATTTGATATATTTCATCTTTTTATTGATTCTGCATTTAGATTAATATGTTCCCTACCTTTATCACTATCCTACCATTGACGATTCCTGCAAATTATCGCTTGCCATCTCAGTTTTGGTTAGTGGGTTTAAAAGTCGGTGTACGTGTTTGGCTTAAGGTAAGTGTACGGTTCGGTATTATAAACAATACAAAAAATGTACGGTTTGGTTTTTCTCTTAGTTGGTTTAAAGGTCCGTGTTGCGTACATGTATGTCAAATATGAAAAATTCTTCACTATGTAATTTTATACTGCGGCAGATTGCTTATTGGAATATTTCATATCCAAAAATTCAGTAGATACGTCAGAAAACTTCCCATTTTGCTTAGATATTGTTGTCTAAAATGCAATGTTTCGCCAACACCGTTTCCAACATCCGGAACGATTATAAAGGCTTTTGTTTAAAATCATTATTATCATGTCAGAAAAGTTTCAATGGCAAGTCTTGCAAAGCGTAGAGAATGAACTGAAACTTGGTAGGAAGCATCTATGGAAGGTCCTTTATACAAATTGCTCATTTTGTCCCGATCCATTAACAAACATGGCCGCCACAGGCAATTCTTGTTTCTGATTGGCCGATTTTTTTTAGATCTTCACCTCTGAAACCGCTTGGACAAATGAACCGAAACTTGGTAGGAAGCATCTACGAAGGTCCTCTATAAAGATTGCTCATTTCGTCCCGATCCGTTAACAAACAAGGCCGCCACAGGCCATTCTTGTTTCTGATTGGTTGATTTCTAAAAAATCTTCCCCTCTGAAACCGTCTGGCCAATGAATCAAAACTTGGTAGGAAGCATCCTTGGAAGGTCCTCTATAAAGATGCTCATTTAGTTCCGCTCCGTTAACAAACAAGGCCGCCACAGACCATTCTTGTTCTTGATTTGTTGATTTCTAAAAAAATCTTCTCTGAAACCGCTTTCACAAATGAACTGAAATTTGGTAGGTAGCATTCTGAAAATATTGTAGTTCAAAATTAAGTCAAATTTATTCTATAATCATCTTTTACTAATCCGTAACTAGAAAGTTTTTTTTCTGGACACGCTTGAAAAAGGCGGTGTTTGTTTACAGTACATTGTACATGTCGTCACGATTTACGGAATTGACGCAGTTGCAAATCAAATAGATGTCGTTTTGAAATGACAGCATAGAGATATGATCGGGTAGCTGGATGATGACTTCTCCTGTCACAGTCATATGACAGCATAGAGACAGTATCTGGGTAGCTGGATGATGACTTTTCCAGTCATATGACAGTATAGGGATATGATCGGGTAGCTGGATGATGACTTCTCCAGTCATATGACAGTATAGAGACATAATCCGAGTTGCTGGATGATGACTTCTCCAGTCATATGACAGTTTAGAGACAGTATCTGGGTAGCTGGATGATGACTTCTCCAGTCATATGTCAGTATAGAGACATGATCGGGTAGCTGGATGATGATTTCTCCAGTCATATGACAGTTTAGAGACAGTATCCGAGTTGCTGGATGATGACTTCTCCAGTCATATGACAGTTTAGAGACAGTATCTGGGTAGCTGGATGATGACTTCTCCAGTCATATGACAGTTTAGAGACATGATCGGGTAGCTGGATGATGACTTCTCCTGTCATATGTCAGTATAGAGACATGATCGGGTAGCTGGATGATGACTTCTCCAGTCATATGACAGTTTAGAGACATGATCGGGTAGCTGAATGATGACTTCTCCTGTCATATGACAGTATAGAGACATGATCGGGTAGCTGGAGGATGACTTCTCCAGTCATATGACAGTATAGAGACATGATCGGGTAACTGGATGATGACTTCTCCAGTCATATGACAGCATAGAGACAGTATCTGGGTAGCTGGATGATGACTTCTGTCATATGACAGTATGGAGACATGATCGGGTAGCTGGATGATGACTTCTCCTGTCATATGACAGTATAGAGACATGATCGGGTAGCTGGATGATGACTTCTCCTGTCATATGTCAGCATAGAGACAGTATCCGGGTAGCTGGATGATGACTTCTGTCATATGTCAGCATAGACATGATCTGGGTAACTGAATGATGACTTCTCCTGTCATATGACAGCATAGACAGTATCTGGGTAGCTGGATGATGACTTTTCCAGTCATATGACAGTATAGGGATATGATCGGGTAGCTGGATGATGACTTCTCCAGTCATATGACAGTATAGAGACATAATCCGAGTTGCTGGATGATGACTTCTCCAGTCATATGACAGTTTAGAGACAGTATCTGGGTAGCTGGATGATGACTTCTCCAGTCATATGTCAGTATAGAGACATGATCGGGTAGCTGGATGATGATTTCTCCAGTCATATGACAGTTTAGAGACAGTATCCGAGTTGCTGGATGATGACTTCTCCAGTCATATGACAGTTTAGAGACAGTATCTGGGTAGCTGGATGATGACTTCTCCTGTCATATGACAGTTTAGAGACATGATCGGGTAGCTGGATGATGACTTCTCCTGTCATATGTCAGTATAGAGACATGATCGGGTAGCTGGATGATGACTTCTCCAGTCATATGACAGTTTAGAGACATGATCGGGTAGCTGAATGATGACTTCTCCTGTCATATGACAGTATAGAGACATGATCGGGTAGCTGGAGGATGACTTCTCCAGTCATATGACAGTATAGAGACATGATCGGGTAACTGGATGATGACTTCTCCAGTCATATGACAGCATAGAGACAGTATCTGGGTAGCTGGATGATGACTTCTGTCATATGACAGTATAGAGACATGATCGGGTAGCTGGAGGATGACTTCTCCAGTCATATGACAGTATAGTGACATGATCGGGTAACTGGATGATGACTTCTCCAGTCATATGACAGCATAGAGACAGTATCTGGGTAGCTGGATGATGACTTCTGTCATATGACAGTATAGAGACATGATCGGGTAGCTGGATGATGACTTCTCCTGTCATATGACAGTATAGAGACAGTATCTGGGTAGCTGGATGATGACTTCTGTCATATGACAGTATAGAGACATGATCGGGTAGCTGGATGATGACTTCTCCTGTCATATGACAGTATAGAGACATGATCTGGGTAGCTGGATGATGACTTCTGTCATATGACAGTATAGAGACATGATCGGGTAACTGGATGATGACTTCTCCAGTCATATGACAGCATAGAGACAGTATCTGGGTAGCTGGATGATGACTTCTGTCATATGACAGTATAGAGACATGATCGGGTAGCTGGATGATGACTTCTCCTGTCATATGACAGTATAGAGACATGATCGGGTAGCTGGATGATGACTTCTCCTGTCATATGTCAGCATAGAGACAGTATCCGGGTAGCTGGATGATGACTTCTGTCATATGTCAGCATAGACATGATCTGGGTAACTGAATGATGACTTCTCCTGTCATATGACAGCATAGACAGTATCTGGGTAGCTGGATGATTACTTCTCCAGTCATGTGACAGTATAGACATGATCTGGGCAGCTGGATGATGACTTCTACAGTCACATGACAGTATCTGGGTAGCTGGATGATGACTTCTCCTGTCATATGACAGCATAGACATGATCTGGGTAGCTGGTTGATGACTTCTCCAGTCATATGACAGCTTAGAGACAGTATCCGGGTAGCTGGATGATGACTTCTCCAGTCATATGTCAGTATAAACATGATCTGGGTAGCTGGATGATGACTTCTCCAGTCATATGACAGTATAAAGACAATATCTGGGTAGCTGGATGATGACTTTTCCAGTCATATGTCAGCATAGAGACAGTATCCGGGAAGCTGGATGATGACTTCTCCTGTCATATGTCAGTATAGACATGATCTGGCTAGCTGGATGATGACTTCCCCAGTCATATGACAGTATAGAGAAAGTACCCGGGTAGCAGAATGATGACTTCTCCTGTCATATGACAGAATAGAGACAGTATCTGGGTAGCTGGATGATGACTTCTCCTGTCATATGTCAGTATAGAGACATGATCCGGGTAGCTGGATGATGACTTCTCCAGTCATATGAAAGTATAGAGACAGTATCTGGGTAGCTGGATGATGATTTCTTTAGTCATATGACAGCATAGAGACAGTATCTGGGTAGCTGGATGATGACTTCTCCAGTCATATTACAGTATACAGACAGTATCTGGGCAACTGGATGATGACTTCGCCAGTTATATGACAGTATAGAGACATGATCGGGTAGCTGGATGATGACTTCTCCTGTCATATGACAGTATAGAGACAGTATCTGGGTAGCTGGATGATGACTTCTCTAATCATATGACAGTATAGAGACAGTATTCGGGTAGCTGGATGATGACTTCTCCTGTCATATGTCAGTATAGACATAATCTAGATAGCTGGATGATGACTTCTCCTGTTATATGACAGTATAGAGACAGTATCTGGGTAGCTGGATGATGACTTCTCCTCTCATATGTCAGTATAAAGACAGTATCAGGGTAGCTGGATGATGACTTCTCCTGTCATATGTCAGCATAGACATGATCTGGGTATCTGGATGATGACTTCTCCAGTCATATGACAGTATAGAGACATGATCGGATAGCTGGATCATGACTTTTCCTGTCATATAACAGTATAGAGACATGATCAGGTAGCTGGATGATGACTTCTCCTGTCATATGTCAGTATAGAGACAGTATTCGGGTAGCTGGATGATCACTTCTCCTGTCATATGCCAGCATAGACATGATCTGGGTAGCTGAATAATGACTTCTCCAGTCATATGACAGTATAGAGACAGTATCTGGATAGCTCGATGATGACTTCTCCTGTCATGACAGAATAGAGACATGATCGGGTAGCTGGATGATGACTTCTCCTGTCATATGACAGTATAGAGACATGATCGGGTAGCTGGATGATGACTTCTCCAGTCATATGACAGCATAACGACAGTGTCCGGGTAGCTGGATGATGACTTCCCCAGTCATATGTCAGTATAGTCATGATCTCGGTAGCTGGATGATGATTTCTGCAGTCATATGATAGAATAGAGACAGTATCTGGGTAACTGGATGATGACTTCTCTAGTCATATGACAGCATAGAGACAGTATATGGGTAGCTGGATGATGACTTCTCCAGTCATATGCAAGTATAGAGACAGTATCCTGGTAGCTGGATGATGACTTCTCCAGTCATATGACAGTATAGAGACAGTATCTGGGTAGCTGGATGATGACTTCTCCTGTCAGATGTCAGCATAGAGACATGATCTGGGTAGCTGGATGATGACTTCTCCAGTCATATGGCAGCATAGAGACAGTATCTGGGTAGCTGGATGATAACTTCTCCTGTGATATGACAGTATATACAGTATCTGGGTAGCTGGATGATGACATCTCCTGTCATATGTCAGTATAGATATGATCTGGGTAGCTGGATGATGACTTCTCCAGTCATATGACAGAATAGAGACAGTATCTGGGTAGCTGGGTGATGACTTCTCCTGTCATATGTAAGCATAGAGACAGTATCTGGGTAGCTGGATGATGACTTCTCCTGTCATATGACAGTTTAGAGACATGATCGGGTGGCTGGATGATGACTTCTCCTGTCATATGTCAGTATAGAGACAGTATCCGGGTAGCTGGATGATGACTTCTCCAGTCACATGACAGTATAGAGACATGATCGGGTAGCTGGATGATGACTTCTCCTGTCATATGACAGTATAGAGACATGATCGGGTAGCTGGATGATGACTTCTCCAGTCATATGACAGTATAGAGAGTATTTGGGTAGCTGAATGATGACTTCTCCTGTCATATGACAGAATAGAGACAGTATCTGGGTAGCTGGATGATGACTTCTCCTGTCATATGTGAGTATAAAGACAGTATTCGGGTAGCTGGATGATGACTTCTCCTGTCATATGTCAGTATAGACATGATCTGGGTATCTGGATGATGACTTCTCCAGTCATATGACAGTATAGAGACATGATCGGATAGCTGGATGATGACTTCTCCTGTCATATAACAGTATAGAGACATGATCAGGTAGCTGGATGATGACTTCTCCTGTCATATGTCAGTATAGAGACAGTATTCGGGTAGCTGGATGATAACTTCTCCTGTCATATGTCAGTATAGAAATGTTATGGGTAGTTGAATAATAACTTCTCCAGTCATATGACAGTATAGAGACAGTATCTGGATAGCTCGATGATGACTTCTCCTGTAATATGACAGAATAGAGACATGATCGGATTGCTGGATGATGACTTCTCCTTTCATATGACAGTATGGACACATGATCGGGTAGCTGGATCATGACTTCTCCTGTCATATGTCAGAATAGAGACAGTATCCGGGTAGCTGGATGATGACTTCTCCAGTCATATGACAGTATAGAGACAGTATCTGGGTAGCTGGATGATGACTTCTCCAGTCATATGTCAGCATAGACATGATCTGGGTAGCTGGATGATGACTTCTCCAGTCATATGACAGCATAGAGAGAGTATCTGGGTAGCTGGATGATGACTTCTCCTGTCATATGTCAGCATAGACATAATCTGGGTAGCTGGATGATGACTTCTCCAGTCATATGACAGTATCGAGACAGTATCCGGGTGGCTAGATGATGACTTCTCCTGTCATATGACAGAATATAGACAGTATCCGGGTAGCTGGATGATGACTTCTCCAGCCATATGTCAGTATAGAGACATGATCGGGTAGCTGGATGATGACTTCTCCTGTCATATGACAGTATAGAGACATGATCGGGTAGCTGGATGATGACTTCTCCAGTCATATGACAGCATAGAGAGAGTATCTGGGTAGCTGGATGATGACTTCTCCTGTCATATGTCAGCATAGACATAATCTGGGTAGCTGGATGATGACTTCTCCAGTCATATGACAGTATCGAGACAGTATCCGGGTGGCTAGATGATGACTTCTCCTGTCATATGACAGAATATAGACAGTATCCGGGTAGCTGGATGATGACTTCTCCTGCCATATGTCAGTATAGAGACATGATCGGGTAGCTGGATGATGACTTCTCCTGTCATATGACAGTATAGAGACATGATCGGGTAGCTGGATGATGACTTCTCCTGTCATATGTCAGAATAGAGACAGTATCCGGGTAGCTGGATGATGACTTCTCCTGTCATATGTCAGTATAGACATGGTCTGGGTAGCTGGATGATGACTTCTCCAGTCATATGACAGCATAGAGAGAGCAATTGGGTAGCTGGATGATGACTTTTCCTGTCATATGACAGTATAGAGACAGTATCTGGGTAGCTGGATGATTACTTCTCAAGTCATATGTGAGTATAGACATGATCTGGGTAGCTGGATGATGACTTCTCCTGTCATATGACAGCATAGAGACATGATAGGGTAGCTGGATGATGACTTCTCCAGTCATATGACAGTATAGATTCATGATCGGCTAGCTGGATGATGACTTCTCCTGTCATATGTCAGTATAGAGACAGTATCCGAGTAGCTGGATGATGACTTCTCCAGTCATATGACAGTATCGAGACAGTATCCGGGTGGCTATATGATGACTTCTCCTGTCATATGACAGAATATAGACAGTATCTGGGTAGCTGGATGATGACTTCTCCTGTCATATGTCAGTATAGAGACATGATCGGGTAGCTGGATGATGACTTCTCCTGTCATATGACAGCATAGAGACATGATCGGGTAGCTGGATGATGACTTCTCCTGTCATATGTCAGAATAGAGACAGTATCCGGGTAGCTGGATGATGACTTCTCCTGTCATATGTCAGTATAGACATGGTCTAGGTAGCTGGATGATGACTTCTCCAGTCATATGACAGCATAGAGAGAGTATTTGGGTAGCTGGATGATGACTTCTCCTGTCATATGACAGTATAGAGACAGTATCTGGGTAGCTGGATGATGACTTCTCCAGTCATATGTCAGCATAGACATGATCTGGGTAGCTGGATGATGACTTCTCCTGTCATATGACAGCATAGAGACATGAAAGGGTAGCTGGATGATGACCTCTCCTGTCATATGACAGTATAGATTCATGATCGGCTAGCTGGATGATGACTTCTCCTGTCATATGTCAGTATAGAGACAGTACCCGAGTAGCTGGATGATGACTTCTCCAGTCATATGACAGAATAGAGACAGTATCTGGGTAGCTGGATGATGACTTCTCCTGTTATATGACAGAATAGAGACAGTATCTGGGTAGCTGGATGATGACTTCTCCTGTCATATGTCAGTATAGACATGATCTGGGTAGCTGGATGATGACTTCTCCAGTCATATGACAGAATAGAGACAGTATCTGGGTAGCTGGGTGATGACTTCTCCTGTCATATGTAAGAATAGAGACAATATCTGGGTAGCTGGATGATGACTTCTCCTGTCATATGTCAGTATAGAGACATGATATGGGTAGCTGGATGATGACTTCTCCTGTCATATGACAGTATAGAGACATGATCGGAGAGCTGGATGATGACCTCTCCTGTCATATGACAGTATGGAGACATGATCGGGTAGCTGGATCATGACTTCTCTTGTCATATGTCAGAATAGAGACAGTATCCGGGTAACAGGATGATGACTTCTCCAGTCATATGACAGTATAGAGACAGTATCTGGGTAGTTGGATGATGACTTCTCCAGTCATATGTCAGCATAGACATGATCTGGGTAGCTGGATGATGACTTCTCCAGTCATATGACAGCATAGAGAGAGTATCTGGGTAGCTGGATGATGACTTCTCCTGTCATATGTCAGCATAGACATAATCTGGGTAGCTGGATGATGACTTCTCCAGTCATATGACAGTATCGAGACAGTATCCGGGTGGCTAGATGATGACTTCTCCTGTCATATGACAGAATATAGACAGTATCCGGGTAGCTGGATGATGACTTCTCCTGCCATATGTCAGTATAGAGACATGATCGGGTAGCTGGATGATGACTTCTCCTGTCATATGATAGTATAGAGACATGATCGGGTAGCTGGATGATGACTTCTCCTGTCATATGTCAGAATAGAGACAGTATCCGGGTAGCTGGATGATGACTTCTCCTGTCATATGTCAGTATAGACATGGTCTGGGTAGCTGGATGATGACTTCTCCAGTCATATGACAGCATAGAGAGAGCAATTGGGTAGCTGGATGATGACTTCTCCTGTCATATGACAGTATAGAGACAGTCTCTGGGTAGCTGGATGATGACTTCTCAAGTCATATGTCAATATAGACATGATCTGGGTAGCTGGATGATGACTTCTCCTGTCATATGACAGCATAGAGACATGATAGGGTAGCTGGATGATGACTTCTCCTGTCATATGACAGTATAGATTCATGATCGGCTAGCTGGATGATGACTTCTCCTGTCATATGTCAGAATAGACATGATCTGGGTAGCTGGATGATGACTTCTCCAGTCATATGACAGAATAGAGACAGTATCTGGGTAGCTGGGTGATGACTTCTCCTGTCATATGTAAGAATAGAGACAATATCTGGGTAGCTGGATGATGACTTCTCCTGTCATATGTCAGTATAGAGACATGCTATGGGTAGCTAGATGATGACTTCTCCTGTCTTATGACAGTATAGAGACATGATCGGAGGGCTGGATGATGACCTCTCCTGTCATATGACAGTATGGAGACATGATCGGGTAGCTGGATCATGACTTCTCTTGTCATATGTCAGAATAGAGACAGTATCCGGGTAACAGGATGATGACTTCTCCAGTCATATGACAGTATAGAGACAGTATCTGGGTAGTTGGATGATGACTTCTCCAGTCATATGTCAGCATAGACATGATCTGGGTAGCTGGATGATGACTTCTCCAGTCATATGACAGCATAGAGAGAGTATCTGGGTAGCTGGATGATGACTTCTCCTGTCATATGTCAGCATAGACATAATCTGGGTAGCTGGATGATGACTTCTCCAGTCATATGACAGTATCGAGACAGTATCCGGGTGGCTAGATGATGACTTCTCCTGTCATATGACAGAATATAGACAGTATCCGGGTAGCTGGATGATGACTTCTCCTGCCATATGTCAGTATAGAGACATGATCGGGTAGCTGGATGATGACTTCTCCTGTCATATGTCAGAATAGAGACAGTATCCGGGTAGCTGGATGATGACTTCTCCTGTCATATGTCAGTATAGACATGGTCTGGGTAGCTGGATGATGACTTCTCCAGTCATATGACAGCATAGAGAGAGCAATTGGGTAGCTGGATGATGACTTCTCCTGTCATATGACAGTATAGAGACAGTATCTGGGTAGCTGGATGATGACTTCTCAAGTCATATGTCAGTATAGACATGATCTGGGTAGCTGGATGATGACTTCTCCTGTCATATGACAGCATAGAGACATGATAGGGTAGCTGGATTATGACTTCTCCTGTCATATGACAGTATAGATTCATGATCGGCTAGCTGGATGCTGACTTCTCCTGTCATATGTCAGTATAGAGACAGTATCCGAGTAGCTGGATGATGACTTCTCCAGTCATATGACAGTATCGAGACAGTATCCGGGTGGCTATATGATGACTTCTCCTGTCATATGACAGAATATAGACAGTATCTGGGTAGCTGGATGATGACTTCTCCTGTCATATGTCAGTATAGAGACATGATAGGGTAGCTGGATGATGACTTCTCCAGTCATATGACAGTTTAGAGACATGATCGGGTAGCTGGATGATGATTTCTCCAGTCATATGACAGTATAGAGACATGATCGGGTAGCTGGATGATGATTTCTCCTGTCATATGACAACTTAGGGACAGCATCCGGGTAGCTGGATGATGACTTCTCCAGTCATATGACAGCATAAAGACAGTATAAGGGTAGCTGGATGATGATTTGTCCTGTCATATGACAGCATAGAGACAGCATCCGGGTAGCTGGATGATGACTTCTCCAGTCATATGACAGCATAGAGACATGATCGGGTAGCTGGATGATGATTTCTCCTGTCATATGACAACTTAGGGACAGCATCCGGGTAGCTGGATGATGACTTCTCCAGTCATATGACAGCATAAAGACAGTATCTGGGTAGCTGGATGATGATTTGTCCTGTCATATGACAGCATAGAGACAGCATCCGGGTAGCTGGATGATGACTTCTCCAGTCATATGACAGCATAGAGACAGTATCTGGGTAGCTGGATTATGACTTCTCCTGTCATATGTCAGAATAGACATAATCTGGATAGCTGGATGATGACTTCTCCTGTCATATGACAGCATAGAGACAGTATCTGGGTAGCTGGATGATGACTTCTCCTGTCATATGTCAGCATAGACATGATCTGGGTACCTGGATGATGACTTCTCCAGTCATATGACAGAATAGAGACATGATCGGATAGCTGGATGATGACTTCTCCTGTCATATGTCAGTATAGAGAGAGTATCCGGGTAGCTGGATGATGACTTCTGTCATATGACAGTATAGAGACATGATCGGGTAGCTGGATGATGACTTCTCCTGTCATATGACAGTATAGAGACAGTATCTGGGTAGCTGGATGATGACTTCTGTCATATGACAGTATAGAGACATGATCGGGTAGCTGGATGATGACTTCTCCTGTCATATGACAGTATAGAGACATGATCTGGGTAGCTGGATGATGACTTCTGTCATATGACAGTATAGAGACATGATCGGGTAACTGGATGATGACTTCTCCAGTCATATGACAGCATAGAGACAGTATCTGGGTAGCTGGATGATGACTTCTGTCATATGACAGTATAGAGACATGATCGGGTAGCTGGATGATGACTTCTCCTGTCATATGACAGTATAGAGACATGATCGGGTAGCTGGATGATGACTTCTCCTGTCATATGTCAGCATAGAGACAGTATCCGGGTAGCTGGATGATGACTTCTGTCATATGTCAGCATAGACATGATCTGGGTAACTGAATGATGACTTCTCCTGTCATATGACAGCATAGACAGTATCTGGGTAGCTGGATGATTACTTCTCCAGTCATGTGACAGTATAGACATGATCTGGGCAGCTGGATGATGACTTCTACAGTCACATGACAGTATCTGGGTAGCTGGATGATGACTTCTCCTGTCATATGACAGCATAGACATGATCTGGGTAGCTGGTTGATGACTTCTCCAGTCATATGACAGCTTAGAGACAGTATCCGGGTAGCTGGATGATGACTTCTCCAGTCATATGTCAGTATAAACATGATCTGGGTAGCTGGATGATGACTTCTCCAGTCATATGACAGTATAAAGACAATATCTGGGTAGCTGGATGATGACTTTTCCAGTCATATGTCAGCATAGAGACAGTATCCGGGAAGCTGGATGATGACTTCTCCTGTCATATGTCAGTATAGACATGATCTGGCTAGCTGGATGATGACTTCTCCTGTCATATGACAGAATAGAGACAGTATCTGGGTAGCTGGATGATGACTTCTCCTGTCATATGTCAGTATAGAGACATGATCCGGGTAGCTGGATGATGACTTCTCCAGTCATATGAAAGTATAGAGACAGTATCTGGGTAGCTGGATGATGATTTCTTTAGTCATATGACAGCATAGAGACAGTATCTGGGTAGCTGGATGATGACTTCTCCAGTCATATTACAGTATACAGACAGTATCTGGGCAACTGGATGATGACTTCTACTGTCATATGACAGAATAGAGACATGATCGGGTAACTGGATGACTTCTCCTGTCATATGACAGCATAGAGAGAGTATTTGGGTAGCTGAATGATGACTTCTCCTGTAATATGACAGCATAGAGACAGTATCTGGTTAGCTGGATGATGACTTCTCCAGTCATATGTCAGTATAGACATGATCTGGGTAGCTGGATGATGACTTCTCCTGTCATATGTCAGTATAGACATGATCTGAGTTGCTGGACGATGAGTTCTCCAGTCATATGTCAGCATAGAGACATGATCGGGTAGCTGGATGATGACTTCTCCAGTCATATGTCAGCATAGAGACAGTATCTGGATGATGACTTCTCCAGTCATATGTCAGTTAGAGACAGTATCTGGGTAGCTGGATGATGACTTCTCCTGTCATATGTCAGTATAGACACATAATCGGGTAGCTGGATGATGACTTCTGTCATATGTCAGTATAGACAGTATCTGGGTATCTGGATGATGACTTCTCCTGTCATGTCAGTATAGAGACATGATCCGGGTAGCTGAATGATGACTTCTCCTGTCATGTCAGTATAGAGACATGATCCAGGTAATTACATACCTGTTAACCTCTGGGAACTGCTAGGGGGAGATTTCCCCCTACCAACTCTTCTAAGGGGGAGATTTTGTTCGTCGCCTTTAAACGCACAAAATTGTACCTTGTAGTTGCATACATGTGATAGAGTTGCTATGCTACAACTGGAGATTTGTAAATTTTTGGCTGGAGATTTGGTCTCATAACTGTAGATTTTTTATCGACGTATTTGATGCATGTTTTTATTGTTAATTGATGTTTTCTTTTTGTTTGTTTCAGTATTGAACCAACTGCATCCCATTTCAATATATATTGTTTACATTTCTGTCTTATTAGTAGCTATATATATAGTGTTTCATATGATGAATGAAGGATAAAAACTGTATTTATAATTTATTCATAATCATAAGGTTATAACAAAGCAATAACAATGAAGACAGAATGCTATGAACAATAAAGTCATAGAGCACTAAAATTAAACTAGAGGCTCCCAGGAGCCTGTATAGCTCACCTGGGTATAATAACAACATCAGTCAATAAAACTTGATAACTTCGGTAAAAAAAATTAACAAATGTAGCCTTCGTCATTGCAGACCCCTTCTACAAATAAATTTGGGCAGGGGTTCCCCCTTTAATGTAAGTTATCAAAATTGCTGTAAAAAAATATATGATTTAAACTTTCCCTCTATCTCTAATAGTTTTTGAGATATAAGATGATAGTATTAAAATTGATGAAAAAAGGGCAATAAATCCAAAATGGGTAATGGGATTTACTTCAAAATAGCAGGGTAGGAAGATCTTGACATGCTGCAAATTTCTGCAATTTAAACTTATAGTTTTTGAAATATAAGACGAAAAGTATTATTATTTTTTTTAATTTGATGAAGAAAAGGCAAGAACTCCAAGATGGGTAATCAGATTTACTTGCAGGGTAGGTAGATCTCGACATGGTGCACATTTTTGCAATTTAAACTTAACATCTATCTCTTATAGTTTTTGAAATACAACACGAAAAGTATTAAAATTAAAAAAAAAAAAAATGATCGAAGGGCCGAATCGCCGGACACATTTTTGGAAGAGAACCATCCAATGACTATTTCATCAAAATTTTGTTCTTATTGAGCAAATGGTTACAGACAAGAAGATTTTTATGGGAATTTCCCATAGGGTCCTATGTTAAATTAAGTTCGGCTGTGGTGGCCATATTGGTCGGTGTTCTGAAATGCTGGACACAATTTTGGAAGAGGACCACCCAAGAATCATTTCAGCAAAGTTTGGTTGAGATTAGCTCAGTAGTTTCAGAGGAGAAGACTTTTTTTAAATTTCATCCCCCCTTTTTTCAAATTTGCATAATCGGTCAAAATCGGCAAAAGTTCAGAGTTCATAAAAAATCCCGTAATATATGTTAAAAAGCTCATCATTATGCTTATACAGTTCAAATTTGGACAATTTCTGGCTTAAAATAGAGGAGTTTTGGCCATTTGAAGAAATTTCTATTTTTAGTAATGGCGGCCATCTTGGATACAGGACGGCGCTGACGGACACAATTTTGAAAGGGGACCACCCAAGAATCATTTCAGCAATGTTTGGTTGAGATTGGTTCAGTAGTTTCAGAGGAGAAGATTTTTTTTTAATTTCATCCCCCCTTTTTTTATAATTTGCATAATCGGTCAAAATCGGCAAAAGTTCAAAGGTCATAAAAAATCCCGTAATATATGTTAAAAAGCTCATCATTATGCTTATACAGTTCAAATTTGGACAATTTCTGGCTTAAAATAGAGGAGTTTTGGCCATTTGAAGAAATTTCTATTTTTAGTAATGGCGGCCATCTTGGACACAGGACGGCGCTGCCGGACACAATTTTTAAAGGGGACCACCCAAGGATCATTTCAGCAAAGTTTGGTTGAGATTGTCTCAGTAGTTTCAGAGGAGAAGATTTTTTTAAAATTTCATCCCCCCTTTTTTCTAATTTGCATAATCGGTCAAAATGGGTAATGGAATTTACTTCAAAATTGCAGGGTAGGTAGATCTTGACATGCTGCACATTTTTGCAATTTAAACTTAACATCTATCTCTAAATAGTTTTTGAAATATAAGACGAAAAGTATTAAAATAAAAAAAAAAAATGATGAAAAAAGGGCAATAACTCCAAGATGAGTAATTAGATTTACTTCAAAATTGCAGGGTAGGTAGATCTTGACATGCTGAACATGTTTGCCGTTTCAACTTACCATCTGTCTCTTATAGTTTTTGAAATAAAGGATGAAAAGTATTAAAATTTAGAAAATTTGATGAAAAAAGGGAAATAACTCCAAAATGGGTATTGGGATTTACTTCAAAATTGCAGGGTGGGTAGATCTTGATATGCTGCACATTTTTGCAATTAAAGTTAACCTTTATCTCTTATAGTTTTTGAAATATAAGACGAAAAGTATTAAAATTTTACAAATTTGATGAAAAAAGGGCAATTACTCCAAGATGGGTAATCAGATTTACTTCAAAATTGCAGGGTAGGTAGATCTTGATGTTCTGATCATTTTTATCCCTAGTCAGATTTTTGATATTATTAACAGTTTTTGAGTTATTACCCAAAACCTGCAATTTTACCATATGTTCTATTTTTAGTAACAGCGGCCATGTTGGTTGGTGCACGACATCACCGGACACAATTTTGAAACTAGACACCCTAGTGATGATTCAGACCAAGTTTGGTTTCCATTGGTCTAATACTTTCAGAGGAGAAGATTTTTGAAAGCGTTTACGACATACGACGGACGACGGACGACGACGGACGCCAAGTGATGGCAATAGCTCACCTGACCCTTTGGGTCAGGTGAGCTAAAAAGTCCCTTTGCTGCTGGTGCGTTGGGTTATCAATTCCATCCTGGAACTTAGTCCTTAAATAATACTTTGATCGGCTTTGGTCCCAAACAAGCCATAACAACTCAATCCGAGATGAATTCATTGCACGTTTGATCGAAATAAGAAGTTTTCCTCGGCATCAAAGGTTGTCCGACTCCTGTTTGCACAACGGTTTATAACTATTTGTAATTGCCGCTATCACACTTCTAATCATCTAAGCGTGTGCCACAAACCCACTTCCTTATCCACAATTAACTGTCAATCAGTGGATAATAATTGTATTAAACATCAACACCTTAATTAATCTCCATGACCCAATTTACCTGTAAAGGTGTCAAACAGATCAATAACCGGATATCATTTAAACACCTTTACCATTCGTATCTCTCGGCGTTTTTCATCAGCGCGGGAGCTCCAAATGGGGAATTTCCAGAAATATTGATCGCAAAATGTACTTTATTTTTTTGTTGGAGGGAGATTGTGCGGGAGGAAAAGGTGTGTGCGGGAGATTAATGTCTCCCGCTCATGAGACCCAGTCCCTGCGGAAGGATTCGAGAAAAGGCGAGTTTTTTTTATATTTTGTAATTAATTGTTATTGCTTAGATTATAGTATGTCGTTAATATATTAAAATGTACCAAAACACAGAATTAAATCGAGACAATTCCGGAATTGTTTTATTATCTTTAATCTTTTATCAACATCCATGTTAAGTCTATCGAAAATTAAAGTTAGCAGTTAGTGATGTGGAATTATTTATCGGGGGTCAAGTGTGAAGTGGAGAATGAGGGGGGGGGGGGGGGGGGATAACCCCCAAACCCTCCTAGCGGCCCACGTCATTTTCACCTGGGCTACTGCTTTTTAATCTGGGCTAGCAGTCTCAAAATTTGAGTAGCCCAGTTGGCTATTATGCGCACAAAGTTAATCTGGGACCCTGCATTCTATATCTGTTTATTAATTGTATTCGATTCCATTTTACATTTATGAAGTTCCTACCCCCTGACTGATGAGCACCCTGGTAGGAACTTCTCACATTTAATGCTGTCTTAATTATTCAATTTCTCTTTAAATCATAGAGTGACAGATAAAAAGTACAATAATTTTTTGTATATATTTAATTCTATCAGTTAACATTTTCATTGGATCCACTTACTTTTTAGCTCACCTGACCTGAGCTATTGCCATCACTTGGCGTCCGTCGTCGTCTGTCGTAAGCATTTCAATCTTCTCCTCTGAAACTATTGGGCCATTTGGAACTAAACTTGGCAGGAATATTCCTTGGGTGGGTGTCTACAAAGTTTGTTTTTTTTGCGGATCGAATTTAAAACATGTCCGCCAGTGCCAATTATGTGTTCTGATTGGCTGAAATTTCAAAGATCTCTTCTGAAACCGATTGACCAATTGAACTGAAATTTGCTGAGAATGATGAGGGGATAGACCTCTACAAAGTTTTGTGGGTTTTTTTGCCGATCGGAAATTCAAGATGGCCACCGCCGCAGGACATAGTTTATCATGTTTATATTTAAAAATCTTCTCCTCATTAACTATTAAGCTGATTGAACCCAAACTACATGAATGATCATTAGATGGTCCTCTACAGAGATTGTGTTGTTTATACCGGTTGAAAATTCAAGATGGCCACCGCCGCAGGACATAGTTTACATAGGACCCTATAGGCAAACTTCAGAACTAACAAATCCACCAAGAGTGGTATTGACCCAGTGG
Source organism: Bathymodiolus septemdierum (assembly GCA_963383655.1). Taxonomy (NCBI): domain Eukaryota; kingdom Metazoa; phylum Mollusca; class Bivalvia; order Mytilida; family Modiolidae; genus Bathymodiolus; species Bathymodiolus septemdierum. The sequence goes on from OY726527.1 coordinate 6,695,745, forward strand.
TAGTAAATAAACATGCAAAAATAGTGTTCTTTAATTAGAACCAATAGACTACGATTTTTGTTTTTCATGAGTGGGGTGTACTTAGCATGACATAGCAATTGCATCCCCGCGTTTACAAATTTGTCAGGTGAGCGATACAGGCTCTGGAGAGCCTCTGGTTATAATCAGTTACCAAGACAGCATTAACTGTGGTTTCATACATGTCCATTTTTGATTGAGTTCGATTTTTTAGGACCATCTCCTTCAAGAACATTTTCTTTAAATGCAGAAAAAGCAAAGAAAAACCCCTCAAACATGGATCATGTATTAAATGGGTCGAAACTTTCTTGGCGACATCATTTGGCAAGACACATCTCTGTGTAAACAGTTTATAGATTTACAATTGGTAAAATCTTTTCAGATTTGCAATTTGATATTCTCTTTAAAATTAACATTATTGATTTTTTATTTTTAAATTGCCTGAAAACTCCACGAGTATGCTACATTGATCTAAATTACTGATGCCAAGAAGGTCTCAGGGATTTTCAATAAAATTAGTACTCACTTTAATGAACTTTCTAAACAACAGTATTAAGAAAAAACTGCCGAGACCTGTTAATCTGGGTCACGGGTCACTATAATCGGGCGGCTGTATCGAGAAACAGATACGGTGTTGAAAAAACTGTTGATACTCATAAAATATTGATAAATGCAATAAAATTTTATGTTTGTCTTCAAGAAATATGATAGACAAAACCATGTGTGAAGTTTTATGACGAAATATCTCCGATTTCTATGTAAATTTACGAGTTGAAGTGGGGAAATTTTATGTTCGATTTCTAAAAATCTTCTACTCTGAAACCACAGGTAAATTTACTTTAGCGATGTATTTTTATCTTGGACAAGAATAATGAGCGTCCTGATTGGATGACCGATTTAAAACACACTGACTCTGCATGGTAAAAAGCATCTTCGCTAGCCAAGGGTTACGATTCGAGTCCCACTTCTCTCCACCCTTGGCGGATCTAGAATACATTTTGAGGATTCGCGCTTTAATATTTCATTGGTTACGGCTACCAGTACACGTATCCAATCAGAAGACGTTTTACACGGAGCACATGTTATCGACGAAATGTAAGCAAAGATGCCACTTCCCGTTTTGGTTCCAATGAAAACATCTTTCCCATCTGCCAATGCTTTGAAACTTTTCACTTGGTTGACAGTAAGTGCTTCCAAATTAAATTTATCACAAATAAGTTTTTCTTCACTGGGCGCTGCCATTTTCAACTCTCCAACATACGTATAACAAAACGATTCTGATTGGCTGGCGATGACGACTATCTAAGGGGCGCAACTTCAATAAATCACCAGGTGGCATTGCGCGCGAATTTCAAAATATATTCTAGATCCGCCAAGGGTGGAGAGAAGGGGAACCCGAATCGTAACCCTTGGCTAGCGAAGATGGGTAAAAAGATGAATGTAAAAGAAATCTGTGTTATATTTATTCATTTGTTTGATTCTGGAATATTGTTGATCATTGATTTAAACAAGAAAAAAGGGAAAAAGGGGGGGGGGGGGGGTGTGAATTTTATTTGTGAATTTTACAGTTAAATAAATGTTATGTTTCGACAGTTTAAAGAGAAAAATAAAAATTTGTTGTAACTGAAGCTTAAACCAGCGTTAAAAATTGATCAAATATCAGTGGTTTTGTAATCGAGATTTATTTTATATAGAAAATCTGAATTTATTAATTTATAATTTATTATTAATGATACAATTTTATATCCGAGGTGGGGGAGGAGGGTGGAGGGCTATGATGAAAATTTGAAATAAAAACACAGGACCGGATTTTAAGCAAATATAATAATCCAGGATTAGTTTTTTTATTAAGAACATCCAGGACCCTGTGACCATGATTTTTTTTTTTTAGTTAATATGTAATATTGACATCCACACTTGCCTTTCGGACAGCACATTTCCGTGTCCACACTTGTATGATAATAAAATATATTATTAGTTTATCAACTTTTTTTCTCGGCAAGAGTATGTATATGGGTGTTCACGAGAGAAAACTATATACAAAGTTGGACGCAAGACATGATCGATACCCAGATAATGTCTACACTGTCATATGACGACAGAAGTCATAATCCAGCCATCCAGATGATGCCTCTATAAAATTATGACTCACTGCAAAAGTCATAATCCAGCCATCCAGATGTTGTCTCTATACGGTCATATGACTGCAGAATCAAAATCCAGCTACACAAATAATGTCTCTATACTGTCGTATGACTGCAGAAGTTGTAATCCAGCTACCAGGATCATATCTCTATACTGTCATATGACTGCAGAAGTCGTAATCCAGCTACCAGGATCATGTCTCTATACTGTCATATGACTGCAGAAGTTGTAATCCAGCTACCAGGATCATATCTCTATACTGTCGTATGACTGCAGAAGTTGTAATCCAGCTACCAGGATCATATCTCTATACTGTCATATGACGGCATAAGTCATCCAGCTACCCGGATAATGTCTATACTGTCATATGACGGCAGAAGTCGTACACCAGCTACCCGGATAACGGGTGTAAAGTATAATATTATGACAGCAGAAGTCATAATCCAGCTACCAGGATCATGTCTCTATAAAAAATATACTGTCATAATCCAGCTACCCGGATAATGGGTGTAAAGTATAATATTATGACGGCAGAAGTTGTAATCCAGCTACCAGGATCATATCTCTATACTGTCATATGACTGCAGAAGTTGTAATCCAGCTACCAGGATCATATCTCTATACTGTCGTATGACTGCAGAAGTTGTAATCCAGCTACCAGGATCATATCTCTATACTGTCATATGACGGCATAAGTCATCCAGCTACCCGGATAATGTCTATACTGTCATATGACGCCAGAAGTCATAATCCAGCTATCCGGATCATGTCTCTAAGTCATATGACTGGAGAAGTCATCATCCAGCTACCCGGATAATGGGTGTATTGTATAATATGACGGCAGAAGTCGTAATCCAGCTACCTGGATAATGGGTGTATTGTATAATATGACGGCAGAAGTCGTAATCCAGCTACCTGGATAATGGGTGTATTGTATAATATGACGGCAGAAGTTGTAATCCAGCTACCTGGATAATGGGTGTTTAATATAATATGACTGCAGAAGTCATCCAGCTACCTGGATAATGTCTAGTCATATGACTGCAGAAGTCGTAATCCAGCTACCAGGATCATGTCTCTATGCTGTCATATGACGGCAGAAGTCGTAATCCAGCTACCAGGATCATATCGCTATACTGTCATATGACGGCAGAAGTCGTAATCCAGCTACCAGGATCATATCTCTATACTGTCATATGACGGCAGAAGTCGTACACCAGCTACCAGGATCATGTCTCTATGCTGTCATATTACTGCAGAAGTCGTAATCCAGCTACCAGGATCATATCGCTATACTGTCATATGACGGCAGAAGTCGTAATCCAGCTACCAGGATCATATCTCTATACTGTCATATGACGGCAGAAGTTGTAATCCAGCTACCAGGATCATGTCTCTATGCTGTCATATTACTGCAGAAGTCGTAATCCAGCTACCAGGATCATATCGCTATACTGTCATATGACGGCAGAAGTCGTAATCCAGCTACCAGGATCATATCTCTATACTGTCATATGACGGCAGAAGTCGTACACCAGCTACCCGGATAACGGGTGTAAAGTATAATATTATGACAGCAGAAGTCATAATCCAGCTACCAGGATCATGTCTCTATAAAAAATATACTGTCATAATCCAGCTACCCGGATAATGGGTGTAAAGTATAATATTATGACGGCAGAAGTTGTAATCCAGCTACCAGGATCATATCGCTATACTGTCATATGACGGCAGAAGTCGTAATCCAGCTACCAGGATCATATCTCTATACTGTCATATGACGGCAGAAGTCGTACACCAGCTACCAGGATCATGTCTCTATGCTGTCATATTACTGCAGAAGTCGTAATCCAGCTACCAGGATCATATCGCTATACTGTCATATGACGGCAGAAGTCGTAATCCAGCTACCAGGATCATATCTCTATACTGTCATATGACGGCAGAAGTTGTAATCCAGCTACCAGGATCATGTCTCTATGCTGTCATATTACTGCAGAAGTCGTAATCCAGCTACCAGGATCATATCGCTATACTGTCATATGACGGCAGAAGTCGTAATCCAGCTACCAGGATCATATCTCTATACTGTCATATGACGGCAGAAGTCGTACACCAGCTACCCGGATAACGGGTGTAAAGTATAATATTATGACAGCAGAAGTCATAATCCAGCTACCAGGATCATGTCTCTATAAAAAATATACTGTCATAATCCAGCTACCCGGATAATGGGTGTAAAGTATAATATTATGACGGCAGAAGTTGTAATCCAGCTACCAGGATCATATCGCTATACTGTCATATGACGGCAGAAGTCGTAATCCAGCTACCAGGATCATATCTCTATACTGTCATATGACGGCAGAAGTCGTACACCAGCTACCAGGATCATGTCTCTATGCTGTCATATTACTGCAGAAGTCGTAATCCAGCTACCAGGATCATATCGCTATACTGTCATATGACGGCAGAAGTCGTAATCCAGCTACCAGGATCATATCTCTATACTGTCATATGACGGCAGAAGTTGTAATCCAGCTACCAGGATCATGTCTCTATGCTGTCATATTACTGCAGAAGTCGTAATCCAGCTACCAGGATCATATCGCTATACTGTCATATGACGGCAGAAGTCGTAATCCAGCTACCAGGATCATATCTCTATACTGTCATATGACGGCAGAAGTCGTACACCAGCTACCCGGATAACGGGTGTAAAGTATAATATTATGACAGCAGAAGTCATAATCCAGCTACCAGGATCATGTCTCTATAAAAAATATACTGTCATAATCCAGCTACCCGGATAATGGGTGTAAAGTATAATATTATGACGGCAGAAGTTGTAATCCAGCTACCAGGATCATATCTCTATACTGTCATATGACTGCAGAAGTCGTAATCCAGCTACCAGGATCATATCTCTATACTGTCATATGACTGCAGAAGTTGTAATCCAGCTACCCGGATCATATCTCTATACTGTCATATGACTGCAGAAGTCGTAATCCAGCTACCAGGATCATATCTCTATACTGTCATATGACTGCAGAAGTCGTAATCCAGCTACCAGGATCATATCTCTATACTGTCATATGACTGCAGAAGTTGTAATCCAGCTACCAGGATCATATCTCTATACTGTCATATGACTGCAGAAGTTGTAATCCAGCTACCAGGATCATATCTCTATACTGTCATATGACTGCAGAAGTTGTAATCCAGCTACCAGGATCAAATCTCTATACTGTCATGACTGCAGAAGTCGTAATCCAGCTACCAGGATCATATCTCTATACTGTCATTTGACTGCAGAAGTCGTAATCCAGCTACCAGGATCATGTCTCTATACTGTCATATGACTGCAGAAGTTGTAATCCAGCTACCAGGATCATATCTCTATACTGTCATATGACTGCAGAAGTTGTAATCCAGCTACCAGGATCATATCTCTATACTGTCATATGACTGCAGAAGTCGTAATCCAGCTACCCGTATAATGGGCGTAAAGTATAATATTATGACAGCAGAAGTCGTAATCCAGCTATCAGGATCATATCTCTATAAAAAATATACTGTCATAATCAAGCTACCCGGATAATGGGCGTAAAGTATAATATGACGGCAGAAGTCGTAATCCAGCTACCCGGATAATGGGTGTAAAGTATAATATTATGACGGCAGAAGTTGCAATCCAGCTACCAGGATCATATCTCTATACTGTCATATGACTGCAGAAGTTGTAATCCAGCTACCCGGATAATGGGTGTAAAGTATAATATTATGACGGCAGAAGTTGCAATCCAGCTACCAGGATCATATCTCTATACTGTCATATGTCTGCAGAAGTCGTAATCCAGCTACCCGGATAATGGGTGTAAAGTATAATATTATGACGGCAGAAGTTGCAATCCAGCTACCAGGATCATATCTCTATACTGTCATATGACTGCAGAAGTTGTAATCCAGCTACCCGTATAGTGGGTGTAAAGTATAATATTATGACGGCAGAAGTTGTAATCCAGCTACCAGGATCATATCTCTATACTGTCATATGACTGCAGAAGTCGTAATCCAGCTACCCGGATAATGGGTGTAAAGTATAATATTATGACGGCAGAAGTTGCAATCCAGCTACCAGGATCATATCTCTATACTGTCATATGACTGCAGAAGTCGTAATCCAGCTACCCGGATAATGGGTGTAAAGTATAATATTATGACAGCAGAAGTCATAATCCAGCTACCAGGATCATATCTCTATACTGTCATATGACTGCAGAAGTCGTAATCCAGCTACCAGGATCATATCTCTATACTGTCATATGACTGCAGAAGTTGTAATCCAGCTACCAGGATCATATCTCTATACTGTCATATGACTGCAGAAGTCGTAATCCAGCTACCCGGATAATGGGTGTAAAGTATAATATTATGACGGCAGAAGTTGCAATCCAGCTACCAGGATCATATCTCTATACTGTCATATGACTGCAGAAGTCGTAATCCAGCTACCCGGATAATGGGTGTAAAGTATAATATTATGACAGCAGAAGTCATAATCCAGCTACCAGGATCATATCTCTATACTGTCATATGACTGCAGAAATCGTAATCCAGCTACCAGGATCATATCTCTATACTGTCATATGACTGCAGAAGTTGTAATCCAGCTACCAGGATCATGTCTCTATACTGTCATATGACTGCAGAAGTCGTAATCCAGCTACCAGGATCATATCTCTATACTGTCATATGACTGCAGAAGTTGTAATCCAGCTACCAGGATCATATCTCTATACTGTCATATGACTGCAGAAGTCGTAATCCAGCTACCCGGATAATGGGTGTAAAGTATAATATTATGACGGCAGAAGTTGTAATCCAGCTACCAGGATCATATCTCTATACTGTCATATGACTGCAGAAGTTGCAATCCAGCTACCAGGATCATATCTCTATACTGTCATATGACTGCAGAAGTCGTAATCCAGCTACCCGGATAATGGGTGTAAAGTATAATATTATGACAGCAGAAGTCATAATCCAGCTACCAGGATCATATCTCTATACTGTCATATGACTGCAGAAGTCGTAATCCAGCTACCAGGATCATATCTCTATACTGTCATATGACTGCAGAAGTTGTAATCCAGCTACCAGGATCATATCTCTATACTGTCATATGACTGCAGAAGTCGTAATCCAGCTACCCGGATAATGGGTGTAAAGTATAATATTATGACGGCAGAAGTTGTAATCCAGCTACCAGGATCATATCTCTATACTGTCATATGACTGCAGAAGTTGCAATCCAGCTACCAGGATCATATCTCTATACTGTCATATGACTGCAGAAGTCGTAATCCAGCTACCCGGATAATGGGTGTAAAGTATAATATTATGACAGCAGAAGTCATAATCCAGCTACCAGGATCATATCTCTATACTGTCATATGACTGCAGAAGTCGTAATCCAGCTACCAGGATCATATCTCTATACTGTCATATGACTGCAGAAGTTGTAATCCAGCTACCAGGATCATATCTCTATACTGTCATATGACTGCAGAAGTCGTAATCCAGCTACCCGGATCATATCTCTATACTGTCATATGACTGCAGAAGTTGTAATCCAGCTACCAGGATCATGTCTCTATACTGTCATATGACTGCAGAAGTCGTAATCCAGCTACCAGGATCATATCTCTATACTGTCACATGACTGCAGAAGTCGTAATCCAGCTACCCGGATCATATCTCTATACTGTCGTATGACTGCAGAAGTCGTAATCCAGCTACCAGGATCATATCTCTATACTGTCGTATGACTGCAGAAGTCGTAATCCAGCTACCCGGATCATATCTCTATACTGTCATATGACTGCAGAAGTCATAATCCAGCTACCAGGATCATATCTCTATACTGTCATGACTGCAGAAGTCGTAATCCAGCTACCCGGATAATGGGTGTAAAGTATAATATTATGACGGCAGAAGTTGTAATCCAGCTACCAGGATCATATCTCTATACTGTCATATGACTGCAGAAGTTGTAATCCAGCTACCAGGATCATATCTCTATACTGTCATATGACTGCAGAAGTCGTAATCCAGCTACCCGGATCATATCTCTATACTGTCATATGACTGCAGAAGTTGTAATCCAGCTACCAGGATCATGTCTCTATACTGTCATATGACTGCAGAAGTCGTAATCCAGCTACCAGGATCATATCTCTATACTGTCATATGACTGCAGAAGTCGTAATCCAGCTACCCGGATCATATCTCTATACTGTCGTATGACTGCATAAGTCGTAATCCAGCTACCAGGATCATATCTCTATACTGTCGTATGACTGCAGAAGTCGTAATCCAGCTACCCGGATCATATCTCTATACTGTCATATTACTGCAGAAGTCATAATCCAGCTACCAGGATCATATCTCTATACTGTCATGACTGCAGAAGTCGTAATCCAGCTACCAGGATCATATCTCTATACTGTCATATGACTGCAGAAGTCGTAATCCAGCTACCCGGATCATATCTCTATACTGTCATATGACTGCAGAAGTTGTAATCCAGCTACCCGGATCATATCTCTATACTGTCATATGACTGCAGAAGTTGTAATCCAGCTACCAGGATCATGTCTCTATACTGTCATATGACTGCAGAAGTCGTAATCCAGCTACCAGGATCATATCTCTATACTGTCGTATGACTGCAGAAGTCGTAATCCAGCTACCCGGATCATATCTCTATACTGTCATATTACTGCAGAAGTCATAATCCAGCTACCAGGATCATATCTCTATACTGTCATGACTGCAGAAGTCGTAATCCAGCTACCAGGATCATATCTCTATACTGTCATATGACTGCAGAAGTCGTAATCCAGCTACCAGGATCATATCTCTATACTGTCATATGACTGCAGAAGTTGTAATCCAGCTACCAGGATCATATCTCTATACTGTCATATGACTGCAGAAGTTGTAATCCAGCTACCAGGATCATATCTCTATACTGTCATGACTGCAGAAGTTGTAATCCAGCTACCCGAATCATATCTCTATACTGTCATATTACTGCAGAAGTCATAATCCAGCTACCAGGATCATCTCTATACTGTCATGACTGCAGAAGTCGTAATCCAGCTACCAGGATCATATCTCTATACTGTCATATGACTGCAGAAGTCGTAATCCAGCTACCAGGATCATATCTCTATACTGTCATATGGCTGCAGAAGTCGTAATCCAGCTACCAGGATCATATCTCTATACTGTAATATGACTGCAGAAGTTGTAATCCAGCTACCAGGATCATATCTCTATACTGTCATATGACTGCAGAAGTTTTAATCCAGCTACCAGGATCATATCTCTATACTGTCATATGACTGCAGAAGTTGTAATCCAGCTACCAGGATCATATCTCTATACTGTCATATGACTGCAGAAGTTGTAATCCAGCTACCAGGATCATATCTCTATACTGTCATATGACTGCAGAAGTTGTAATCCAGCTACCAGGATCATATCTCTATACTGTCATATGACTGCAGAAGTTGTAATCCAGCTACCAGGATCATATCTCTATACTGTCATATGACTGCAGAAGTCGTAATCCAGCTACTCGGATAATGGGTGTAAAGTATAATATTATGACGGCAGAAGTTGTAATCCAGCTACCAGGATCATATCTCTATACTGTCATATGACTGCAGAAGTCGAAATCCAGCTACCCGGATAATGGGTGTACAGTATAATATTATGACGGCAGAGGTCATAATCCAGCTACCAGGATCATGTCTCTATACTATCATAACCACTTATGAATATTCCTAGTTGATTTTATTAACAACACTACTACTGGAACCCAACCTCATCCCTTCAACGCCACACAATCTAGAATAACTTATGAATATAACGCTCATCTTTTTAAAATTATCGAAGTAAGAAACTTTTTAACTTTTCTAACTTAAAATTGAAGAGTTCCAATATTATAATAAATAACTAAATCAAACACGGTGAAAATTCCGAATCTGGCTAGTATATGGTCCCTTGCCAAATTTAGATCATGTGTCTCATTCATAGGGTTAAAGTTATCGATGTTTAATATCGATTTTAATAAGGGACCGACCATTGAACTTGAAGGGGGGGGGGGGGGGGGGGGGAAGGGGGTTATGGTTTTTTGCTTCGTTCAGAATTTTTTTTTCGGACAACATGAGAGTTAGAATATTTATTTTTTTTGTCGCGCAAAGCACGAAATTTTTTCCAGAATACATTAGGTTATATGACAAACACTCGGAATCAGATTTATTTTTTTTCCCTCCACCAAAATCGAATATTTTTTTCAGCAACATTGGGAATCAGAATATTTTTTTTAGAAAAAAAACATAACACCCCGCTTCAAGTTAAATGGTCGTTCCCTAATGCTTCCGTTATATCATGGTGGTCAATGTTATTGGAGGATAAAAACCAGAAGTAGTATAATAATCTCTCATTACCAATCAACCCAAAACCATCTGGTCTTCTGCTTGATCACTTGTAATGAAGGTCACATGCCATGGGCGTTATATCAGTTGCCCAGTTCATTAGAGGCATAGTATTGGATCAGACAGGATCAGTAAAAGCCAATGAGCCGGGCTATGGACTTAACTGAAGTTCAGATCCGATATTAGACCACTAAAGAATTCTTAAGTTCAGATCCGATATTAGACCACTAAAGAATTCTATAACGATTAAACTTACCAAAAACTTCTTTTTTATTTGTTTTAATTGTACTGCTTGACAGTCATGTTTTTTTTTGGTCGTCTGCTACTAATGGGACATAACTGTTTCTTAGGGATTTTCTAAAACCTGGTATTGATAATTTTCCTCACATCAAATCATTACCGGTAATATTTATTATTGTTTAAGGTAAGGTAATTTCTGGATTGGTCACTTTCGACTGAAAGACATTCCACTCACAAATCTCCAAACCAGGTTCAAACCATGAAGAAACCTACTTCACAGATCAAATGATGAACCTAACCTACTAATGTAATTACACATGCATAGTACTACTCAACTGTTAAACTTCAAGTATCTAGGGGTCGTCGTGGTCGTATGGTAGTTGGATTTACAACTATCTGTGCAATCAGTGCTTGTCACCATTGACTTGCATTAGGTCTGTGGTTTCCTTTGGGTACTCCAGTTTCCTCCAATAAAACTGACTGCCACAATATAACTGAAATATTGTTGAAAGTGGTGTTAAGTACCTTTAACCTCAACCCTAAAGGATATACTTAGAACAGGGAGCATTTGAATACAGAAAATTGCTATCCCTATTATCCAACTTCCTGCTGTTTACTTGTACAATAGCCAGGATTTAGACTCCCTGTGTCAGGACCAATAACTGGCTGATACAAGAAAATAACAAAATAGCAAAAGTTCAGATTTATATTTTAAGCCACAATAGGCTAGCATCCATTTACTGAACACATCTACAAAATGGCAGTTATTTCTTTACAAAAAAATTATACACAACTGTACACATTGAAATATACATAGTTTGTTTTTACATTGCTAACAGATAATAATAATAATGATGTACATTTCATGATATTTGGTAAAAAATTTTGTGACTGCTGTAGTTATATACATGTATAACAATGAAAGAAAATGATTTAGTCAAACCTGTCTTAAAGGGACACCTCTATATAACAAATCATTGTCTATAAAGGGCAGTCTCATTTTTCCCATTAATGAATAGTTTTAACCTGTATATAAAGGGCAACTGTTCATAAAGGGCACATTTTCAGGTTCCATTGAGTGGCCTTTATATACAGGTTTGACTGCACTTCCACTGATACAGTGGAAATTTTCTAAACAGAAACCGGTCGACTATAAATGCCTGTCAGAACAAAAATGATGGTCTTACAACACAAGTTTTACTATTGGTCCTACTACAAGACAGGTTTTACTATACATGCGATGCAAATGTTTTGGATATTTTCAAAGGAAAAAAAACAAAAAACAATTGCTGTTCAAAATTTAGTGCCCATTTAAAAGTAAAATTCTAATCATAGTGAAATAGGGTTGCTATAGCAAGGAATGTATTTTATTGAAAGATTGGAGAGAGAAAAAAAAAAAAAAAAAAAAAAAAAACTTAAATAAACAACCATACTATATGAAGTGTGTTCAATTTGTCACTAAATACCATTCATTAAATATCCTTCTTTAAACAGACATACTATAAGCATCGTTAAACTTTCATCTTTCTGTCGTATAATATTCACTCAAGGCAATAGATGGTTTTGCGAGCAGAAAAAACATGAAATATATGTTAAACTACTCATTGCCATGTAGCTGCAGGTAAAGTTTGAGTTCATTTTTATTTATAATAAAGCAATGGACAATTGAACAACAATTCTATCTTTAGTGACAGCAGCCATTTTGAATGGAGGGCGGAGCTGTCGGACAAATTTTGAAATGGACCTACCCAAGGACCATCCCTGCCAGGTTGGGTTTAATTTTGTCCAGTGTTTTCAGAGGAGAACATTTAAATGTGAAAGTTTACCACGTACGACTGACAGACACCAAGCGATGGCAAAAGCTCAAATGGCCTTACAAGGTGAACATAAAAGTAACAACAATGTAATGTCAAATTTCTAAGCTCTAGTATTCAACAATCACTGAAAACAACAAGGAAAAATTCATATGTAAAAAGCAAATAAATGTATCACTACTTTTCTTATTAGTTTTCATACAATTAATACAATACAATTAATATCGAATTGTAATGCCCTAATCACACATTTGCATATATTAGTGAACATAAAACATGATTTTTGTAAGCTTGTGAAATTTACATTGTTGAAACAGGCAACTGCAAAGTTATATATGAGACAGGCACAACCTGTTTGAAGGACGAAGGCAAAGTTATATACAATATGAGACAGGCACAACCTGCTTGAAGGACGAAGTCCTATAATTTTAAGAGGGAGGCGTGAGAAGGGAACGTATTATTTTTTTTCAAGTACTTTTTAAAGTTTTTTTAAAATTATTTAGCTGGAGTTATCTCTCTTTGGCTGTTCCGTTCATTTTACCTACGCCGCTCTTCTGCCGAGAATCTCGTAGAAAGAAATTTTTTAAATATATTTTTATTTCAAGTTTATTTCGATTTTGCATAGAGTAAATAATTAAAGAAATGGGAATTTTTCATTGAAATATATATTTTTTGCATTTCTAAATATCAATTGATCTATTTTTAAAACTTCCGGTGAAAAGATATTTGGTTATAAATAGATACATAGGAGTCGACTCCTATAGAAAAGGAGGAAATATCATACAGCCTACAGGTTATAATATGCAAAAATGTATAAAATTGATCATAACTTCACGAAAGCCAACAACACTGATATAAATTGAACAAAACATAAAAATTCATCAGAAATGATAGTGGAAACATACTATCTTAAACTCTGACAAGCTGTTTCCTTCAATAACGTGAACAATTTGGTCCGTTAACAGCCCTCAAAAATGAAAATGAAAATTTGAATTTACTGGTCCGAATCAAATTCTTAAATGTATTTTTATATAGTTTTAAATAAAAATGGTCCGATAAAAGTTTTCTGGTCTAGGGTCGGCACTCATCTTGAGAACTACAAATATGAGCTTAATTTAACTTCATGACTGACTATTTCAAGGCAACATCATAGGTTCTTTCAACTGCACATATCCTAATATACAAATATTTAGATTGATTGATTGGTGTTTAATGCCAACTTTCAAATTTCTTAGAGGTAGTAGTTATTTAAATGCACTGATGGTCCTGGCAAAAATGCATTGGTGGGAAGGCACTTTTCACTGCATGTTGGTCTACAATTCAACACATGTTTACAGGTACATTCTTTTATATCATTAAAGTTTAATGGATTCAAAAGTTCTACACCAACAAGTGATTTGCTTTTCTGTAACTAATACTGATATCAATCATTATCAGCTAAAACTGAGTGTAAACTAGAGGCTCACTTGAGTCTCAATCGCTCACCTAAATAAACCTTTACTTCATGTACATTTCATTATGGTTTTGACGAAAGGCCCAGATCTTAATTATGCTCTTAGTTACAATTTAAGCAGATTCTACTTTGGTATATTCTGTTTATCCTGCAGCCTTAACTTCATAAAAAATTAAAACAGTAAAAATTTCAATAGAAAACAGCAAAAACATTGCATGATTTGAAGTCATGATTTCATACAGTGTCGCCATAGTAAACAAGCAATGTGTGCATCACAAAATACGCCCGTCTATATAAATTATCAAATGGTATAATGGTAATGACCCCAAAATAAATAGGGGTCTTCCCCTTCCACAGGGGAATCATGTGGCCAAGTTTGTTAAAGATCTAATATACAGAACCAAAGTTATCATGCGGAAACGATCCTGTTGTCAAAAATTCTATTTATAGTAACAGTGACCTTGACCTTTGACCCTAAAATAAATAAGCTTCTTCCCTTCCCACAGGGGAATCATGTGGCCAAGTTGGGCAAAGATCCGATATACAGAACTAAAGTTATTGTGTGTGGAAACCTGTGTGGACGCCGCCCGCCCGCCATATCCAGTTACATAATACAGCCCGTCTCGAGACAGGCGTATAAAAAGTGATTTACCGTCAGTCAGTAACTGAAAAAGCAAAACTTTATACAGTTAAGAAATTTTGGTTGCTCAAATTGCACAGCCGCAGGATAAAAATAGTTTTCCCTTAAAGGTCAAAAAGAAGGTAATTAAAAATGGGTGATCAAAATATTGTTCAAATAAAATTAATTTTACAAACAATAGAAAGTCATCAGTCATTATATAAAGGTAAAAAACAGATGTAAAAATGTACATAAATGGTCGAGAATAGCACAAGTTAATTTGACAAGAACTTATTACAATTATACGTGTATATGGTTTCGAAATGTATAATAATATGGTTAAATCCTAATTTTAACATTTTAATAATAAACAGTTAATATCTGAAAACAACACAACATCCATTATATATATATATGATAGACTTAGATCAGCGTCCCGCCTCAAATTGGTGTCCACTGACATCATTATCTCAAATCACGGTCCAATTTAAGGGTATTCTCAAATCGACGTCCTTTCCAAATTCACAGATCTATGGCAGATTTATTTGTTAGGGCTAGGGCATAAGTCAGTTACGTCATTGAACGTCGATTTGAGAAATTGAGAAACAGCCATAGATTTGAGAATTTGAAAAAGGACATAGATTTGAGAAACAGATGTCTGTGACGTAGAAATCAGACATGGATTTTAGGATTAGATGTCGATTAGAGGCTGGACGTCGATCTGAGTCTTATATATAAAAAACAAATTTCTACACAGTAGTCACTTTACAACCTTTGCCCTTTTTCTCCTCATCTGAGCCTCCTTCTGATTTCACGCTATTGAGATACGATGCTCGTCTACGAGCCATCAACATCTCTGTTTTTGTTGCATGCTGCGCTGCTGACAATGGAGCTTTTTTCGGTGCTGGTTTAAGAAAGACATCATCATCTTCGATCTTACTTTTATTTAAATCCGTTTCTGATTTAGCAGTAGTCGTAGGTTTATAGTTAAATGGTTGTACTAATGCTGATTGAGGACTTGTTTTAACAGAGTCTAATGAGGACACACTACTATTTCTTTTTTTACTCTCCTTTTCTTTCTTCGTCTTTTTCTTACTCATTTTTTCTATTTCTTTCACTTCGCAAACGGCCACTGAATGAACAGAATGAATGGAATGAACACTTTCACGGGACGAATAAAGGGAAGATTTTGATCCCGATTTCTTTGATTCTGAATTTTTCCTGCTGAAAATATTTTTCAGTCCTTTAGGAAGAAAACTTTTACCACCTTCCTTTTTATCTTTTGATTTCTTTTTTGGATTAAGTGAATGTTTGTTTAATTCTGGTTCTGAACGGGACGTATTGCCATCTCTCCTTACCCAAATAGAATCCTCATCATCGCTTGCAATGCTAGCAAAAGATTCCTCTGTGTATCTCCTCCAGGAGTTACTAACGCTAGAACTTGCTTGACTAGAATAGCTTTCATTCATTGCTATGCTTCCATTAGCTATGGAAGATTCTAACAATGCTTTTACAGCTTCTAACGATTTACTCGTTTCATCAGCATCTGGCACATTAACGTTACTTTTATCTAGGTCAGATTTCTTTTTCTTCCATGTGCCAGAGTCTATTCGTTTCTCTAAAGATTTTAAATCAAAATCAGACATATTTTTATTGGGCGACACATCTTTGCTACTTTTCTCAGGAGAGATACTACTGTCACATGACTTCTTCTCGCGTTCAGATTTCACGAGTCCATCGTCATCATGTACAGATAATCCAGACAATTTCATCACCTCTTTATCAGCGTCTTCATCAGATTCACTATCGGGGCACGGTAACTGACTACATCTATTAACAGTTACTAACTTGTCATATGTAGAACTACGACTAATTTCTTGGTAATCAGTCTCCTCGTCAATAGAAACAGATTTGGTATTTGAAGGAGTATTTTTTGATAGTTTACTGCCTGAACTTGCTCTAGGTAATTTAGATGGTGACACAGTAGATACTGGTAGCTTTGATGTACTTATTTTAGACGCACTGTCATTAAAACTGTCTTCTCTCTTCCAAAGTCCTGCTATTTTACTCCCCACTTGTTTTTTCCCAACACCAGCACTATTTCGACGATTTTCAGACGTAAAAGACGATGATTTATTTAACTGACTTTCCATCTTTTTATTTGATGACACAGGTACTGCAGAGTTCTTGCGACCAACTGGTGTCGTTGGCCTTGAATTATTTTTCAAACTAGCATTGCTGTCCGATTTTTTCAAATCGCTCTTGCTTGCTACCTTTTTAAGATTAGGATTGGAACCTGTCGTCTGCTTTAAATTCTGACCAGATTTATTGAGATAGTTCCCACTGCCAGACTTGTTTAAAGCAACATTACTTCCAGATTTGTTCAACATTTGACCACTTCCTGATTTATTTAACGATGCACCACTTCCGGATTTGTTAAAATTTGACCCAATTTTATTCAACGCCCCGCCACTTCCTGTCTTTGTCACATGTAACTGAGTTCCACTTAAAGTTTTTGTCAGGTTGCTATTGACAACTTTGTTCTTTGCATTTTTTACAGGAGTTTTTGTATTTTGATTTGTAGCACTATTTTTCACAAGTTTGGTAGGTTTAACAGCAGTTTTCTTTGTACCTGAGTTTTCTTGAGAAGAGGAGTCAATTATAAAATCGGGAGAGTTAAGAGTTTTTACCCACGATTCGGGAATCTTGTTCTCTTTGTTTTGACGTTTTTCACTTGAATTTGGCTGATTGCCATCTAAACTATCGATATTCTCCATTTTTCGATTGTCTTCATATGACCCAATTATTGGAGCATTTTCAAATGAACTTTCTTTAGTGAATGTCCCTTGCTTAACTAAAGGTTTTGGTTTTTCAACATTATTACCTCCCTTACGATTAGGAGTCATTGCTGTTGGCAATCGAGAAGGACTATTTTTAGCTCCAGGTGTCATGGCACGATTAACCGTTGTGTTGTTTGTTGGTTTAGAAGAAGTTCTGGGTTTAGTAGGAACTTTATTAGGCGTACTACTAGCTTGAGGATGTGACCTTGACCGTGCTGGTACCTCGGGTTTAGATCTCGTCATGTTTACTTGCCTCGCATTAATGGCATTTATTTCTTGCTTGCTGGGTGTCAGTTTTTGAGGTGAACGTGGACTATAAAGAGGCTTTCTACGACCTCTAACTCCTTTATCAGATTCAATAGGTTTTTGAGTTGTGTGTATTTTATCATTAGGCTTCACAATTCTTGGGCCACTTAATATTGAAATATCTTCAGCAGTTGGTGTTGTTTCAGAAAAGTCACTATTTTTTTCAGAGTGTACTGACCATGTTCCTGATTTTTCAGATGCTGTATCAGATGTGTATCCACACGACACTAGCGACATTGTCTCATTCTCGATAAACATATCCTCGTCCATACTACTGCCAATCATACGTTTGTTTTGTATCGCCATGACTATGCGACTAGCATCATCTATTAGTATCTTCTCATTATCATGTGTGAATTCCTCTTCAAACGAGCAATCATTAAAATCCTCGGCTGGACACATGACGTCGTCATTTGTAATGGTGACATTAGCACTATATACGTTCTCCGTAACTGTTACGTCAGCACTGTCTATAGTCACATCTTCATTACTACCAGAATCAAATCCAAAATTATCTAGACCAATGATTGGATGAGAAACAATTTCTCTAGCAATTTCGTTAACCTCCTCGTAACTTGCTTGCTTAGCATGATCAATAGTACTGTAGTCTTTAGGATGATCAATAGGTCCGTAGTCTGTAATATTATCATACTGTTGATTAAATTTTTCTAAACTACGATTCATTCTCTTATCATATAATTGTTCATTTGAGCGAACATTTCTACGACGTGGCAGACTTGGATGACCGTGCGTCCATTGATTGTTATCCTGATATGTGTGGATAGCTTCTATAGAGTAATGCATGGATTGCGTGGCTCGTGTCAACTCCATGTTTGAATAGTCCTTTCTCTCTTTGATACCTTCACTGTCCTGTGACCTGGATCGTTTCCATGAACCTTTCTTCAAATTGTCAGTAGATGGTTTCGCAAAAACAAACTCTGTTAGCTGAGGCGATTTTTGCCAGGAGGAATATCGAGATTCGTGAGTAGTTTGTCTATTACGACCTGTGCATTCAAATTCATCGGCAGAAGAACAACTTCTAGACATCCTACTATTAACGTCCGATTCTGGTCTGTTGTTGTATTCATAAAGTCCTGAATCAATCGAATGTCTATCTTTTCGTGATGAAAGGTCCCTCAATGAACTAGAATTAGGAACACTCCTCCTCGTGGAAGTTTTGTCTATAGATTTACTTTTCGGCAGAGCAGACGTAATACATTCATCTAATAAAGCCTCATCTAATTCAGAAAATTCAGGATCTTCGTCAAAATCTTCTTTTATTATTTTAACATCTTCAGTTTCTAAACTCTTCTCTGATTCTGATTTGCTGGATTTTGTTTCATCGCTAGACTGACCTTCAACCTCTCTGTGAAGGTCAGGGTCAGGTAAAATAGAAGAATCTGAACTTTTTGATGTCTTTGCACTCCCAAGAAGTTTTGCTAGTTTTTCTGAAGTTGTGTCCTTATCATCGTCAATAATGCTGAGTGAACTCAGTGAACCACTACATGAAAACGTCTGTGGGGTATCTTCTACGTTGTAGACACAGACAGAATCAGCAGATTCACTATGAATGAATACAGAATCGTCAACCAAATTTTGAAATGCTTGATTCGTACACACTGAATCATTGGAAGTTTGTGAAGTAACCCCTTGACCAATGGGAATATCTGATGAATTAATAGTGAAAGATGTGATAGTGGAGAAATTGTTGGTTGTATCTTCAGTGGCATATGTACACATGTGATCCTGATTAGACTGATTGATGTGGGAGGAGGTTCTTTCAGGTTTGAAAGTTTTAGGCAGCATTTGATTTTTATTTTGTTTTGGATTTTTTTCATTGGATGAATTTGTAACAACATTTTGTCTCATCTCTGAGCCTTCTGCTTTACGGTCCATTTCTATTTGACGAGAAATTTTTTCAGCCAAATTTTTATCCTGTGAAATTTTTCCCTTAGGCATGGCAAACTGTATAATTTCTGATAAAAGCAAATCATTATCCTCATCAAAAGAACTATCCTCTGACTTCGCATCCTCCTCCTCATGATTGCCATCCTTTGATACACTTTCTGCCGTACTTTTGTTCTCTGCAATGTTATCGATAACGTTACTTTTAATTTCTCTTTCCAAATTCAAATCTTCATTCTTTACTGATAAGTTAGTTGAGATAATGCTGAGGTCACTTAAAGAGGTGGCGTGTGAAAAACTTACAGGTGTGTCTTCTGTAGCGAAAGTGGTTAAAACATCGTCAGCAGACATTTTATCAACATCAGCCAGCATTTTAAGTTTTTCGCTATGAATTTCCTCCCGTTTTGTCTTTTCAGATGTGATTTCATGCTTTGGAGATGTTGGCATAGAAATATTATAGGGAGTATCCTCAACAGCGTAGGACTTGACACAATCATCCTCCGGTAGTTCAACTTTATTAATAGATTCAAAATTGAATGAATTTGCTTTTTTAACGCTTGGAGAGACTGCTGCAGATCCATTCATTGGTGTTCCCTCTGTGGCGTATGATGTTACAGAATCCCCGTATGAGTCATACACATCTATGTCTCTTCTCAGAATATTCTCAATTTTCTGGAAATTCTTTGGTTTGTTTACTGCTTGATTTGATGGTCCACCTTCATTTGAATAAATTCTTACTGTATCACCTTGATGTTGAGCAGACGGACCAACTTTTAGAAATCCTTGTGTATTTGTCTGTCGTGCTTGTAAAATTCGGCCAGACTGAGGCCCTGACTGTTGTTGTGTATTGAATGCCCGATTTGTAGATTGTTGATTTTTATGGTATGGAACATTCTCGTCAGCAAATTGTTTAAGGCTGTCTTGATTTTCACTGCCCAACTGAAAGTTGTTTGGAGTTTTAAGTTTGGGTTGTGCAGAAATCTTCTTATTAACCTGTGGGGTTGGTAAACCTTCGTTTGCGTATAATTTTACAGCATCATCAGAAATACCACTGAAGTCTTCGGACTGAGACATTTTTTGTTTTCCAATTTGTTTATCAATTTTATTTGGAGATTCAGATTTGAAGCCAATTTTCTTTTTGATCATATTATCAGACGAGCTTCTTCGCATTTTTCTTGGCATGGCAGCACTGATACATTGCTTCAATATATCCTCTTCTCCTTCAGACACCTCAGAATTAGATGACTCATCTTTTTCTTCATCTTTGCCACAATTTTCATCTTTTTCGTCAATATTAGTTAACGTAGTGTTGTTATTCTTCAAATCTAAAGGCTTAGCTGCTTCTGTATCATCCACAGTTAACGAACTTAACACACTGCAAGTTTCTGAAAAATATGGTGGCGTTCCTTCATCGGCATAAATTTTTGGAGGTTCATCTTTGCTAATAGTAGAAGCTGTATCCACTGGGATCTGTTTCATCGGGTGCTGTGTGTCAGGGGGCATAGGTCGTACCAGCTGTACATTACTTCCGGAGATGTTTGTAAATTCTTTAGGCAATAATAGTTTACTACTAGTATCTGCCTGCTCAGGATTTGGACTTCCGGGCATACTTTCACTAGGGGAGTCTGGTAGTTCACTTGGTGAAACCACTTCGCTGGCTCGCCTACTATATTCACTGACTACAGAACTATGGACTGAGTGCTCGTCAAAACTGCTCAACGAACCTAGGGAACTGCATCGTGAGAACATCAAAGGGGTGTCTTCGACGTGGTGACTGTCATCAAAAGTAACTGTTTTTCTTTCTTTTTCAGAACTTTCTGTATTGTCTGAATCACTAAGTAGTTTTTGACGTCCAGATATCGGCATATATTTAGGTGCACCCATAGATTTCTGATTTTTTAACGTTGTTTTGGTTCCACTAATCTCATTTATACTCTGTAAGTGAGATACTTGTGTTGAAGAAGATTGCACTCCTCTGTCTTGAGCCTCCGTGCTGTGTAAACTACTGAGAGAGCTGACTCTAGAAAAACAGATTGGTGTTCCTTCTTCACAGTAAGTTTTTATCTGGTCTTCAGCCATATCATCATCATCAGGAGCATGGAACGATTGCTGAATCATAGATTCATCATCATTCCTAGTATTGTCAGGGCTCATCTCTTTCCCTATGTTGTTGGAACTATAATTAGCAATTACTGTAGTTCCAGTATTATGATCAGTATTCAAACTCTCAGACATGCTATGTTTCTCAGATCCCGACCCACTATGACCTTCGTCAGTTTGAGCACTAAAATTTTCCTCTTTTGTTTGTCTGTTGTCATGTTGACTGCCGTTGTCGTGCTCATGCATGGGTTTGGATAAATCAGTCAAAGAGTTAGCTGTCGACAAATAATATCGTGGCGTTCCTTCCGTGTAGAATGTGGTCACCTGATCTTCATTACAATGCATCTCTTCAATTCTATCATTTGTCCATCTTGCCTCCTCTAATTTACAATCGGCACAATTTTTGTAGGTTTCTTGCTGCATAGCATCATAAGATCTAGATGTTGATGGATTATTGAAAGCTTCATCACGATTCTCTGCATAGCGTACAGAGAAGTCTGTCGGTTGATCGTCGTGATCCAGATCTGTTTCTGCATATGCCGTCTGCCTCATAGCACTTGGCCGTGGAAAATTAGGATGCATCATTCCTACTTGCTGCTGGAAGCCGAACTGATTAAATGACAGCTGTCCCAAAAATGAATGATGCATCATCCTTGAGCCATTGTTAACCCTGTGATCTAGTATAGGTCTGACAAAGGCATATCTTGGTGCTGGGGGCAACTGAACGCTTGGTCGACTGATTTGGTTGGCGACTTCACTATATTTCATACTGTAGTCTATAGGCTGATCACTGTCTTCATCTGAGGATGAATGTGTGTTATATATCATGTTGCCACCAGGTGGCATGCCATAGTTACCCATAGCTATTGGAGCATTACTACTTGCTGGATTTGGTGCATTGAAACTACGATAAAGTAATGCATGTGGAAGTGAGAAATGTCCATCGTTTCGAGAAGTTTGTGGATTGAATATGAGTGGTTGATTTAAACTGCTATCTAATAGAGACTGAGCTTCAACTTCCTTAAATGTTTGTGCTATTTGGCTGTTTGGATTTTTTAACTGAGAATTCTCAGGAGGAACATTCTGTCTTTGTGCTAATTGTCCAGTGTTACGATCCAAGCTTCCACCATGGCGATCCTGTAATTGTTTCATACCTCCATGAAATCGTAATCTATCGTGTGAAATGTCAGAATGAGTACTGCCTACACTGTCTTGACTGCCTGATCGTGTAACTCGTTTTGGTGACATCACACGACTGTCAGACTTAGGAGAATTTTCACCACTATCATGTGTTCGCATTACATTGTCACTGTGTTGTCCCATATTTGTAGGAAATCGGAAGTGTGATCGTTCCTTATCACCCTGATTTGTGTCAGTAGGACTGTCTCTAGGACTTTCAACATTATCACAAGTCTCAGATAAGTTTTGATCAATAGACTCCTCTAGTGCCCTTTGTTTTCTCACATATAACATAGGTCTATTTTGCTTAGAATCAATGTTTAAACTTTTGATTGATGGAAAAGCTGCAACAAGGTTTTTTAGAGCTGCAGAACTCCCCATGGCAATCATCTGATGTTTAGAGTTCACAAGATTTTTCAACATGCTTACGGCACCCATGTCCCATAATGCCTTTTGATCCTCGACACATCTTGCTGACAAATTCCACAATGTTCCACATGCATTGCTAACTATTGTCAAGCTTGCTGAGCGTAATTGTCTCAACAAAATCGGTAAACAGTTCTGTTGCCTTAAGACTTGTCTATAATCCTCTCGTACAGTTATATGGCTAGAAATATTACGAAGAACACCTCCTCCGTTTTCAATAACTGATGTGGTTTTGGACGGACTTTTATATGTCAATGTTTTGACAAGAAACTCCAGCGCACCTTCAACAGCGCAGATTTCTGCCTTATTTTCACTGCCGTGTGCCGACAGATTCCACAGAGCACTAAGTATACTTTTCAACGTTGCCTCTTTTTTCACTACCATTGATGATTTCATTAACGTAGTGGCTGCTCCAACAATTCGCAACGATTTCTTACTCGCTAAGTCGGCTTTCCACGACAGATTTCTCAGAACACTTGCAGCGACTTGTACCAAATCTTCACAAGTAGATTTCAATTGTTCAACCAGTCCTTCCATGAAGCCTTGCATTGAACATAGTAAAGCTTTGTTGGTTCCATCCCCGAATGTCAGATTTGTAAGGGCCATACAGCCATATCTACGTAATGTAATATTGTACTGTTCAGTAGTATGACCATGTGTCAGTTGATCTACTTCAATCAAGTCTGCTATAGCCTGCACACCACCTGAAAGATACATTAAACTTATTATTTATTGTTCAAATCAAGTCATATACCGTATAACCGGTAATTTCTGCGGCAATCTAATTTCTGCTGTATTCTGCGGTCCACTCCAAACCGCAGAATATTATGTAAAATAAATGTTTAATGTCCCGTACAAAATACGTTTTCAAACTCTAACTCCGATTCCGCTGTAAGTGTCAAATATTTAATTAGTCGTAATTACTATATCCAGATAAACAAAACCTGGTACTATATAAATGTTTACACAACAATTAAAGGTTACTTAGCTGTGGCATGATGATTTTTACCACAGGGACTCGGTTAATGGACATATTTTTTAAAATTATTTTACGTGTTTTTCCTATTTACTGTCTGTTTTTAATAAATCATTATCGCTAGCACCTAGATTTTCATGTTTACAGTCAATGTGCAATATACTATCCACATCCATATACTAAAATATCCATAGAAATGTACTGGTAGTAGAATTCCGGTTAACCTGAGGTTTTATGTCTACATTATACTAAAAGAATTGAATACAATTGCTTCCATTCATAATTATTTAAACAAAAATTGTTATATGATAAAGTATGAAAATTCGACATTAAAAATATATATCCGAAATATATCAAAGTTTATACCGATATCGATCCAACAGTTGACTTCGTATTTCCTGTCAACAAAATAGATTGCGAAAACAGTGAAAAATTAGTTTCTCAAGACAAATTTGAAGTTAACCAAATGCGTATTCAGAAGTTATAACGTTTGAAAACTTTCTAAAGAACTAAATATGTTTTTACTTCTAAGGATCACTGTAATGTACACCAGTTGTTTATCGTAACATCGCCTCACTTGTTGCTTCCTGTAATACAAACAATTTTTTTTTCGGTGCCGAGATTTACCATCCGCAGAAAAAAAAATCTGCAAAAATTAAATGTCTTCTTTTTAGACCAAAACCACAGAAATTTCACACCGCAGAAATTACCGGTTATACGGTATTACATACACTATTTAAAGATAAACTTCAATTCAGTTCCTGCTCCACTAGTGGCACCCATAGTGTTGCTCTAGTAATAAAAATCCCACATCCATAATAAAATTTCCATTGCAGTGGAACTTTTATTATATAAGTAACTCATTACATATTACATATATTATATTTTTATAACTAAAGCAACACGGCAGGTGCCACTACTGGATCAGTGAGCACCTGAGTTCACCACCGGTTTTTAGTGGGGTTTGTGTTGCTCGATATTTAGTTTTCTGTGTAATTTTTTGTAGATCGTCTTTTGTACTTTTGTCCTTTTTCTTTTGGCCATTGAATTTGTGTTGTCTTTCATTCCTCGATTTATGGATTCTGATTACTCCTTTGGTATCTTCAAAGTCTTCTTATCATATAAGATACATTCCTGAAGGAACTTTCATTTCATTATAAATTTTCCTTGGAATGTTATAATGGAACATTTGAGATTTGTAAGCAGTGGTTCATGTTGTTGTGGTTAGTTATATTGCTCACTATATCAATTTATTAAATACTAGTTTCAGAGACCGTCGTGATCATATGGTAGTTGGATTTACAACTACCTATGAAATCAGTGAATATCACCACTAACGTGAGTTTGAAACACTTTCATGCAGAGGTGTACTCGATACAACATTATGTAATTGAACAGCAAGAGTACTCAGCTTTTCTCCATCAATAAAACTGACCGCCACGATATAACTGAAATATTGATGAAACTGGCGTTAAACATCATAATTCGCCCTACCAGTTTCTCAAATTCACTTGCATCCATATCCTTAATTTCAAATAAATTACTTGATGAGAGTCCAGTTGTTGAGAGTCTTGACTGATTTATGACTGACAGAAGAACCTAGACATAGTAACACTAAACATAATAAAGGTCTACACAGAAAGAAGTAACCGCAGCAACAAGGGAAAGTTGACCCAGTAGTTAAAACTGTTGGATGTTGTTGTACACAGTAATATGGTGGATCCATTGTATTTTGGACATTTGTCTTGATTTACTATTTCAAGTGTTATTGATGCCTTCCAAACATACCAAGTGCATGATGGGGATACATCACATGCAAAACCAAGTGCATGATTGGATTATATGTAATATCAAATGCATGATGGGAAAAAAATTAAATACCAACCCAAACAACAGATGGCATGGCGATGTTCCTCATCAAAAGATAACTTCATCAAAGCAGCAACAGCAGGCCCAGGATGATGTTCCATATCTCCTGTTCTTGTAGCTAACAAACAAAATATTAGTAAGTTATACGATTGATTTAATTAATTGATTTAAGGTGCTTAATGTCACTTTAAACAATATCATGGCAGTCAGTTTTATTGGTAAATTATATTGTTCACCTTTAACATACAAATAAGCTGCATAACTTTATTGTCAGTGTTTAACGATGGAATTAAAAATTCGACATAATTTTTGGGGGTTATGATGTTTCACCCTACTATTAACAATATTTCAGCTATATCGTGTCATTCAGTTTTATTGGTGGAGGAATTTGTAGAAAACCGCAAGTCAAATGACAAACTTTATCATATAAAGTTGTATCAAGTACATATCGCCAACGACCTCAGCAAAGTTGCATACACAAAGTGAAGATGGACGGTCGAATGAATAAACGAACAGACAAACTGAAAATCTATATGCCCCTATACTATCGTATGCAGGGTATAAAAACATAATCTTTTTAGAGTAAAATAATGAAAATTTCTACAGAGCAACATTTCCATCCCACATCTGGTTTCAGAGAAGAAGATTTCTTGAAATTTTAGCCAAGTAGAAAGCATGATTTTAGTGAGTGAGTGATTCTACAATGTAGTTTAACGCCAACTCAGCAATTTTTCAGCTATATCATGGTGAGAAGCAGAGAACAAATTAATTTTCAATATGATGATGATGACGTCCGCTTTGTACTAGACCAACACGCTTAGTTGGATTTTTATAGTGCTAGTTCACTGAAACAACAGTCCACGGATAGAGATATCATCCCACTCGGACACATTATCCTGATTCCAAGCCAACTAGTCTTTGCTCTTTCTCCTTAATGGAAAGCATAATTGGTCCTAGCATTTTTTTTTATTTGTTTCTAAAAATGGTCAACAAACCATTGCTTTTCTAAAATATTTCTTTTAATATGTAGTTTTGAATTATAGGTCGTGGTGGTCATGCTTTGCATTATAAATACCTGATTTAGAGATTTTGTCTTCCTCTTCATCTTCTAAACAATCTTTTAACAGGTCACAATGTGCTCTTATTTGCTCCAGAAGACGGAGCACCCTGGCTTCTCTACGACCACGTTTATCATCAGGGTGAGAATGGACAATGTTATGTAAAGCAGCTGCTGCTCGAGCACGAGCCTCCTTACTTCCCCTGGTGTTGCCTAGCAACGCTGAATCTTTGTCACTTCCATGTAGGAGCTGGATCAACAACGGCATGCAACCTAAAAACATTATAAAGCGTATTCAGTTGAGTATAATATGCACTTTATTGCTGATTTTTTTTTACCAGTTTGGTTACTATGCACAACTAGAGGCTCACAGGAGCCTGTATAGCTCACCTGGGTATAATAACAACATCAGTCAATAAAACTTGATAACTTCGGTAAAAAAAATTAACAAATGTAGCCTTCGTCATTGCAGACCCCTTCTACAAAAAAATTTGGGCAGGGGTTCCCCTTTAATGTAAGTTATCAAAATTGCTGTAAAAAAACATATATGTCAATGATTCTCAAAAGTTAGCTTTTCCTACTTCACATTTTGTAATAAAGTTGCTTCCCTTTGATTATTTGAGTAACCAAAAGCAGCGAGTCAACAAAAAAATGCATTTCAAGAGGAATAACTCTTCACACAGTTGTTGCACATTTTTAACTGTGGGAATTTTTTTTGTAGATCTTGACATGCTGAACATTTTTGCAGTTTAAACTTTCCCTCTATCTCTAATAGTTTTTGAGATATAAGATGATAGTATTAAAATTGAGAACATTTTGATGAAAAAAGGGCAATAACTCCAAAATGGGTAATGGGATTTACTTCAAAATTGCAGGGTAGGAAGATCTTGACATGTTGCAAATGTTTGCAATTTAAACTTAACCTTTATCTCTTATCGTTTTTGAAATATAAGACGAAAAGTTTTTTTTTTTTTTTTTAAATTGATGAAAAAAGGGCAAGAACTCCAAGATGGGTAATCAGATTTACTTCAAAATTGCAGGGTAGGTAGATCTCGACATGATGCACATTTTTTGTAATTTAAACTTAACATCTATCTCTTATAGTTTTTGAAATATAACATGAAAAGTATTTAAAAAAAAATTGATCGAAGGGCCAAACCGCCGGACACATTTTTGGAAGAGAACCATCCAATGACTATTTCATCAAAATTTTGTTCTTATTGAGCAAATGTTTTCAGACAAGAAGATTTTTATGGGAATTTCCCATAGGGTCCTATGTTAAATTAAGTTCGGCTGTGGTAGCCATCTTGGTCTGTGTTCTGAAATGCCGGACACAGTTTTGAAAGACGACCACCCCAGAATCATTTCAGCAAAGTTTGGTTGAGATTGGCTCAGTAGTTTCAGAGGAGAAGATTTTTTTAAAATTTCATCCCCCCTTTTTTCTTATTTGCATAATCGGTCAAAATAGGCAAAAGTTCAAAGTTCATAAAAAATCCCATAATATATGTTAACCAGAGGCTCTCAAGAGCCTGTATCGTTCACCTGGTTATAAAAAGAACCAATTGGTCCTATGTAAAAACTATGTCCTGCAGTGGTAGTCATCTTGGAATTACGATCAACATAAAAAAAACACAAAGTTTGTAAAGGACCTTCCATTATGATTGATGCAGTTTAGGTTCAATCAGTGCAATAGCTTCAGAGAAGAATATATTTCTGTATTTTCCCCATATGGTCCTGTGTTAATACTACATAGATGCCAACCCCTTTTTGGTGCAATCAGTAACAAAAAGTTGAGATGTCAGTAATTTGTGATTTTTTTCAGTAATCATAATTTTTCATAAAATTTTACCATAATCGTACACACTAGGCACAAAGTGATGAGCAAATGATTTCCTTTATTTGTGACAACTAGATGTAAAATTGATGAGCAACAAAAAGAAATAAAAAGTTAAGTTTTAATACATGTATGTTCACTTACAAATGTATTCTGTTTCAACTTACTGTCAATAGAAATGAAAATTTCCTGAAGTGGCCCTCCCTCACCCTCCCATGGAATAATTAATGTCTAATTCTGGAGTGCCTGATATGTTGTTGACTTGGCACTTTTGAACTGTTTTGTTGTATATGTGTGTTCATCCCGACCACTGTGCTGAATGGACAAGTCTTGTTTACAATATTTGCAATAGGCATAATGTTCCCGTATCGATTTCATAAGGCAAGAGACGAAATCGTTGTCCCAATTTTCTTTGCTGCAGAAGCTTCACTTGTTCCCTCAGACATCGCGAAATTGACAAAAACGTGCTGTGTTCATTAACTACTCGGGATCAAACAAGAAATGGATAGATCGTTTTCTACTATAGATAGTCCCGAGAATTCCTAAAGGATTAAATAATCGAAATCCCTCAAGCGCTTATCATTACGCGATTTTAACATACAATGAAGCGTCTAAATGATCACAATAATATTTAAATGGGGAACGGTTTCGGGCCGGCAATAATCGGAAATCCGTAACAAGTAGACTGTTGACCGCAACACCGTAATTTTGGCCCGAAATTCGTAACAATTACGGAAAAATCGTAATGGTTGGCATTTATGATACTATGACCTGTGGTGGCAGCCATCTTGGATTTTCGATCGGCATAAAAAACAGAGGACCTTCCAATGATCATTCCTGGGCAGTTTGGTTTCAACTGTCCAAGTGGTTTCAGAGAAGAAGCGTTTTGAAACATTTTTCCCATAGGGTCCAATGTTAAACTAAGTCCTGCCGTAGCCGCCATTTTGAATTTCATATCAGAACAAAAAACGTAAAGTTTGTAGAGGACCATCCAATGAACATTCATGTACAGTTTGGCTTTAATCATATTTGTAGTTTCTGAGAAGAAGGCATTTGAACATTTTCACATAGGGTCCAATGTTAATCTATGTCCTGCGGTGGTGGCCATCTTGGATTTCCGATCGGCATATAAAACAAACAGTCTGTAGAGGACCTTCCAATGATCATTCCTGGGCAGTTTGGTTTCAATTGTCCAAATGGTTTCAGAGAAGAAGCATTTTGAAACATTTTCCCCATAGGATCCAATGTTAAACTAAGTCCTGCCGTAGCCGCCATTTTGAATTTCATATCGGAACAAAAAACGTAAAGTTTGTAGAGGACCATCCAATGAACATTCATGTACAGTTTGGCTTTAATCATATTTGTAGTTTCTGAGAAGAAGGCATTTGAACATTTTCCCATAGGGTCCAATGTTAATCTATGTCCTGCGGTGGTGGCCATCTTGGATTTCTGATCGGCATAAAAAACACACACTTTGTAGAGAACCTTCCAATGATCATTCCTGGGCAGTTTGGTTTCAATTATCCAAGTGGTTTCAGAGAAGAAGCGTTTTGAAGCATTTTTCCCATAGGGTCCAATGTTAAACTAAGTCCTGCCGTAGCCGCCATTTTGAATTTCATATCAGAACAAAAAACGTAAAGTTTGTAGAGGACCATCCAATGAACATTCATGTACAGTTTGGCTTTGATCATATTTGTAGTTTCTGAGAAGAAGGCATTTGAACATTTTCCCGTAGGGTCCAATGTTAATCTATGTCCTGTGGTGGTGGCCATCTTGAATTTTCGATCGGCATAAAAAAACAGAACCTTTGTAGAGGACCTTCCAATGATCATTCCCGGGCAGTTTGGTTTCAATTGTCCAAGTGGTTTCAGAGAAGAAGCGTTTTGAAACATTTTTCATTTTGAATTTCATACCGGAACAAAAAACGTACAGTTTGTAGAGGACCATCCAATGAACATTCATGTACAGTTTGGCTTTGATCATATTTGTAGTTTCTGAGAAGAAGGCATTTGAACATTTTCCCATAGGGTCCAATGTTAATCTATGTCCTGCGGTGGTGGCCATCTTGAATTTTCGATCGGCATAAAAAAACAGAAACTTTGCAGAGGACCTTCCAATGATCATTATTGTGCAGTTTGGTTTCAATTGTTCAAGTGGTTTCAGAGAAGAAGCGTTTTGAAACATTTTTCCCATAGGGTCCAATGTTAAACTAAGTCCTGCCGTAGCCGCCATTTTGAATTTCATATCGGAACAAAAAACGTAAATTTGTAGAGGACCATCCAATGAACATTCATGTACAGTTTGGCTTTGATCATATTTGTAGTTTCTGAGAAGAAGGCATTTGAACATTTTCCCATAGGGTCCAATGTTAATCTATGTCCGGCGGTGTCGGCCATCTTGAATTTTCGATCGGCATAAAAAACATAAAATTTGTAGAGGACCTTCCAATGATCATTCCTGGGCAGTTTGGTTTCAACTGCCCTAGTGGTTTCAGAGAAGAAGTGTTTTGAAACATTTTTCCCATAGGGTCCAATGTTAAACTAAGTCCTGCCGTAGCCACCATTTTGAATTTCATATCGGAACAAAAAACGTAAAGTTTGTAGAGGACCATCCAATGAACATTCATGTACAGTTTGGCTTTAATCATATTTGTAGTTTCTGAGAAGAAGGCATTTGAACATTTTCCCATAGGGTCCAATGTTAATCTATGTATTGCAGTGGTGGCCATCTTGGATTTCCGATCGGCATATAAAACAAACAGTCTGTAGAGGACCTTCCAATGATCATTCCTGGGCAGTTTGGTTTCAATTGTCCAAGTGGTTTCAGAAAAGAAGCATTTTGAAACATGTTTCCTATAGGGTCCAATGTGAAACTAAGTCCTGCCGTAGCCGGCATTTTGAATTTCATATCGGAACAAAAAACCTTAAGATTGTAGAGGACCATCAAATGAACATTCATGTACAGTTTGGCTTTGATCATATTTGTAGTTTCTGAGAAGAAGGCATTTGAACATTTTCTCATAGGGTCCAATGTTAATCTATGTCCTGCGATGGTGGCCATCTTGGATTTCCGATCGGTATAAAAAACAGCAACTTGGTAAAGGACATTCCAATGATGATTCATTTACAGTTTGGGTTCAGTCAGTTCATTAGTTTCAGAGAAGAAGATCTTTGAAATTTCAGCAAATCAGAGCACATTATTGGCCCTGGCAGCCATATTGAATATCCGACTAGAACGAAAAACAGTAACATTGTAGAGGACCACCCAAGGAACATTCCTGCTAAGTTTGGTTCCAATCGGCCCAGTGGTTTCGGAGAAGAAGCTTGAAATGTGAAAAGTTTACAGACGACGGACGCCAAGTGATGGCAATAGTTCACCTGGACCTTTGGTCCAGGTGAACTAAAAAGCTCATCATTATGCTTACACAGTTCAAATTTGGGCACTTTCTGGCTTAAAATAGAGCAGTTTTGGCCATTTGAAGAAATTTCTATTTTTAGTAATGGCGACCATCTTGGATACAGGACGGCGCTGACGGACACAACTTTGAAAGGGGACCACCCAAGGATCATTTCATCAAAGTTTGGTTGAGATTGGCTCTGTAGTTTCAGAGGAGAAGAATTTTTTTAATTTCATCCCCCCTTTTTTCTATTTTTAGCTTGGCGGCCATCTTGGTTGGAAGTCGGGATCACCGGACACAACTTTGGAAGGGGGCCATCCAAGGATCATTCCACAAAGGTTTGGCTGCAATTGGCCACGTGGTTTCTGAGGAGAAGATTTTTATGTGAATTTCCCATAGGGTCCTATGTTAAGCTAAGTTCGGCTGTGGGGGCCATCTTGATCGAAGGGCCAAACCGCCGGACATATTTTTGGAAGAGAACCATCCAATGACTATTTCATCAAAATTTTGTTCTTATTGAGCAAATGGTTTCAGACAAGAAGATTTTTATGGGAATTTCCCATAGGGTCCTATGTTAAATTAAGTTCGGCTGTGGTGGCCATCTTGGTCGGTGTTCTGAAATGCCGGACACAATTTGGAAGAGGACCACCCAAGAATCATTTCAGCAAAGTTTGGTTGAGATTGGCTCCGTAGTTTCAGAGGAGAAGATTTTTTTTAAATTTCATTCCCCTTTTTCTAATTTGCATAATCGGTCAAAATAGGCAAAAGTTCAAAGTTCATAAAAAATCCCATAATATATGTTAAAAAGCTCATCATTATGCTTATACAGTTCAAATTTGGCCACTTTCTGGCTTAAAATAGAGCAGTTTTGGCCATTTGAAGAAATTTCTATTTTTAGTCATGGCGGCCATCTTGGATACAAGACGGCGCTAACGGACACAATTTTGAAAGGGGACCACCCAAGGATCATTTCAGCAAAGTTTGGTTGAGATTGGCTCAGTAGTTTCAGAGGAGAAGATTTTTTTTTAAATTTCATCCCCCTTTTTTTCTATTTTTAGCTTGGCGGCCATCTTGGTTGGAAGTCGGGATCACCGAACACAAATTTGGAAGGGGGCCATCCAAGGATCATTCCACAAAAGTTTGGTTGCAATTGGCCCAGTGGTTTCTGAGGAGAAGATTTTATTTTAAATTTCATCCCCCCTTTTTTCTAATTTGCATAATCCGTCAAAATGGGTAATGGGATTTACTTCAAAATTGCAGGGTAGGTAGATCTTGACATGCTGAACATGTTTGCAGTTTCAACTTACCACCTGTCTTTTATAGTTTTTGAAATAAAGGACGAAAAGTATTAAAATTTTGAAAATTTGATGAATCCAGAGGCTCCCAGGAACCTGTAATCGCTCCCCTGGATCAAAGCTGCTTTCAATAACAACGCAACTTCACTGTGGCGGCCATCTTGGTGGGAGAGCGTGACTGCCGGACACAAATTTGGAAGAGGACCATCCAATGACTATTCCATCAAAGTTTGGTTTTAATTGAGCTACTGGTTCCAGACGAGATGGTTTTTATGTGAATTTCCCATAGAGTCCAATGTTAAACTAAGTACAGCTGTGCAGCCATCTTGGTCAGAGGGTGGGACCACCAGACACAATTTTGGAAGAGGACCATCCATTGACTATTTTATCAAAGGTTGGTTTCAATTGAGCAACTGGTTCCAGACAAGAAGATTTTTATGTGAATTTCCCATAGGTTCCTATGTTAAACTAAGTTCGGCTGTGGGAGCCATCTTGGTCGAAGGACCGAACCGCCTGATCTATTTTTGGAAGAGAACCATCCAATGACTATTTCATCAACATTTAGTTCTTATTGAGCAAATGGTTTCAAACAAGAATTGGAATTTCCCATAGGGTTCTATGTTAAATTAAGTTTGGCTGTGGCGGCCATCTTGGTCGGAGGTCTGAAATGCCAGACATCCATTTGGAAGGGGGCCACCCAAGGATCATTTCAGCAAAGTTTGGTTGAGATTGGCTCTGTAGTTTCAGAGGAGAAGATTTTTTTTTAATTTCATCCCCTCTTTTTTCTATTTTTAGCTTGGCGGCCATCTTGGTTGGAAGTCGGGATCACCGGACTCACAATTTTGGAAGGGGGCCATCCAAGGACTATTCCACCAAAGTTTGGTTGCAATTGGCCCAGTGGTTTCTGAGGAGAAGATTTTTATGTGAATTTCCCATAGGGTCCTATGTTAAGCTAAGTTCGGCTGTGGTGGCCATCTTGTTCGGAGTTCTGAAATGCCGGACACAATTTTGGAAGAAGGACCACCCAAGAATCATAATCTGTCAAAATCGGCAAAACGTCATCATTATGCTTATACATACTTATACTGCCAGGTTTGGTTTCATTTGGTTCAGCGGTTTCAGAGGAGAAGATTTAATTGTGATCTTTTATCAAAATATGCCAAATTTGCATAATCGGTATAAATCGGCTGAAAGAAAAATTTCAAACAAAAACACCGAACATATGCTAAACTACTCCTTGCCATGTAGCTGCAGTTAAAATTTGAGCTCATTTTGACTTATACTAAAGCAGCAATGGACAATTGAAGAAATTTCTATTTTTTGTAACAGCAGCCATCTTGAATGGAGGGCGGGGCTGTCGGACACAATTTTGAAAGGGACCCACCCATGGACCATCCCTGCCATGTTTGGTTTAATTTGGTTCAGCGTTTCAGAGGAGAAGATTTAAATGTGATCTTTTATCAAAATATGCCTAATTTGCATAATCGGTATATATCGGCTGAAAGAAAAATTTCACAGAAAAACCCAGAATATATGTTAAACTACTCCTTGCCATGTAGCTGCAGTTAAAATTTGAGCTCATTTTGACTTATACTAAAGCAACAATGAACAATTAAAATTTCATCCCCCTTTTTTTCTATTTTTAGCTTGGCGACCATCTTGGTTGGAAGTCGGGATCACCGGACACAATTTTGGAAGGGGGCCATCCAAGGACCATTCCACCAAAGTTTGGTTCAAATTGGCCCTGTGGCTTCAGAGGAGTTGATTAAAATGTGAAAAGTTAACGGACGAACGACAAACGACGGACGCTCAGTGGTGACAATAGCTCACCTGACCCTTTGGGTCAGGTGAGCTAAAAAATTATTCAAATAAATTTCTTCATAATTTTCACTTGTCCAAATCCAGATTTACTTGTCTTGGACTTCAGGTAAGTGGGTTAACATGAAGACTACCTGAGTTATATATCGTTTGTTTTCTATGTTTGTTCTGATCTGAGTTATATATGGTTTGTTTCCTGTTTGTTCTGATCTGAGTTATATATGGTTTGTTTTCTATGTTTGTTCTGATCTGAGTTATATATGGTTTGTTTTCTATGTTTGTTCTGATCTGAGTTATATATGGTTTGTTTTCTATGTTTGTTCTGATCTGAGTTATATATGGTTTGTTTCCCGTTTGTTCTGATCTGAGTTATATATGGTTTGTTTCCTGTTTGTTCTGATCTGAGTTATATATGGTTTGTTTTCTATGTTTGTTCTGATCTGAGTTATATATGGTTTGTTTTCTATGTTTGTTCTGATCTGAGTTATATATGGTTTGTTTTCTATGTTTGTTCTGATCTGAGTTATATATGGTTTGTTTTTTATGTTTGTTCTGATCTGAGTTATATATGGTTTGTTTTCTATGTTTGTTCTGATCTGAGTTATATATGGTTTGTTTCCTGTTTGTTCTGATCTGAGTTATATATGGTTTGTTTCCTGTTTGTTCTGATCTGAGTTATATATGGTTTGTTTTCTATGTTTGTTCTGATCTGAGTTATATATGGTTTGTTTCCTGTTTGTTCTGATCTGAGTTATATATGGTTTGTTTCCTGTTTGTTCTGATCTGAGTTATATATGGTTTGTTTTCTATGTTTGTTCTGATCTGAGTTATATATAGTTTGTTTTCTATGTTTGTTCTGATCTGAGTTATATATGGTTTGTTTTCTATGTTTGTTCTGATCTGAGTTATATATGGTTTGTTTTCTATGTTTGTTCTGATCTGAGTTATATATGGTTTGTTTTCTATGTTTGTTCTGATCTGAGTTATATATAGTTTGTTTTCTATGTTTGTTCTGATCTGAGTTATATATGGTTTGTTTTCTATGTTTGTTCTGATCTGAGTTATATATGGTTTGTTTTCTATGTTTGTTCTGATCTGAGTTATATATGGTTTGTTTCCTGTTTGTTCTGATCTGAGTTATATATGGTTTGTTTTCTATGTTTGTTCTGATCTGAGTTATATATGGTTTGTTTTCTATGTTTGTTCTGATCTGAGTTATATATGGTTTGTTTTCTATGTTTGTTCTGATCTGAGTTATATATGGTTTGTTTCCTGTTTGTTCTGATCTGAGTTATATATGGTTTGTTTCCTGTTTGTTCTGATCTGAGTTATATATGGTTTGTTTCCTATGTTTGTTCTGATCTGAGTTATATATGGTTTGTTTCCTGTTTGTTCTGATCTGAGTTATATATGGTTTGTTTTCTATGTTTGTTCTGATCTGAGTTATATATGGTTTGTTTTCTATGTTTGTTCTGATCTGAGTTATATATGGTTTGTTTCCTGTTTGTTCTGATCCGAGTTATATATGGTTTGTTTTCTATGTTTGTTCTGATCTGAGTTATATATGGTTTGTTTCCTGTTTGTTCTGATCTGAGTTATATATGGTTTGTTTTCTATGTTTGTTCTGATCTGAGTTATATATGGTTTGTTTTCTATGTTTGTTCTGATCTGAGTTATATATGGTTTGTTTTCTATGTTTGTTCTGATCTGAGTTATATATGGTTTGTTTCCTGTTTGTTCTGATCTGAGTTATATATGGTTTGTTTCCTGTTTGTTCTGATCTGAGTTATATATGGTTTGTTTCCTGTTGGTTCTGATCCGAGTTATATATGGTTTGTTTTCTATGTTTGTTCTGATCTGAGTTATATATGGTTTGTTTCCTGTTTGTTCTGATCTGAGTTATATATGGTTTGTTTCCTGTTTGTTCTGATCTGAGTTATATATGGTTTGTTTTCTATGTTTGTTCTGATCTGAGTTATATATGGTTTGTTTTCTATGTTTGTTCTGATCTGAGTTATATATAGTTTGTTTTCTATGTTTGTTCTGATCTGAGTTATATATGGTTTGTTTCCTGTTTGTTCTGATCTGAGTTATATATAGTTTGTTTTCTATGTTTGTTCTGATCTGAGTTATATATAGTTTGTTTTCTATGTTTGTTCTGATCTGAGTTATATATGGTTTGTTTTCTATGTTTGTTCTGATCTGAGTTATATATGGTTTGTTTTCTATGTTTGTTCTGATCTCAGTTATATATGGTTTGTTTCCTGTTTGTTCTGATCTGAGTTATATATGGTTTGTTTTCTATGTTTGTTCTGATCTGAGTTATATATGGTTTGTTTTCTATGTTTGTTCTGATCTGAGTTATATATGGTTTGTTTTCTATGTTTGTTCTGATCTGAGTTATATATGGTTTGTTTCCTGTTTGTTCTGATCTGAGTTATATATGGTTTGTTTTCTATGTTTGTTCTGATCTGAGTTATATATGGTTTGTTTTCTATGTTTGTTCTGATCTGAGTTATATATGGTTTGTTTTCTATGTTTGTTCTGATCTGAGTTATATATGGTTTGTTTCCTGTTTGTTCTGATCTGAGTTATATATGGTTTGTTTTCTATGTTTGTTCTGATCTGAGTTATATATGGTTTGTTTCCTGTTTGTTCTGATCTGAGTTATATATGGTTTGTTTTCTATGTTTGTTCTGATCTGAGTTATATATGGTTTGTTTTCTATGTTTGTTCTGATCTGAGTTATATATGGTTTGTTTCCTGTTTGTTCTGATCTGAGTTATATATGGTTTGTTTTCTATGTTTGTTCTGATCTGAGTTATATATGGTTTGTTTTCTATGTTTGTTCTGATCTGAGTTATATATGGTTTGTTTTCTATGTTTGTTCTGATCTGAGTTATATATGGTTTGTTTCCTGTTTGTTCTGATCTGAGTTATATATGGTTTGTTTTCTATGTTTGTTCTGATCTGAGTTATATATGGTTTGTTTCCTGTTTGTTCTGATCTGAGTTATATATGGTTTGTTTTCTATGTTTGTTCTGATCTGAGTTATATATGGTTTGTTTTCTATGTTTGTTCTGATCTGAGTTATATATGGTTTGTTTTCTATGTTTGTTCTGATCTGAGTTATATATGGTTTGTTTTCTATGTTTGTTCTGATCTGAGTTATATATGGTTTGTTTCCTGTTTGTTCTGATCTGAGTTATATATGGTTTGTTTCCTATGTTTGTTCTGATCTGAGTTATATATGGTTTGTTTCCTGTTTGTTCTGATCTGAGTTATATATGGTTTGTTTTCTATGTTTGTTCTGATCTGAGTTATATATGGTTTGTTTCCTGTTTGTTCTGATCTGAGTTATATATGGTTTGTTTCCTGTTTGTTCTGATCTGAGTTATATATGGTTTGTTTTCTATGTTTGTTCTGATCTGAGTTATATATGGTTTGTTTCCTGTTGGTTCTGATCCGAGTTATATATGGTTTGTTTTCTATGTTTGTTCTGATCTGAGTTATATATGGTTTGTTTCCTGTTTGTTCTGATCTGAGTTATATATGGTTTGTTTTCTATGTTTGTTCTGATCTGAGTTATATATGGTTTGTTTCCTGTTTGTTCTGATCTGAGTTATATATGGTTTGTTTCCTGTTTGTTCTGATCTGAGTTATATATGGTTTGTTTCCTGTTTGTTCTGATCTGAGTTATATATCGTTTGTTTTCTATGTTTGTTCTGATCTGAGTTATATATGGTTTGTTTCCTGTTTGTTCTGATCTGAGTTATATATGGTTTGTTTCCTGTTTGTTCTGATCTGAGTTATATATGGTTTGTTTTCTATGTTTGTTCTGATCTGAGTTATATATGGTTTGTTTCCTGTTTGTTCTGATCTGAGTTATATATGGTTTGTTTCCTGTTTGTTCTGATCTGAGTTATATATGGTTTGTTTTCTATGTTTGTTCTGATCTGAGTTATATATGGTTTGTTTCCTGTTTGTTCTGATCTGAGTTATATATGGTTTGTTTTCTATGTTTGTTCTGATCTGAGTTATATATGGTTTGTTTCCTGTTTGTTCTGATCTGAGTTATATATAGTTTGTTTTCTATGTTTGTTCTGATCTGAGTTATATATGGTGTTTTTCCTGTTTGTTCTGATCTGAGTTATATATGGTTTGTTTTCTATGTTTGTTCTGATCTGAGTTATATATGGTTTGCTTTCTGTTTGTTCTGATCTGAGTTATATATGGTTTGTTTTCTATGTTTGTTCTGATCTGAGTTATATATGGTTTGTTTCCTGTTTGTTCTGATCTGAGTTATATATGGTTTGTTTTCTGTTTGTTCTGATCTCAGTTATATATGGTTTGCTTTCTGTTTGTTCTGATCTGAGTTATATATGGTTTGTTTTCTATGTTTGTTCTGTTGATTTTCGCTTGTGTCTATTTTTTTCTTTGGCCACATGTTTATCCTCCTACAGTCCCCAACAATAACGTTTACCCAGCTGATAAAACGTTCGCACAATGAACTTCTTTTGGTCACTTGTCTGACTGGACAGGTGATAAAAATGTTTGATAAATGAATAAAATAAAGAATTATTGCTGGTAAAGTGTAAATTCTTCAGAGATTGATCTTTTAATGCTGAAATTATAGGATTTGTATGAGCTTTGCATAATGTAACATATCTGCATTTGTGCAAGCTGGTTGGAAGAAAAATGTCTTTCATAGAGGTTTACTTAGCAGTCACTATATTTTCCAAATTTCTTTAGATTTTGAGCGTACCTGATGAAGGTCACGCCCACTAAATTTGATATCTATGGTATGCTTTTATTATATAATTTTTACTGACATACACAAATGTATAAACAGTATGAAAACACATACCAGATTAAAAATAAATAAACCACATCAAATTTTTTCACTTTACTATGACACTTTTACAGCAGTAAAGACTCAATAATTTACACCGGGTGACCAGAAGAAGACAGTGAGAAAGTGACTGTTGTTTAATGTGAAATGAGCAATTTTTTAGCTATATTATGTCGAAAACAATTTAGATTCATTGAGATGATGATGAAGTAGACTTTGTACAAGACCTTAGTTGGATTTTGATAGTGCATCCTGATTCTGATGTTAAGTGTTGATGCACCAAACACTAACTTAATAATCTTTGGTTTGAAATGATCTAAGGCTAGAACCTATGATCTACTGTTCTCGAGGTGAACATGCTTATCATTACTTCATCAATACAGTTGTGACCTTATATATACTGAAGTGTTACTGAATATACACAATCAAAGGGCGAAAACTCAAAAAATGTATATTTATTATTCTTCATATTGTCACATTTTCCGCATTAATAAAACATCAAATTCTTGATTTTATTTTTATATAGTTCTTAAAAAAAACAAAGTTTGACTAGTCCAGGCCCTTAGGACCGGTGCTCATCGTGAGGACTGAAGGGCAGGATTCACTCCCCATTCCTTTAGATCAAACACTAACCTGACTGTCTCATTGCTATACAACTGTCCTGTGAGCTGGACATGGCCAACAGTGTACGACTCATATCATCTTTATCATGTGTTCCTAGCATGCTCAAAAGTGAATATACCATCTCAACCTGCAGATATACATTTATATAAGGATATAAGAGAGTGGAATAAATCTACATTTCTCTATAAGAAAGAACAACAGAATATACAGTATGTAAACTAGAGGCTCCCAGGAGCCTGTAATCACTCACCTTGTTTTCAATTTGACATCTAAAGTTGATAGAAAATGAGGGTGTTACACATAATTTTGAAAATGGGTCACCCAGAGATCATTTCAACTCAAATTTCTGAGCAAAAGATTTTGATGTGATTTTTTATCTCATAATATATTCCTATGGAATAAACTGGCTGAAATTTTTTTTCAGAAAACCCCAGAATATATGTTAAACTACTCATTGCCAAGTAGCTGCAGTTAAAATTTGAGTTCATTTTGATTTGTAATAAAGCAGAAATTGACAACTAAAGAAATTCATTTTGAATGGAGGGCGGGGCTATTGGACACAATATTGAAAGGACCATCCCAGTTAAATTTGCTTTAATTTGGTTCAGCGGTTTCAGAGGAGAAGATTTAAATGTGATCTTTTATCAAAATATGCCTAATTTGCATAATTGGTATAAATCGGTTGAAAGAAAAATTTCACAGAGTAACCCGCAATATATGTTAATCTACTCATTGCCATGTAGCTGCAGATAAAATTTGAGCTCATTTTAATTTATAATAAAGCAACAATGGACAATTGAAGAAATTTCTATTTTTAGTAACAGCAGCCATCTTGAATGGAGGGTGGAACTGTCAGAAGTAATTGTGAAAGGGACCCTCCCTGCCAGGTTTGGTTTAATTTGGTTCAGTGGTTTCAGAGGAAAAGATTTAAATGTGATCTTTTATCAAAATATGCCTAATTTGCACGGTATAAATCGGTTGAAAGAAAAATTTCACAGAAAAACCCGGAATATATATTAAGCTACTCATTTCCATGTAGCTGCAGTAAAAATTTGAGCTCATTATGATTTATAACAAGGACAAAGCAAAGCGTGGCGCATCTCCTCGCCTAAAAATTTGAACTTGACTGTTGACCTTGAAAATCAATAGGGTTCCAGATTCTCTTAAGGACTAAGTATGTACCAAGTTTGGTCAAAATCCATTGAAGATGTTGATTCTAGAGTGTTCACAAGGATATACAGTGTAAAAATTAGACCGTGACCTTGACCGTTGATCTACGACCTTGAAAATCAATAGGGTTCCAGACTCACCTAAGGACTAAGTATGTACCAAGTTTGGTCAAAATCCATTGAAGGATGTTGATTCTAGAGTGTTCACAAGGATGTTACAGGGTAAAAATTAGAACCTGTGACCTTGACCTTTGACCTTGAACATCAATAGGGTTCCAGATTCTCTTTAGGACTACATATGTACCAAGTTTGGTTAAAATCCATTGAAGGATGTTGATTCTAGTGTTCACAAGGATGTTACGGAAGGACGGTAGCGTTACTATATCCCTTCGCAACTTCGTTGGCGAGGGGATAATAAAGCAGCAATGGACAATTGAAGAAATTTCTATTTTTAGTAACAGCAGCCACCTTGAATGGAGGGCGGATCTGCCGGACACAATTTTGAAAGGGACCCACCCAAGGACCATCCCTGCCAGGTTTGGTTTAATTTGGTTCAGGGGTTTCAGAGGAGAAGATTTAAATGTGAAAGTTTACGACGTACGAAGGATGCCAAGTGATGACAAAAGCTCACAAGGCCTTTGACCAGGTGAGCTAAAAAAAAACTTAGATAAAAAGGAGAAATAAAAAGCAATGAGTACTGCCAGTTTTATGTACATAATATTTGTAAAGGTATGTCATTGCAAGCATGATGAAAGTGGTTTTTTAGTGTATTTTTATATTCTGAGATGGTCCCCTTTTAGGTGGTTATATGTATTACTTAGTTCAGAGCCCTTTAAAATTCTATATACTGTGAAATCACTTTTATTCATGGGGTACCAATTTTCGTGGTTTTCGTGGGTAGGCTGATCCACGAAATTAAGAATCCAACGAACAATGAAACTTGGGAAGCAGTTCGACATCGATATATTGGCAAATGCTGTCCTCGAGTGACCTCGACTTTCTGGACCAGATGCATAGGGTACAATTGACAATTTTAATGATGAAATAAGTAAACATTCTTTTTAATGGGTTATAATCCATGTGAACATGTTTGTGAATGATTTGATTTTGAATGCATGCATAATAAACAGCTGTGCCAAAGAGTGCATGATACGCCCATCGTCAACATTCATACAATATTTGTAAAGACTTTCTTTCCCATGAAAAATCTAAATTTCACCAAAAGTATACAGACCGTAAGACTATCAATTCCAATAACTGTGCGAAGTTTGAAGTGAATTGGCCTAGGGGTTCTCAATTTACGGCGTGACATATGAAAAATCGCCTACAATTTGATGAATAAAGTCCCATAACTCTGGAATGAAAAATCGAAATTTCACCAAAAAGTATACATACCATAAGATTATCAATTCCAATAACTGTGTGAAGTTTGAAGTGAATTGGCCAAGGGGTTCTCAATTTACAGTGTGACATACAAAAAAATCGCCTACAATTTGATGAATAAAGTCCCATAACTCTGGAGTGAAAAATTGAAATTTCACCAAAACGCATACAGACCATA
The DNA here is from genome assembly GCA_963383655.1 of Bathymodiolus septemdierum. Classification (NCBI taxonomy): domain Eukaryota; kingdom Metazoa; phylum Mollusca; class Bivalvia; order Mytilida; family Modiolidae; genus Bathymodiolus; species Bathymodiolus septemdierum. Next base: position 6,739,755 of record OY726527.1, read on the forward strand.
AGACTATCAATTCCAATAACTATGCGAAGTTTGAAGTGAATTGGCCAAGTGGTTCTCAATTGACAGTGCGACATATAAAAAATCGCTTACAATTTGATGAATAAAGTCCCATAACTCTGGAATGAAAAATCGAAATTTCACCAAAAAGTAAGACTATCAATTCCAACAACTGTGCGAAGTTTGAAGTGAATTGGCCAAGTTCTCAATTTACAGTGCGACATATAAAAAATTGGTCAAGGGGTTCATAAGTTAGAGCGTGACATGTGAAACGGACGGACGGACAGTGGTATACCATAATACGTCCCGTCTTAAAGACGGGCGTATAAAAACGACAGAAATGTTTCCATGTGAAAAGATTTTAACAACTTCCGGTTATAGAAATCAAATTCACTTCCAAACCATACAGTGATGGTGACACGCTTCTAAATGTTGCTTAAACATTTTTCTATTAAAGTATAACACCTTTGCTTCAATAAACATATTTTATCACCTTTCTTTAAACAATTATCCATAAGTTAACAGTACATTTTCATCGGGGACACGATTAAACTTGTGACATGACGAGTGAGAAAAAAACTTTTTTTAGTTGTGATAAACAAAAATTGAAAATAAAATGGAGAGTAAATATTTGTAAAACATAAAAATGAATTTAATATATATTAAAGGAAATTGCTAGTGTATGTGCTAATAAAGTAATTTCAGTATATTTTTTTTTACTTTCAAATTTGATAAAATAAATTCTGCTAAATTTACAAATGCCGGAATTTTCTACAACTGTCAAAATGAACACTTTAATATCCACGTTCCACTTCCTATTAAATATTTATACGGCTCATCTGTCTAATGTATTGAAGCTTTCTCGAAGATTTGCTACCCAAATGAAACTTATATATTATGTTGAAAATATATAATCCACAAATTTTATTTTGGGTACAAATACAAAATCCATGAATTTGCGAATCCAAAAACGTGTAATTTTTAACCAAACCACGAAAATTGCACCTTCACTAGCCAATGGTTACAATCCGCTCTACTCATCTTCACCCTTGGCATCGCTAGACGGATTTTCGAGGTCACATGGTGACGGTTTATATGTAATGCAGCTAGTGGTAGCTGCAACCAATCAAAACGCGCTTTACAAAAAGCACATGTTCTGTAGGAAAAATGTCAACAAAATAAAAATGCATGTACATATAAAATAATGTTGTAAGTTTGAAATAAAAGCACTAGCCTACCAGTATGAGCCTCGTCAACGACTATAGCTTTCATTTTTTCCTGGAACTGGCTTGATAATTAGAACGCTGCGCCAATTTTGGGATTGCCTCGTAAGTCAATGGCTTTCCACTTCCCGTCTTCATGCCAACAAAGACATCTTTTCCGTCTATAATAGCTGTTATAGATTTGCTCTGATTGTCTGTCAATGAGTTTATATTAAATTTTTCACAAATCTTCGCTTGAAAATCAGCCATATCATAATCTCGAGTCAATTTTCAGGACATTCAAACAAAAGGAAATGAAAGCCTCGCGTCGATTGGCTGAAAATGACATCATTACAAGGGGCGTAACTGTCAAAATCCAGCAGGTGGCAGTGCACGGGAATTACGAAAATCTGTCTAACGATGCCAAGGGTGAAGATGAGTAGAGCGGATCGTAACCCTTGGTTAGCGAAGATGCGAAAATTGATGCCCGCGAAGAAAAGTACTTTCCCAGTATCTTACATTTAGGTCAATTTATACTTTATATTTAAAATTAAGATGATTTCAAAAGAGGGGCAACCGACTGGTTACAGACACAATGAACACTATGTAGCGTCTGCTATTGCTGGAGTATAAATTACCTTTGTTCCAAACTGTTGTGGTTGATTGGCAGCCATTTCCTGCTGTTGTTCAGGTTGTGGTTGCAGTGGACCTGACAGCTTTGAATTCTGGGAATTATTTGAATTTGTTGAATTAAATGACATGATACTGGCCACTTCTTGCTGTTGGGAGATCCCCTGGATACTGTTCTCTCTAGAATCTAAACAAACATATAATACGTTGAGATACAATGTAATCTATATATTTTAAAATTACAATGATTTATATATGTATGTATATATAATTAACAATATATATGCTGCTTTGCTATTTATGTATGTTTAACCACATGCTGCTTTGTTATTTCTTTATTTCTGTCTGTCTGGATGTATGTATGTATGTATGTATGTATGTATGCTTTATTCTGTTTTTCAAATACAAAGTCGGTTAAAGAGTTCTAAAGAGCTAATGTTAATACAAAGTCGGTTAAAGAGTTCTAAAGAGCTAATGTTAATACAAAGTCGGTTTAAGAGCTGTAAAGAGCTAATGTTAATACAAAGTCGGTTAAAGAGTTCTAAAGAGCTAATGTTAATACAAAGTCGGTTTAAGAGCTGTAAAGAGCTAATGTTAATACAAAGTCGGTTAAAGAGTTCTAAAGAGCTAATGTTAATACAAAGTCGGTTTAAGAGCTGTAAAGAGCTAATGTTAATACAAAGTCGGTTTAAGAGCTGTAAAGAGCTAATGTTAATACAAAGTCGGTTAAAGAGCTGTAAAGAGCTAATGTTAATACAAAGTCGGTTTAAGAGCTGTAAAGAGCTAATGTTAATACAAAGTCGGTTTAAGAGCTGTAAAGAGCTAATGTTAATACAAAGTCGGTTTAAGAGCTGTAAAGAGCTAATGTTAATACAAAGTCGGTTTAAGAGTTCTAAAGAGCTAATGTTAATACAAAGTCGGTTAAAGAGCTGTAAAGAGCTAATGTTAATACAAAGTCGGTTTAAGAGTTCTAAAGAGCTAATGTTAATACAAAGTCGGTTTAAGAGTTCTAAAGAGCTAATGTTAATACAAAGTCGGTTTAAGAGCTGTAAAGAGCTAATGTTAATACAAAGTCGGTTTAAGAGCTGTAAAGAGCTAATGTTAATACAAAGTCGGTTTAAGAGTTCTAAAGAGCTAATGTTAATACAAAGTCGGTTAAAGAGTTCTAAAGAGCTAATGTTAATACAAAGTCGGTTTAAGAGTTCTAAAGAGCTAATGTTAATACAAAGTCGGTTAAAGAGTTCTAAAGAGCTAATGTTAATACAAAGTCGGTTTAAGAGCTGTAAAGAGCTAATGTTAATACAAAGTCGGTTTAAGAGCTGTAAAGAGCTAATGTTAATACAAAGTCAGTTTAAGAGCTGTAAAGAGCTAATGTTAATACAAAGTCGGTTTAAGAGCTGTAAAGAGCTAATGTTGATACAAAGTCGGTTTAAGAGCTGTAAAGAGCTAATGTTAATACAGTCGGTTTAAGAGCTGTAAAGAGCTAATGTTAATACAAAGTCGGTTTAATAGCTGTAAAGAGCTAATGTTAATACAAAGTCGGTTTAAGAGCTGTAAAGAGCTAATGTTAATACAAAGTCGGTTTAAGAGTTCTAAAGAGCTAATGTTAATACAAAGTCGGTTAAAGAGTTCTAAAGAGCTAATGTTAATACAAAGTCGGTTTAAGAGTTCTAAAGAGCTAATGTTAATACAAAGTCGGTTAAAGAGTTCTAAAGAGCTAATGTTAATACAAAGTCGGTTTAAGAGCTGTAAAGAGCTAATGTTAATACAAAGTCGGTTTAAGAGCTGTAAAGAGCTAATATTAATACAAAGTCGGTTTAAGAGCTGTAAAGAGCTAATGTTAATACAAAGTCGGTTTAAGAGCTGTAAAGAGCTAATGTTAATACAAAGTCGGTTTAAGAGCTGTAAAGAGCTAATGTTAATACAGTCGGTTTAAGAGCTGTAAAGAGCTAATGTTAATACAAAGTCGGTTTAATAGCTGTAAAGAGCTAATGTTAATACAAAGTCGGTTTAAGAGCTGTAAAGAGCTAATGTTAATACAAAGTCGGTTTAAGAGCTGTAAAGAGCTAATGTTAATACAAAGTCGGCTTAAGAGTTCTAAAGAGCTAATGTTAATACAAAGTCGGTTTAAGAGCTGTAAAGAGCTAATGTTAATACAAAGTCGGTTAAAGAGTTCTAAAGAGCTAATGTTAATACAAAGTCGGTTTAAGAGTTCTAAAGAGCTAATGTTAATACAAAGTCGGTTTAAGAGCTGTAAAGAGCTAATGTTAATACAAAGTCGGTTTAATAGCTGTAAAGAGCTAATGTTAATACAGTCGGTTTAAGAGTTCTAAAGAGCTAATGTTAATACAAAGTCGGTTTAAGAGTTCTAAAGAGCTAATGTTAATACAAAGTCGGTTTAAGAGCTGTAAAGAGCTAATGTTAATACAAAGTCGGTTTAAGAGCTGTAAAGAGCTAATGTTAATACAAAGTCGGTTTAAGAGCTGTAAAGAGCTAATGTTAATACAAAGTCGGTTTAAGAGCTGTAAAGAGCTAATGTTAATACAAAGTCGGTTTAAGAGTTCTAAAGAGCTAATGTTAATACAAAGTCGGTTTAAGAGTTCTAAAGAGCTAATGTTAATACAAAGTCGGTTTAAGAGCTGTAAAGAGCTAATGTTAATACAAAGTCGGTTTAATAGCTGTAAAGAGCTAATGTTAATACAAAGTCGGTTTAAGAGCTGTAAAGAGCTAATGTTAATACAAAGTCGGTTTAAGAGTTCTAAAGAGCTAATGTTAATACAAAGTCGGTTTAAGAGCTGTAAAGAGCTAATGTTAATACAAAGTCGGTTTAAGAGCTGTAAAGAGCTAATGTTAATACAAAGTCGGTTAAAGAGTTCTAAAGAGCTAATGTTAATACAAAGTCGGTTTAAGAGTTCTAAAGAGCTAATGTTAATACAAAGTCGGTTTAAGAGCTGTAAAGAGCTAATGTTAATACAAAGTCGGTTTAATAGCTGTAAAGAGCTAATGTTAATACAAAGTCGGTTTAAGAGCTGTAAAGAGCTAATGTTAATACAAAGTCGGTTTAAGAGTTCTAAAGAGCTAATGTTAATACAAAGTCGGTTTAAGAGCTGTAAAGAGCTAATGTTAATACAAAGTCGGTTAAAGAGTTCTAAAGAGCTAATGTTAATACAAAGTCGGTTTAAGAGTTCTAAAGAGCTAATGTTAATACAAAGTCGGTTTAAGAGCTGTAAAGAGCTAATGTTAATACAAAGTCGGTTTAAGAGCTGTAAAGAGCTAATGTTAATACAAAGTCGGTTTAAGAGCTGTAAAGAGCTAATGTTAATACAAAGTCGGTTTAAGAGTTCTAAAGAGCTAATGTTAATACAAAGTCGGTTTAAGAGCTGTAAAGAGCTAATGTTAATACAAAGTCGGTTAAAGAGTTCTAAAGAGCTAATGTTAATACAAAGTCGGTTAAAGAGTTCTAAAGAGCTAATGTTAATACAAAGTCGGTTTAAGAGTTCTAAAGAGCTAATGTTAATACAAAGTCGGTTTAAGAGTTCTAAAGAGCTAATGTTAATACAAAGTCGGTGTAAGAGCTGTAAAGAGCTAATGTTAATACAAAGTCGGTTTAAGAGCTGTAAAGAGCTAATGTTAATACAAAGTCGGTTTAAGAGTTCTAAAGAGCTAATGTTAATACAAAGTCGGTTTGAGAGTTCTAAAGAGCTAATGTTAATACAAAGTCGGTTAAAGAGTTCTAAAGAGCTAATGTTAATACAAAGTCGGTTTAAGAGCTGTAAAGAGCTAATGTTAATACAAAGTCGGTTTAAGAGCTGTAAAGAGCTAATGTTAATACAAAGTCGGTTTAAGAGTTCTAAAGAGCTAATGTTAATACAAAGTCGGTTTGAGAGTTCTAAAGAGCTAATGTTAATACAAAGTCGGTTTAAGAGTTCTAAAGAGCTAATGTTAATACAAAGTCGGTTTGAGAGTTCTAAAGAGCTAATGTTAATACAAAGTCGGTTAAAGAGTTCTAAAGAGCTAATGTTAATACAAAGTCGGTTTAAGAGCTGTAAAGAGCTAATGTTAATACAAAGTCGGTTTAAGAGCTGTAAAGAGCTAATGTTAATACAAAGTCGGTTAAAGAGTTCTAAAGAGCTAATGTTAATACAAAGTCGGTTTAAGAGCTGTAAAGAGCTAATGTTAATACAAAGTCGGTTAAAGAGCTGTAAAGAGCTAATGTTAATACAAAGTCGGTTTAAGAGTTCTAAAGAGCTAATGTTAATACAAAGTCGGTTTGAGAGTTCTAAAGAGCTAATGTTAATACAAAGTCGGTTAAAGAGTTCTAAAGAGCTAATGTTAATACAAAGTCGGTTTAAGAGTTCTAAAGAGCTAATGTTAATACAAAGTCGGTTAAAGAGTTCTAAAGAGCTAATGTTAATACAAAGTCGGTTAAAGAGTTCTAAAGAGCTAATGTTAATACAAAGTCGGTTTAAGAGTTCTAAAGAGCTAATGTTAATACAAAGTCGGTTAAAGAGTTCTAAAGAGCTAATGTTAATACAAAGTCGGTTTAAGAGCTGTAAAGAGCTAATGTTAATACAAAGTCGGTTTAAGAGTTCTAAAGAGCTAATGTTAATACAAAGTCGGTTTAAGAGCTGTAAAGAGCTAATGTTAATACAAAGTCGGTTTAAGAGCTGTAAAGAGCTAATGTTAATACAAAGTCGGTTTAAGAGCTGTAAAGAGCTAATGTTAATACAAAGTCGGTTTAAGAGTTCTAAAGAGCTAATGTTAATACAAAGTCGGTTAAAGAGTTCTAAAGAGCTAATGTTAATACAAAGTCGGTTTAAGAGTTCTAAAGAGCTAATGTTAATACAAAGTCGGTTTAAGAGCTGTAAAGAGCTAATGTTAATACAAAGTCGGTTTAAGAGCTGTAAAGAGCTAATGTTAATACAAAGTCGGTTTAAGAGCTGTAAAGAGCTAATGTTAATACAAAGTCGGTTTAAGAGTTCTAAAGAGCTAATGTTAATACAAAGTCGGTTTAAGAGCTGTAAAGAGCTAATGTTAATACAAAGTCGGTTTAAGAGTTCTAAAGAGCTAATGTTAATACAAAGTTGGTTTAAGAGCTGTAAAGAGCTAATGTTAATACAAAGTCGGTTTAAGAGTTCTAAAGAGCTAATGTTAATACAAAGTCGGTTAAATAGCTGTAAAGAGCTAATGTTAATACAAAGTCGGTTTAAGAGCTGTAAAGAGCTAATGTTAATACAAAGTCGGTTTAAGAGCTGTAAAGAGCTAATGTTAATACAAAGTCGGTTTAAGAGCTGTAAAGAGCTAATGTTAATACAAAGTCGGTTTAAGAGCTGTAAAGAGCTAATGTTCTATGTTGTATTTGTATATATGCTTTCGACTTTAAATGAAAATTACTTTACTTTACTACAAAACTATTTCATTTATTCATTGTGAGGCTCAGTTTTACTGCATAGAAAATTTCAGATGTCACTGACAAACATTAATTTTGTATCACTAGGAGTGGTAGTTCACAAAGTTCAAATTTTTGTATTACAGATCAATATAATATCAGACATGATTGATCAATATTTACAAAGGACTCCTGGTAATATGTGACAATATACTGATGTCATTTCTGAATAAATCGACAGTACAAATGGATGTTGATATTAAAAAATGCTACAAATCTTCTAGCTGAAAAACTCAAAATCAATGTGAAAACTTGCAAATATGTTTTATGTATGGCTAATGATGTGTATTACATCATATTAATCTGTTCAATTCAGAATTGATCATAATCGATCATTTATCCAACACTTATTGATCAAATAAATCTAATCAAAATAATCAATCAAACTCCTAAGAGTTTGATCGATTACTCATGTTGGGATAATACCTTTCTTTAGAGGGCTGATAGGCCAGGATGAGGCACCATGGTATAGTGATGATACATTAAAGCTAGCATCATTTTTTAGTATTTCTGTATATTACCTTTCTTTAGAGGGCTGATAGGCCAGGCACCATGGTATAGTGATGATACATTAAAGCTAGCATCATTTTTTAGTATTTCTGTATATTACCTTTCTTTAGAGGGCTGATAGGCCAGGCACCATGGTATAGTGATGATACATTAAAGCTAGCATCATTTTTTAGTATTTCTGTATATTACCTTTCTTTAGAGGGCTGATAGGCCAGGCACCATGGTATAGTGATGATACATTAAAGCTAGCATCATTTTTTAGTATTTCTGTATATTACCTTTCTTTAGAGGGCTGATAGGCCAGGCACCATGGTATAGTGATGATACATTAAAGCTAGCATCATTTTTTAGTATTTCTGTATATTACCTTTCTTTAGAGGGCTGATAGGCCAGGCACCATGGTATAGTGATGATACATTAAAGCTAGCATCAGGGTCAATAATAGTTGCATCTGCAGCCTCATCAGTTGACAGGTCTGCTGTCTGTATTGCTATGGAAACGTTGTCAACATTTTCTTGATCCTGTCAAATGACAAAAAGTTGCTGATCAGCCAATACGGTATGATTATATATTTTAAAAACTGAAGTTCATAATTTTATTTGACAGTTCAGTCAGCAAAATCAATATGAGTCATGAGGTGGACAACAAATATAGTGGGAAAAGTCAACAAGGAGACCAGAATATTATAACTCGATGGAAATGTATGCATAAAACTACAAATAAACAGGAAACAAACATGTATTTTAGGCCTTACTGTTCAAATGAAGTGCTGAGAGACAATTCTCATTGTAAATTAGAATCCAAACCTTACAACTAAGGGAGATAATCAATACCTGTGTTCTTTGTTGTTGACTGTGTAGCCTCATAATTTCTTCCTCTATAATTCTGACTCTTTGTAGACGAGCTTCCTGTCTCTGAATTATCTGTTCATTAGTGCCAAGAGTTTCTTCAAAGGTATCCCTAACTTTCTTAGCCTCTAACTGATATTGTCGTCGAGTTAAATCAAGCTGTCTATTGTGCTGAAAACAAACATTAAAATTCAGTTATTTGGAATTCACTAATATCCAACCATATCTTTAAATCTTATTTTTTAAGTTGCATTGTTTCCAATTAATACAGTGCTCATTACAATAACATATGTCCGAGTTCATTCAAGGATTTGAGTTAAATTGGCCAGTGCCCCTCCCCTTAAAAAAAGTCTACCATTAAAAACTAGATTTGAACCAATACCAATAAACCCAATATTCTAATCTATATATGTTTGAAAACAAAATTGTTTTCTTCTTAAATGAGTAAATTTAAGCTATGCATTGTTTTTCATATATCTAAATCATGTAAATTGTAATGTTTGATATTGTGTCTTGACATACTCCCCATATTAAGTAGATTGAATGACAGTAGACTTAACCAAGAAGAACAAAGCTGAAATTTAAACCAGTATGAAATTTTATTCTGGCATGACAGTGACGAAAATACAGTCTCAAAACTTAAATTTGTAGCTATACTGGTGCAACAATATGGTTAAAATGCGACAGATACTTTTAAAAATGTGGATATCCCGCCTTGGCTCTGTCTAGAATGAACTCTAATATGTGTACTATCTGTGTTTTATATAGACATATACTATATCTACGTTTGTGTACTATCTGTGTTTTATATAGACATATACTATATCTACGTATGTGTACTATCTGTGTTTTATATAGACATATACTATATCTACGTTTGTGTACTATCTGTGTTTTATATAGACATATACTATATCTACGTATGTGTACTATCTGTGTTTTATATAGACTTGTATCACAACCCAGTGTGTTTTCCTTTGATCTTTAGTATTTTCTAAATGAAGATAACCATACAGGAGGTGGAGTCAAGATAGCTATTTTTGGGCAAAGCATGTTCTATTTAGTGTGCTTTAACTGTGACCTAATTTTAGATAGAACACAGAAATAAACACATTGTAATTTTTTGACCAAGTGATAGACATTTTGGGTGCAAAGTGGTACTAAGTGCAAGCTTTCTTAAATCTGACACTGGAAAAAACTATAAAACCACAGGCGCTCGTGGCACGGACCACCCCCCTTTTTTCTAACTTTCTGTTTACAAATTTATTTTCAATAAAATTTCTTTATTTCATCTCTTTTTTCCTTATTTTAACTTGTTCGTGTCAATATTCATACAATCTTATGCTAACATCAAATTGCATGTGTCGACCCTTTAGTCATAGGGTCGACACATGCAATTTGATGTTAACATAAGATTGTATGAATATTGACACGAACAAGTTAAAATAAGGAAAAAGAGATGAAATAATAAAGAAATAAAGAAATTTTATTGAAAATAAGTTTGTAAACAGAAAGTTAGAAAAAGGGGGGTGGTCCGTGCCACGAGCGCCTGTGTATAAAACAAGCAAAAAGACTGACAAAGTGATCCCCACGTGTTTGTTCATGCAGATGACATAAAAACACATGAAAAATTCTTTAACTTTACTATTAAATTTTTTTTATTCAAACAAGACAAATTATCAGTTTTGCAATAAAAAAGTGATCACGTTAAAAAAAAAATTGCCACCTCGCACTTCAAAAATGCTGAAAAACCGCCTCAGATTTTCCATTTTCTTTAAAAATAAAAATGATAAACTGTTCGCTCTCTTCTAAAATTTTGTAAAAATCAAGAATTTTTTCAGAAAAAGTTGTGTCATGTGTGTGCCGCATCAAAATTTTACCTTCGCCTCTAAAATTTTCAATTTCAATAAAAAAAAAATGACATGTTCTCTGCCACCTGTGAAAGCATAAAATCCATATCATCGTTTAAAAGATCGCCCGTCATGTTCGCTGCCATTTAACGTTTTGACGTTAACCACGTGTTCTATTAAAAACTTTTTACCACGTCACTGACTGCTGGCGTACGTGACCAAGATCAGTCTTCTCAAGTGCGACAGACATCAATCACACATTTGCTTCTGTTTGATTGGTTATGATACAAAACATTTAGAATACTTTTAATTTCTTGTATGCGCAGATAAACTGATCTCGGGCACGCCCTCGATCAGTTTATCAGCACATACACGAAATTAAAAGTATTCTAAATATTACATATACTATATCTACGTTTGGTGAAACATGTGATACATATAGAAATAAACTAGTTTTCTCTACTACTTCGTATAGATATAAGAAGGGATTGAGAAAAACGAATCAAATGCATGAAACTGCACGTATTGTCATGCTGTGATACCCCCACTCGCTCTACATAAGTTGATGTGTAGTAAAGTATTAGATTATAGTGGGACTTAATGTGGTGGAGAGGCATAAAGGAGTGTAAAGAGTGTTGGAATCAAGAGATGTGTATCCTCCCAGGACAGTTGGCTAGTAAACCAATCCATGAAATCGGTATAATATGTACTTCAAAGCCTTTCATGTAGTTGAAAATTTCTGATGAAAACCAAATAGGTTGAAAGGACAACATTCAACTTATGTTCTAGTATATTAACTTATATATCAATTAAACTAATTCTTAGTTAATTATCTTAAATATAAAAATATTGTTTCATATTTATGGTCAATCAAGTTACCAAATATGAATAAAATGCGACAAAAGACAAATGACTAGTTGCGTACACAAGATGTGCGAACGGATGTATGGTCAAACAAACTTGAAAAGGGCTATAACTCTCGCTAATATCAACCATCCGTGAAATAGGTATAACATGCGCATGCTCAGATCATGGCCAACCAAGATACCAAATATGAATAAAATCCAACAAAAGACAAATGACTAGTTACGTACACAAGGTTTAGGGACGGACAGACAAGGGTATTTCAGTATACCCACCACTCTGCGAGTGGGGGTATAAAAATTCCCAAATTTTATTGAACTCCAGTGAGTGTCATAAGTAGCCAGGCAACTAGCAATAATGGCAAGCTCTATGATGGCAGTTGTCACTTACTTTACAGTTTAAACAAATTAAAAAGGTAGGCTTATTCAAATGAAGAACAAATTTAAAATTATGGTATTTAACGCCACTTTCAACAGTATTTAAGTTATATCGTAGCGGTCAGTTTTATTGGTGTAAGAAACTGGAGAAAAACACAAAATAAATGAATAATATTTTAATCTTCCTGCCTCAATGAAGTAAATACAAATATAAAGAATTTTGTTTCCTTGTATGCTTTTGTTATCAATGTCAAATTTGTACTTCAAAGCCTTTCATGTAGTTGAAAATTTCTGATGAAAACCAAATAGGTTGAAAGGACAACATTCAACTTATGTTCTAGTATATTAACTTATATATCAATTAAACTAATTCTTAGCTAATTATCTTAAATATAAAAATATTGTTTCATATTTATTTCCACTTTGCCCTATAAGAACCAACATTTATCTCAACCCATCATTCCCCATCTGAACATGTTTTCCAAGGTACATGTATGAATATTTTTATTCTTAAATGATATCATATCTGGAGCTTAGTGAGCTATCAGGTGTTTGACAATATGTTAGTTACAGTAAGTCATAGTGGTCAGTTTTATTGATTGAAGAAACCAGAGAACACAGAGAAAAAGGATGACCTGTCAAAAATCGCAAACAAACTTTATAAACATAAAGCTATATCGAGTACATCTTGCAATGAGCAGTAATCAATTTTTTTTTTTTTTTTTTTTTTAAACAATCACAGCCACAACAGCCAGTCCCTTAAAATGTTGCAGGACCATAATATGCTTAAGTTAAAAAAAAAATTTAAATCAAAAGATTTGAATGATAATATCATCATTAAAATTTAACAAAAATATTTCAATAAAAATTACCACATCAGCTGGAAGTACATCAACTTTACGACGAATGTTTTCTAGTTGTTCAAAATACCACGTCCTATGTTTGTCTTCTTCATCTAAATCTCGTAACAAACTAGACCTGAAACATACAGACAAATGATATTTATTTATAGACTGCAAGTCACTGACAAACTTTATCACATATTGTTGTATCAAGTACTACACCTCACTATGAATGGGATTCAAACTCACAACTTTAGTGGTGATAGGTACTGATTGCATATTTCTATGAAGAATTTCCATACGACACCACCATTAGACATTGCTGTAATCATTATCATGTTTGCACTTTGTATTACAATATACAACAATGATCTACAAGCATTTTTGAGATAAATTCTACAGGCGACAACGATGACAGCATCACAACTTAATACAAACACAATTTTTTTTGGAGGCCATATAAAAATTAAAAAAAGGCCACCGGACGCCGAAAAAACAAACTTTACCCTAACAATGAAAGGACAGGGGGATACGAGTCATTTTTAACATTTTTTCCCCAGAGTGTTACATTTTTAGTAACTCTTTACAGCATACATCTATGTTTACAGCTCAGTCGTTGAAATGAAAATTTGAATTTACTGGTCTGAATCAAATTTGTGAATTTATTTTTATATAGTTTTAAATAAAAACTGAAAAATGTACTGGTCTGAACAAAGTTTTGGGTTTGGGCCGGAGGACAAGTGCTCATCGTGAGGACTGGCATCTTCAATGATGTAATATTTTATGAGAACACTATTGACCATTTGATCAATAAACAATATATGAAATGCCATCAGTCTATTTTTTGTCTTCTGTGCTGTGTTTTGCTTTTGTGTTTGTTTATCAAGTTTGATTGCATAAAATATGCAGATGCAAAACTTGTCTGAGCCTCTGGCAGTAGATGTAAAAATGACCGAAAGGTCACATATAAAATAATTATTGTTTTGCTGTTTACTCAGTCCTCGAAATGAAAATTTGAATTTACTGGTCTGAATGAAATTCTTCAATTTATTTTTAAATAGTTCTAAATAAAAACTGGTCTGAACAAAGTTTTACTGGTCTTGGGACAGGGGACAGGTGCTCATCGCTTGGACTGTTTATTAAGTTCATTAATGGAAGTAGGAAGAAAAAGAAAATAAAACATCACTTGCTAAAATATAGTTTATGGGGAAATCCCCTGTTTAATTTGAACATCTGACTATTCCAAACAAAATGCTAGATCCTGAACTGACCCCTCTGCAGAAACAAACCATTTCAACATTTTGAGAAAGTCCCTAACAATACATATTACATAAATATGAATGTCACTTACAAACATGCATGTTTACTGAAACAGAAAATTGGCCACCTGCCAGCTTTCACATGCATCTGTTTCACTGATGGGTAATTATGATAAAATTATATAACAGCATGGTAAATATATGTTAATAATCCCTTCTTATGGAGTAATACCAATAAATAATCCCCCATAGCATTCTATGTTAAATTTTAAAAAAATTGAGATTTCATACATGATTCACCTAAGATTAATACAAGTGACACTCATATCTCATAAAAAGGGTACCTAATTAGAAGCTTACCTTTGCAAAATCAACATACATTTAATGGCATATAAGAAAAAAATCATCTGCTTGAAGTTGTCAACCCACCGAAAATCCTACTTTCACTTTTGATTTAACACAAATTCAGATGGCTACGTTCCAATGCACACCCATTTTTATTTAAGACCACAAAGTTGTCAAATATGGGTTTAAGATGATCCTTAAATCTGTAGGTTTCTGCTGACATTCAGTATTTTGCTGTATCTACATGTACGTACTTAATACTAGGGTTTATTTTTTATCTAACAAAGTAGGGACAACTACATCCTTTTGACTGGCTCCCGGTGTCGTATGGTATTTTGAACCCTGGGTCAATTTACATCCATGGTATATTGAACCCCCTTATTGAAAACTGAACCCCCATGGTATTTTGACCCCCCCCCCCCCCCATTTCTAATCAAAAGATATGCAGTGAGATCAAAATATCATGTGTAGGGGGGTCAAAATACCATGGATAGGAGGGTCAAAATACCCAGTGTTTTCATTTGATTTAAAAAATAAATCGAGTTGTCTTTTCTAGATTTTAATTCTGTAAGTTTGTCATTTGCCGGCATGTACTCTCGGAGTGAACATGGGATTATATAATCATGATAATTCGGGGATTGAAAACAAATCTTAGTGTTTGAGCTTGGTTACGATTTGACCTTAATTTCGTGTATGAAAAAGCGCTGCTGTGACAAAGAAACGAGTCGATGGCCAATTTTTTCTTTCGGCCTCAAATTCTCGTCCCATTTATAATATTTCAATTACTTCCGGTTTTTATCTAATTTCGTTTACTTCAGAGGATAAATATATGCAATGAAGGCTGAAGAATTGAAGAATTAATTATTTCTTTATGCTAAAACATTACGATTCACAGTAGGAATAATAAATAGAAATTTAATCATTCCAACGGAAAATTTGAGGCCGACTAGCTTTGGTCCGAATGACATTGATAACATCGACGAAGCAGTAGAAGTCAATTTTGGACTTTTGTCCAAAAAAGCAAAAAGATGATTAAAATAATTTGAATTAGATGATTGAAAGAGTGAAGGGAATAAAACCCACTTTTGTTTTTCTATTAAAGTCAGCAGGGTCTGATCTGATAAAGTTGTATCAGTATGGAGAAAAGGGGGGATGGGTACTATCGAATACGATGAACACCGGTTCTCCTGCCCAAGATCAGTAAAACTTAGTTTAATTGTTCAGACCACTAAATATTTTCAGTTTTTATTTAGAACTATATAAAATAAATCGCAGGAATTTGATTCGGACTAGTAAACTGAAATGTTCATTTCGGTGAAGATGCCACGTTTCTTTTAAAGTTCTGACTCGAATATCGCGAATGATATTGCAAATATTCGATGTCCCTAGTCATTTTCAAGAGTCCCCTGTCTGAAATTATTTTGATTTTCTGTTTGAGGACAAAGGATATTCATGTATATGCATTAATATGAAAAAGTATCTAGTCTGTCAAACTATGCAGATGTCTTATGACTATGAATATAAGGAACTGTCGATCCCCTTCTGAAGCGCATGCTTGAGTTCTCCCTTAAAATATTTTATGGGGGTTTGGTCATTTGTGATTGTATATTTTCAACAAAATAAAAGTTTATTGAAATTTACGAGTCTTTGACAACTTTTATTCTTCATTTTGTATTGATTACAATCAGATTCTTGAATATTACTTACATTTGAAAGTTCTTTTCTGTTATTAAAAATAGTTAAATGCATACTTTATTTCAAAATCTTAAGAGAGAAATTACAGCAAATTAACATTCTTTAAATATGCATTTAATATAATAATATAAGCTATGATGCTATTTTAATTATTCAAAAACTACAAAGAATCTGAATGTTGATATAACTTCATACTATGTCAAGGAAATGAAACAAACACCAATATTATCAAATCTTTATTTTCAATGATACATAATCATAGGGGAAATCCAGGGTTCTCAAAATGTGCCGGCGACCGGCGATTTCGCCGTTTACTTTCACATTCTCGCCGGTTAAAACTTTATCAAGCATGTGTTTTCCAACAATTTTTATGTTTATGTGAATTGTCGTTATCGCATTTTGTTGATCTATATCTTCTAATCGATTACTTTTACTATTGCAATCAACCGAACACTAACAAATCCACCATTTTCTAAATATATCTAACTCCCGGTGGGAACTCCGGACATTCTACTACACAACATTTCGGATTTTACTTGGTTCTACTATATAGATGCGCGAAGCGTTCCGAGTGGAGTATTTGCTCATGAAGGATGCGCAGTCGTCACATTCCAAAAGCTGGGATATCCCTATATGGAACGTAAAAACAAGCAAGGAAATCGATGAAGATTTAACGGTTTTTCGGATAATTTTCAAAGTGAGAACGTTACTATTATGCTTGGTAGCATCACTCGTGATCCTATTTTTTGTAGTAAAGCACGAATTTTGTTGCAAGTCAAAAATATTGTTTTCATGTCATTGATGATTACGAAAAGATTACTAGACATTGTGTCCTGTGAATTTAAAAAAAAATGTTTAAAGAAAGGAGGTCATGTGGAAGCACTGAAGGTCCAGTGAAATTTTTATCTACACAGGACCTTCTGTTCGTTAAAAAAAAAGTTAAGTTTCACTGGGACTGGATTTAAGCCAACATTCCTTGAGATTTCATTCATTATTCCTCTAGTTATTTCTAGTTATATATTACAACATTTTTCAATTCTTCTTGCTGAAGAGATATTCTGAGGATGATTTTGTCATGAAAGTTTCCTGGAAAATTGCTTTGTATAACGTTGTTTTTCACCAGCTGCCACTGATACAACATTGTAGTATATTTTACAAAAAAAAAATGCCTTTCAGAGTACCAAAATATTTAGGAGAATTCAATGGCAAAATATGCTCAGAATGCATCTCCTACAATCTAGAATTTCAAAATTTTCCAGCTGCGCCTCAGGGAATATAGATCCTAAGCCAGGAATGTCACATTATATACCCTGTCTGATAGCTGAATAACATATAATATTACATGTAGATTTATTGCAAAATAAAGTGTCATAAATGAATGAACTTTTGAAACAGTTTGATGGTGTTAAGTCTTTCACTACTGGGTGGAGTTGGAAAACAGCTTATGGCTGGCAAATCTTCTGAATCCATTAACATGGCATTGTCTGAAAATTCGTGGGTGTCTGTTCTTTAAGAGAGCAGTAGCATTCTGTAATAACAAACTGGCTTTTGATCACCTTTTTGACACCATTATCCAGGATATATGAGGTTAGGTAAATAGGTGTTAAAATTGAAGGTGATGCATTATATTATAGTGCCATCATTGAATGCTAAATAAACATATTGTCATTTGCTAATTAACAAAAGGTAAATTTGAATAAACTTTATTAACCAGGGTTTGAAGCTAAGGAAATATTTTAGGGGCCAAGTGGGCCCCCACCAAATTAATTTTGGTAGCCCACACAACTTGTTAGGGGCCCATCAGGTGCGCATAGCTCGCCTGCCACCTCGCTTGCAAGGTGCCCTACGGCGGGGGTCCGCTGAAGGCCCCCGGAAGCCCTGGGATAAATGGTGTAAAATCCTGTATTCTGGCCATTTCCTGGCAGCAAAATTGGCCATTCAGAAACTATAATTTAATACAGAAGATAACAAATTTCCAAAACATTTTCCTCAAAATAAACTTATTTTACATGCACCAATACACTATGACTTCAGAAATTTATAGTTGAAGTCAAATTTCGGGACGATTTTAGAGCTTGACATATGGTGGGGATGTTTGTAGCTTGTACATCCTGTAGTAAATGAATTTTCGTTTTTTTTGCTCTTTGCAATATGTATGTTGTGATATGTATCGACTTTAAATAAAACTTTATTTATTTATTTTATTTATTTATTAACAAACCATGCCAGTTTCACTTTCAGTATCAACTAACCATGGATGGTTTTGTTTCCATTCCTTTAAAAATTGTCTAAGCGTTTGGACTTTTCGTAATCTCTAAAATATTGTGTTCTATGTTCAGTTTGCCTTTTAAGAGGCCCAGAGTTCCCCAAAAAGAACTGACTTAAATCGTCTTGGCGAAACATTTCGCCAACCGGATATTTTGAACGAACATGTAAAATTAAAAATCAAAATCGGAAAAAGCGTACAATAAAATTCCGTAATATGACGAAAAAGGCATGGTTTGTGCAATATAAAGACAACAGAGAAATCATCGTTGTTAAAAGAATTATTTGTTACCTAAATCCCTTTACAACAACTAAATTCTTTATTTCAATCCTTAAATGATGCAAAATTAAGGCAAAAATTGATACAGAGGTGTTAAATAGAACAGCCGTAGATCTCCTTAACTGGAGATAAGATTCGCATACATCAAAATAAGCTGGTTCCCGGGCTACTACACTTCGTTACTTAGTTCATAAAGCGATGCGTAATATAAGCGGATATCAGTTTAATATCAAAACAAAACATCGGGGCTTAAAATCGATCGATGGAAATGTCAATATTTTTCGGATTTCGATCTTGGTGAATAGGAATTATTACATATAGATTTACACTATTTTATTTTTTCTAATTTTCACTCGCCAAGTGGACGACTACGATGAGAATTTTAAGGGCCCACACTGAAATTTACTCGCAAATGACGAGTGGGCAACCGCTAATTTCAAACCCTGTTAACTGACAAACCAGAGGCTCTCAAGAGCCTGTATCGTTCACCTGGTAATAAAAAAAAACAATTGGTCCTATGTAAAAACTATGTCCTGCAGTGGTAGTCATCTTGGAATTACGATCAACATAAAAAACACAAAGTTTGTAAAGGACCTTCCAATGATTGATGCACAGTTTAGGTTCAATCAGTGCAATAGCTTCAGAGAAGAATATATTTCTGTATTTTCCCCATATGGTTCTGTGTTAATACTATGACCTGTGGTGGCAGCCATCTTGGATTTCCGATCGGCATAAAAAACAGAGGACCTTCCAATGATCATTCCTGGGCAGTTTGGTTTCAACTGTCCAAGTGGTTTCAGAGAAGAAGCATTTTGAAACATTTTTCCCATAGGGTCCAATGTTAAACTAAGTCCTGCCGTAGCCGCCATTTTGAATTTCATATCGGAACAAAAAACGTAAAGTTTGTAGAGGACCATCCAATGAACATTCATGTACAGTTTGGCTTTAATCATATTTGTAATTTCTGAGAAGAAGGCATTTGAACATTTTCCCGTAGGGTCCAATGTTAATCTATGTCCTGCGGTGGTGGCCATCTTGGATTTCCGATCGGCATAAAAAACACACACCTTGTAGAGGACCTTCCAATGATCATTCATGTACAGTTTGGCTTTAATCATATTTGTAGTTTCTGAGAAGAAGGCATTTGAACATTTTCCCACAAGGTCCAATGTTAATCTATGTCCTGCGGTGGTGGCCATCTTGAATTTTCGATCGGCATAAAAAAACAGAAACTTTGTAGAGGACCTTCCAATGATCATTCCTGGGCAGTTTGGTTTCAATTATCCAAGTGGTTTCAGAGAAGAAGCGTTTTGAAACATTTTTCCCATAGGGTCCAATGTTAAACTAAGTCCTGCCGTAGCCGCCATTTTAAATTTCTTATCGGAACAAAAAACGTAAAGTTTGTAGAGGACCATCCAATGAACATTCATGTACAGTTTGGCTTTAATAATATTTGTAGTTTCTGAGAAGAAGGCATTTGAACATTTTCTCATAGGGTCCAATGTTAATCTATGTATTGCGGTGGTGGCCATCTTGGATTTCCGATCGGCATAAAAAACAGAAACTTTGTAGAGGACCTTCCAATGATCATTCCTGGGCAGATTGGTTTCAACTGTCCAAGTGGTTTCAGAGAAGAAGCATTTTGAAACATTTTTCCCATAGGGTCCAATGCTAAACTAAGTCCTGCCGTAGCCGCCATTTTGAATTTCATATCAGAACAAAAAACGTAAAGTTTGTAGAGGACCATCCAATGAACATTCATGTACAGTTTGGCTTTAATCATATTTGTAGTTTCTGAGAAGAAGGCATTTGAACATTTTCCCATAGGGTCCAATGTTAATCTATGTCCTGCGGTGGTGGCCATCTTGAATTTTTGATCGGCATAAAAAAACAGAACATTTGTAGAGGACCTTCCAATGATCATTCCTGGGCAGTTTGGTTTCAATTATCCAAGTGGTTTCAGAGAAGAAGCATTTTGAAACATTTTTCCCATAGGGTCCAATGTTAAACTAAGTCCTGCCGTAGCCGCCATTTTGAATTTCTTATCGGAACAAAAAACGTAAAGTTTGTAGAGGACCATCCAATGAACATTCATGTACAGTTTGGCTTTAATAATATTTGTAGTTTCTGAGAAGAAGGCATTTGAACATTTTCTCATAGGGTCTAATGTTAATCTATGTATTGCGGTGGTGGCCATCTTGGATTTCCGATCGGCATAAAAAACATAAAATTTGTAGAGGACCTTCCAATGATCATTCCTGGGCAGTTTGGTTTCAACTGTCCTAGTGGTTTCAGAGAAGAAGCGTTTTGAAACATTTTCCCCATAGGGTCCAATGTTAAACTAAGTCCTGCCGTAGCCGCCATTTTGAATTTCATATCAGAACAAGAAACGTACAGTTTGTAGAGGACCATCCAATGAACATTCATGTACAGTTTGGCTTTAATCATATTTGTAGTTTCTGAGAAGAAGGCATTTGAACATTTTCCCATAGGGTCCAATGTTAATCTATGTCCTGCGGTGGTGGCCATCTTGGATTTCCGATCGGCATAAAAAAAACACACCTAGTAGAGGACCTTCCAATGATCATTCCTGGGCAGTTTGGTTTCAATTATCCAAGTGGTTTCAGAGAAGAAGCGTTTTGAAACATTTTCCCCATAGGGTCCAATGTTAAACTAAGTCCTGCCGTAACCGCCATTTTGAATTTAATACCGGAACAAAAAACGTAAAGTTTGTAGAGGACCATCTAATGAACATTCATGTACAGTTTGGCTTTAATCATATTTGTAGTTTCTGAGAAGAAGGCATTTGAACATTTTCTCATAGGGTCTAATGTTAATCTATGTATTGCGGTGGTGGCCATCTTGGATTTCCGATCGGCATAAAAAACATAAAATTTGTAGAGGACCTTCCAATGATCATTCCTGGGCAGTTTGGTTTCAACTGTCCTAGTGGTTTCAGAGAAGAAGTGTTTTGAAACATTTTCCCCATAGGGTCCAATGTTAAACTAAGTCCTGCCGTAGCCGCCCTTTTGAATTTCATATCAGAACAAAAAACTTACATTTTGTAGAGGACCATCCAATGAACATTCATGTACAGTTTGGCTTTAATCATATTTGTAGTTTCTGAGAAGAAGGCATTTGAACATTTTCCCATAGGGTCCAATGTTAATCTATGTCCTAACGGTGGTGGCCATCTTGGATTTCCGATCGGCATAAAAAACATAAAATTTGTAGAGGACCTTCCAATGATCATTCCTGGGCAGTTTGGTTTCAATTATCAAAGTGGTTTCAGAGAAGAAGCGTTTTGAAACATTTTTCCCATAGGGTCCCACAGGGGCTAGGTGCGTCCGAAAAAAAATAAAAAAAATAATACTATACAATACTACAAGGGGACGAACTCACTTGCTTCCATTTTTTTAAGTCGTCGTGTTAAATTGATCGTAACTTCGGAACGCCTTAATATTTTCAAAAAATGTTTCCACCAGTCGAAAGTCAAGTAATTTTCCTTTCCAAAGAGACCCCAATTGTTAGTGTAGGCCTCCGAACTGCTGAGGTATCATACACGAACCAAAACAAAACGGCGTGAAAATCCGAAGTCGTACAAACGCTGGGATGACCACTTCCCATCTGTGTACAGACTTTCCCATGCAGAAACGAGTCATTTTGACTAGCTAAATACTTTCATTCATTCAAATTATGATAAAATTTCTTACCTTACGCCGATTTATATGTCCTTTAAGTCTGTTTTTGAAAGAAATCCCATTTGCATCCTTGACAAACGCCATAGACATGAAAATTGAGAGAGTTCTAACGGGCTATTTGATTGGTTGAAACAGATTGTTCAGCCAATCAAAAAGCCCGTTAGAACTCTCTCAATTGATCAATTATATCTTTATGTCTTCATTTACAATCTCATATTATTTATTTTGCTGTATTTTTTGTCCATGGTATATCAAACTGCCTACCATTGGTATTTTTTTAATCTTATGAAATATGTTAGTTTTGAAATTTTATGAAAATTTTGAAATTTTTGAAATATTGAAATTTTGAACTTTTTTGAAAATTTAGATTTTTTGGAAATTTTGAAATTTTATTACCCCCTACCAATAATTATTAATATATATTGAACCCCCTCCCTACCCATGGTATTTTGACCCCACTACTCATGGTATATCGACCCCCTTAACCATGGTATATCGACCCACTTAACCATGGTATATCGACCCACTTAACCATGGTATATCGACCCCCTTACCATGGTATATCGACCCCCTTAACCATCCATGGTATTTCGACCCCTCTACCCATGGTATATTAACCCCCCTACCCATGGTATATCGACCCCCTACCCATGGTATATCCACCCCCCTAACCATGGTATATCGACTCCCCTATCCATGGTATATTGACCCCCCTACCGATGGTATATCGACCCCCTACCCATGGTATATCGACCCCCCCATACCATGGTATTTCGACCCCCTACCCATGGCATATTGACCCCCCTACCCATGGTATATCGACTCCCCTACCCATGGTATATCGACCCCCCAACCCATGGTATTTTGACCCCCCTGCCCATGGAATATCGATCCTCCTACCTATGGTATATCAAACC
The DNA here is from genome assembly GCA_963383655.1 of Bathymodiolus septemdierum. Classification (NCBI taxonomy): domain Eukaryota; kingdom Metazoa; phylum Mollusca; class Bivalvia; order Mytilida; family Modiolidae; genus Bathymodiolus; species Bathymodiolus septemdierum. The sequence goes on from OY726527.1 coordinate 6,762,786, forward strand.
CTCTCTTATGGTATTATGAACTCCTCTCTTTTGGTAGAAATGAGGGGGGGTTCAATTTACCACGAGGGGGTTCAAAATACAATGACAAAAAATTGACCCCGGGGTCAAAATACCATATGGAAAATTGAACCTGGGGTGAAAATATCATAGGTAACTCGACCCCGTGTTCAATTTACCGTGGGGTTCAAAATACCATATGACACCGGATTTAATGGTATCACACCTAATACTGAGTACTTAATGTTATAATTCTGTGATTTAACTAATCTTGAACAATATGAGGACATTTGTTGACAACATCTTCTTATTTAGCAGTCAATACACCAGTAGTGTAGAAATCCTGGCTTGTCACAAATTACTAACAACATGCACAAATGTAAATTATTTTCAACTACTTTTCTGGGACAAGCAATTTCTGTCATAGTGTACAAATAGAGTGTCATACCTGTCATAGTGTACAAATAGAGTGTCATGCCTAGAACTATTACATGTATAAAATTTTAATATTTTCACATCCTTGTCATTTTTCCTTGTTTTTTGTTCATTTTTGGGGTCTCAGTAATTAAATAGAGATCTATACACATGCATAGCCTTTTCCATATTGGTCAGAGACCCCCATTTCAGCCTAAGAGACGACAAATTGTTTAACGAGGTAAATAAACAAAATGAAATAATTAAGTCATTTACTTTACTTTATATGGAAATTTAATTGTGAATTCAACAGATACATTTTCAGAACACCATTGTCACAAAAGAGCAGCTCTAACTTGATTTGTCAGTATATATACACGTAGTACAGTCATTCTTACTGGTCTCGTCTCCTCATTCTTGTTGACATGATTAGTAGGGATGTACATTGTAGTAACAAGGGTAAAACATACTTTTAATATTTTACGTTGGGTTTCATATTTTTTCAAGAAGTATGGTCAGCAGAACTTACTTTGTGTGAAGTGTGATTGGTAAAAGTATTTTTCTGGAACCGTGATCAGACCTCTATCCCCCACTCATCTTTGCGTGTCAGTTAATGTTTGTAAACAGATGACACTGGAAATACTGGCAGTAACTTGCGAGAGGCACTGTTATGTTTTATTTGCATGAGACGGCACTGATATGGGTTATCAGCCTGGGGCATGATATTATGGCTAGTTTACTTCCGCTCGTCATACAAATGGCCTTAAAAGACAAGAAGTCACCTCTTAAAAAAGGTTCAATTCGTATGAAATTTTCTATGACAGGACAAGAAAAAGGTGACCTTTCAATACAGGTGACTGCTTAATAGAGGTGACCTCTTAATACAGGTTTGACTAGTATGATAAAAGGGCTAATTAATTATAAAAATGTACCTTTCATTATGTAATTCTTGTAAAGCTAATAATAGAATGTCATTAGAGGACATCCCCTTCACAGATTGTTTAGTATCATCTGGTTCCTGGTTTGTCTGGTATACTGCTGCAGGTTTCTCTGTGGTGATCTTTGGTTGTTGTTTGAAGGTAGAAAATGTAAGGTTCTCATTGGGCGAAACATCTTCATCTGCAAAGAGATTCAACTGAAATTAACTATTTGCAATATTTTCTTTTTATTACACTATATATATCTAGCACAAAATAATATTATTGTAATAAATCGAGGAGTGTTTACTACATGTTTGAAGAAGCTGATTTAGAAATTTACAACGCAGGAAAAAGACAGATTTGATACATAAACACCAATACCCCAGAGCATTAAGGAGTAAGAACAAACACTGGTTAGCTCGGAATCAGGATAATGTGTCCAAGTGGGGCGACATGTCTATCGGAGGACTGTTGATTCAGCGAGCAACAAATGTAGCCCTTTAAAATCCTACTATGCGTGTTGGTAAAAAGCAGACCTTATCATCATCATCATCATCATCATCTCTTGGAAAATTAACTTGTTCTATAGCTGAACAATTTCTGAGCTGGCATTAAACAACAATCACCCATTCACTCACTCCCAATGGACTCCATTTTATTGGATTAGGTCACTTTTTTCAGAAATTTTCTGGAAGATTACATGCTAAATGCTTTTGAATATTTGTAAGCAAATGGCCAATACACATTTCTTATTGATTGGTCAGTAGATATCTGCAAAAGATATATTGTCTTACTAACATAATGTGGTATAAACAAAAATAATATGCATACTCAAGGTCAAAGGTTAATTAATGAAAACAATGTACAGTACCCCTAGATGAGTTACTGTTAATGTTGTAATAATTATTGTTTTTGTCTGGACACTACTCAACTAATTCTCAGGGGGCACAAGGAGGGCAATCTATGTTATAGTAATCAATAATTATTGTTTTTGTCTGGACACTACTCAACTAATTCTCAGGGGGCACAAGAAGGGCAATCTATGTTATAGTAATCAATAATTATTGTTTTTGTCTGGACACTACTCAACTAATTCTCAGGGGGCACAAGAAGGGCAATCTATGTTATAGTAATCAATAATTATTGTTTTTGTCTGGACACTACTCAACTAATTCTCAGGGGGCACAAGAAGGGCAATCTATGTTATAGTAATCAATAATTATTGTTTTTGTCTGGACACTACTCAACTAATTCTCAGGGGGCACAAGAAGGGCAATCTATGTTATAGTAATCAATAATTATTGTTTTTGTCTGGACACTACTCAACTAATTCTCAGGGGGCACAAGAAGGGCAATCTATGTTATAGTAATCAATAATTATTGTTTTTGTCTGGACACTACTCAACTAATTCTCAGGGGGCACAAGAAGGGCAATCTATGTTATAGTAATCAATAATTATTGTTTTTGTCTGGACACTACTCAACTAATTCTCAGGGGGCACAAGAAGGGCAATCTATGTTATAGTAATCAATAATTATTGTTTTTGTCTGGACACTACTCAACTAATTCTCAGGGGGCACAAGAAGGGCAATCTATGTTATAGTAATCAATAATTATTGTTTTTGTCTGGACACTACTCAACTAATTCTCAGGGGGGCACAAGAAGGGCAATCTATGTTATAGTAATCAATAATTATTGTTTTTGTCTGGACACTACTCAACTAATTCTCAGGGGGGCACAAGAAGGGCAATCTATGTTATAGTAATCAATAATTATTGTTTTTGTCTGGACACTACTCAACTAATTCTCAGGGGGCACAAGAAGGACAATCTATGTTATAGTAATCAATAATTATTGTTTTTGTCTGGACACTACTCAACTAATTCTCAGGAGGCACAAGAAGGGCAATCTATGTTATAGTAATCAATAATTATTGTTTTTGTCTGGACACTACTCAACTAATTCTCAGGGGGGCACAAGAAGGGCAATCTATGTTATAGTAAGCAATAATTATTGTTTTTGTCTGGACACTACTCAACTAATTCTCAGGGGACACAAGAAGGGCAATCTATGTTATAGTAATCAATAATTATTGTTTTTGTCTGGACACTACTCAACTAATTCTCAGGAGGCACAAGAAGGGCAATCTATGTTATAGTAATCAATAATTATTGTTTTTGTCTGGACACTACTCAACTAATTCTCAGGTGGCACAAGAAGGGCAATCTATGTTATAGTAATCAATAATTATTGTTTTTGTCTGGACACTACTCAACTAATTCTCAGGTGGCACAAGAAGGGCAATCTATGTTATAGTAATCAATAAAAAAGAATTTTTATCACACAGGCAAAATAAATATTACCCCTAAGTTGTATAAGGCCTCCTTAATTTTAATAATCAATGCTTGACAACAACATTTCGAAATTTCTTGCAGAACAAAAAATGTCTTCCTTTCAGACAGAATAATCATTACTGGCTAGTCACTACAGTATCTGGAGAACTTCTGACAGATAGATAATCTATCTATTTAATTGATTATAGACTGTGTACAGTATTGGTCTGATGGGGAGCTTAGGACAAAAATGTTCCACATATCTAATGATTTTGCTCCATCAACTTAAGACTTCTGTTTACAAAACTCAATATATTAAAGCACTACCGGTAATTGTTTCAATATAAATTTTATTCTTTTAATCACACAAATTTACTTCCCTGGTCCTTTTTTTTTGCTTGAAGATTTCGAGGAAACTTTTCATGTTAGATATATCTAGACTATAATCTAATGATTTTGCTCAATCAACTTCAAGTAATATCAAAGGCAAATATCATGGAATTTTTGGATTAAATATTTTCACTTAATTTAATATGTCACTTAATTTTAACTAAAATCAACTGCATAACATTAAAAATCCGCTCAAAAGCAGATTTTAAGAGCAAATTGCAAAATATTTGACAGCAGATAATTCTGTTGCCCCATACAGTAATGCAAAGGATATGCGCGTGACCCAAGATTTGAACTCTTTTGGGGAGATTATCGCTCATGCGCAAAGTTCAGTTGATGAAAAAAAATAAAAATATATATAAGAATAATTGCACAAAAAAAATTGGTTCACAAGACATGAAACAGACAGATTCCTCAATAATCATTGTCAGGAATGTGTGTGTGCTTACCTCAGCATCCATGATTGTTTATCTTTTCTTCACGAGGTCATGATCGGCAATCATCGGACCAAAACTTTTCTTCACGAAGTCATGATCGGCAATTATCGGAACAAAACAACCAAAAGTTAATTAGTCTCCACAACAATGGCGAGGACGACAAACATGCACACAGATTTGCAGATTTCTAGTAGTTGGGAACATATTTCGACTTGAAACATGCATGCATAGCTTAGTAAAGGTACCGCCGTATTCGAAATTGAATTTTCAGGAAAAAAAATTCTTCACCCAAAACTGGTGTAATATTACTTTAAGACTTCTGTTTACAAAAACAACATTTTAAATCACACAAATGTACTTCCAATTGGTCCTTTCATTTTTTTTGCTTAAAGATTTTGAACAAGCTTTTGTCTACTTTTATATCATATTTTCAAATAATAACTATAATTGGTTTTTTTTAATTACAATTATATATTCTGTAATTCAAAGACAAAAAATCAGAAAAGAAAGTTATAAAACAGTATTTAAAACAAACAAAAATATTAATTAGTGGGCTTCTCTAAATACCAGAGGCTCCCAGGAGCCTGTAAATCGCTCACCTGGATCAAAGCTGCTTTCAATAACAACACAACTGCACGTTGGCGGCCATCTTGGCGGGAGAGCGCAACTGCCGGACACAATTTTGGAAGAGGACCATCCAATGACTATTCCATCAAGTTTGGTTTTAATTGAACTACTGGTTCCAGACAAGATGGTTTTTATGTGAATTTCTCATAGGGTCCTATGTTAAACTAAGTACAGCTGTGCAACCATCTTGGTCAGAGGGTGGGACCACCAGACACAAATTTTGAGCTTGGTGGCCATCTTGGTTGGAAGTCGGGATCAACGGACATCATTTTGGAAGGGGGCCATCCAAGAATCAATTCAGCAAAGTTTAGTTGATATTGGCTCAGTGATTTCCAAGGAGAATTTTTTTTTTTAATTTCATCCCCCCTTTTTTCTAATTTGCATAATCGGCAAAAGTACAAAAGTTCATAAAAAATCCTGTAATATATGCTAAAAAGCTCATCATTATGCTTACACAGTTCAAATTTGGGCACATTCTGGCTTAAAATAGAGCAGTTTTGGCCATTTGAAGAAATTTCTATTTTTAGTAACAGTGGCCATCTTGAATGGAGGGCGGGGCTGTCGGACACAATTTTGAAAGGGACCCACCCAGGTTTGGTTTAATTTGGTTTAGCAGTTTCAGAGGAGAAGATTTAAATGTGATCTTTTATCAAAATATGCCTAATTTCCATAATCGGTATATATCGGCTGAAAGAAAAATTTCACAGAAAAACCCAGAATATATATGTTAAACTATTCCTTGCCATGTAGCTGCAGTTAAAATTTGAGCTCATTTTGACTTACACTAAAGCAGCAATGGACAATTAAAATTTCATCCCCCCTTTTTTCTATTTTTAGCTCGGTGGTCATCTTGGTTGGAAGTCGGGATCACCGGACACAATTTTGAAAGGGGCCATCCAAGGACCATTCCACCAATTTTTGGTTGCAATTGGTTCAGTGGTTTCTGAGGAGAAGATTAAAATGTGAAATGTTGACAGACGGACGACGGACGAAAAGTGATGACAATAGCTCACTGGCTTAAAGGCCAGTTGAGCTAAAAAAGGAGGAAGATCTCATAAAATTGAGAAAAAATATTTTTGGATAAATGTCTGCCAATATCAATGTATCATGTTGATGGTTAAGCTTATGGTGTTTAACGTCACTTTCAACAATATTTCAGTTATATCATGGTGGTCAGTTTTATTGGGAGGAAACCAGAGTACCAGGAGAAAACCACTGACCTGTCGCAAGTCACTGACAAACTGTCACATAATGTTGTATCAAGTACACCTCATCATGAATGGGGTTCGAACTCACAACTTTAGTGGCGACAGGCATTGATTGCATACAATGTACTGTAGGTAGTTGTAAATCCAACTACCATATGATCACGACCATGATGGCCCCTGTATAATGTAACTGTTTATAAAGTTTATAAAGTTGTGCTAATACAGTGTTTAAAATAACAATTGTAACTATACATAACAAATACTAAGACCATTAGACAAAGCAACATATTGATTTCATGTAAAATTCATCGCTACAGTTTTGATATCGGTTAATTGCATCTGTTAATAAATATTATACAGTAAAACCTGTCTTATGTGACCTTCTGATGAAACATTGAAATATGGTCACATAAGACAGGTGGTTGATAAATACAAGTTTTGAAAAATAAATGTTTAATATTGAAGAGACCTAAAACTAAGAAATTTGAGAATCTTGTATTAGGCCAGCGGCGAAATCTAAAAAGTCACTTATTTAAAGAGTTAAATCAACCCATCGACTACACACCTAAATATACTTTCAATTGCTAGATTATGCTTTTAACTAATAAATTTAACATGCCGTAAGAAAATCGTATGGTCGCGTTATCACGAAAACTACATTTTTCTAGGGAGAAAGTCCGATCATACTCAGTAAAATCAATATTATACACGATTTATGCATCTTCGGCAATTTGTTGCACTTGTAGTTTTTAAATTTAACTTAAATAAATAAAATAAGCCAAAATATCTTATTAAAATAACTTTTATTTCATCAGTTTGGCTTCTTTGAAACCAGCAGATGTGGTAAATATTTTAACGGTCACTTTTAAAATTATGTCAGAAGAAATACTTTCATTAAATTGATCTCAAACTTTTTTAAAAACAAGTGTAAACATAGTTTAGTTTTTTACATAAAACTATATCATTATAGCACCAATTTCTACTAGTTTAAGAAGCTTGGACCGTTTTTAAATGCACATCAACATATCGAAAGTAGAAAATGATTCCAAATATTTTGCCCATGACTTTTTAAAATTATAATCCTCAGTCTGATCAAATATTATTGCATCGAGACCAAAGTTGTTTTCGCATATTTCCTTAATAATTACTTATATTCTTGTGTTATCTGTATTTAATTGTTGTCACCCTTCATTGTTAACATTTGCTGTTGTTAATTGTAACGTTTTAGTTACAAAAGGTGGCTTGAAATATTTTTGTAGAGAATTTAATTAGTGTTTACAAGTTGCTAGAAAATCATTTGTCGGAACTGTTGTGAGTGTTTTCCGGAAAATGGCACAGTTTGGTAGCCCACTTAAACTTCTTCCATCTAGTGCTAAGAGGAGTAAACCTTCGATAGATTGGAACCAATGTATCATTTGTCAATGTAAAAACCTTGAACAATTATACGTTTTTACCGATAGGGGCAAAGAAACTTTTATTAAAGTTGCAGAAGTACGTCAAGATGATGTATACAGACTATTAATAGAAGAGGTGTCTTCAATTACTCATGTTGTATCTGAAAGTTTTGTGGTGAAATATCATAGGTCTTGTTGCAAATCATATACCAGTAAACAAAATATTACCTGTTTTGCACAAAAAAAGACAACAAAAGAAATGCACGATAGTAAATCAAGTAGTACAATTGTATGTTCAAATGATATTACTACCAGATCTGATTGGACTTATTGTATTTTCTGTAAAAAGAAAAGTTATAAAAAAGACCATAAGCTCCACAAAATTGAATCACAAGACAGAATGAAAAAAATACTTGATGCAGCCAGACGTAATTCAGATTATGAAATAGAGTCTAAGGTTTTGCATGAACAGTTTTATGATAAAGCACTTTATCACAATGGCTGCATTTGTAAATATTTTATGAAAACCCCCAAAGAAACAGTTAAAGATGAAACAGAGTCCTCTGACCATGACTTGGCATTTGAGAAATTAATATCCGATATTAATTCTGATTTGATGTTAATATCTGAATTGATGGTGAACCATGAGGCGTTTTTGATGTCTACATTACTTGAAAATTAGCGCGTTTTGTTACCAGAGGAACGTGCAGACAAATACACTTCACAAAAGAGGTTGTTGAGACATTACGGCGAGTCAATTATTATTCAGTCAAAACAAGGCCATGGTAGATCCAATATTGTGTTCAGCAGTTCTGTTTCTATAGGTGATGCCATCAATACTGCTAGTCAGCTTAAACCTGATCTTAAGGTAGCCCAAATAACTCTACAAATGGCAAAACAAGCACATACGGATGATCAGTTTTTACACACTGCTGCTAATATTTTAAGGCGCGATATACACAATCTTGACAAGAGTTCTTTTTTTAAACAAATCATAAAAACAACTGCATTTATTTGATTCCCTGAATATCTCCATGTGCGATTGACCAGATCAAATGCATTATCCAAACACCCAATCTGATAATAATTGGTTTTCGGATTACGATGGTGAATGAAACATGTATATTTTGTGGTTTTAAACGTTCAAAATGTCTAAAAGGGCGTTTTTATTTAAAAAACACTACATGAGATGTATAATGCTCATAGCTATTTAGGGACTGACAAAATAGACTTACAAAAATACCTGTGTTGGGGGAATCGGGCATGTTTTGATTTACTTCCGTTGTATCGAACAGTATATATACAAAATATAATGAAACATAAATAAACGTCATTATTACATAAATAGGGATGACCTTGGGTCAAGGTCATTGTTTTATGGAAGCAAATACGAGTCACTTACATTGAAAAATCCCATTCTCATCCAAAAACGGTCATTTCGGCGTAAATTTTGGTTCAATAATCTAATTTAATATGTGGTCCATCAAATAAAAACCATCAAACGTGTCGAATTGAATTTCATTTTTAAGGAAAATGCACTTTTCGAACGAAAGTCGAAAGCGAAAAACAAATTTTTCTTGACCTTTGACCTTAATTATGCAAAAACGTGACCACTTCCGACTTTTACGGCATCATTATTCTGAGAGTCCCGTCATTCCTCTTTCCAATGACACATGAAATAGGTCACGTGTGTAGCCCATGGGTTCATTACATTTTATTTTTTGATTTTCTACCGCTGGTCTATATCTCCCTGGCCATCTGTAGGCAAATAGACAAATGTTTAAAGAAATCATAAATTTATATGCCGTCAAACCTGTCTTATGTGGTTGATAAATACAGGTTTATTTAATATGAAATGCACTGTGAGAGGAAATTAAAATTCAAGTTATTGCTTAATAGAGGTGGTCACTAAAGCAGGCTTTACCATATAAGAATAAGAATTTTTATTGTCCAATAGAGGGCAAAGTCATTACAGTGATTCATTAAAAAATAAAAATGTAAATATTGTACGTTACAATGAACAAAACTGCCCATAAAATATACTAAATACTTATACTAATAATAAAGTGCCATGGACTAAACCAATAACAATATTGTAATTATAACTAGTTAGTATTTCAATGCTTTGTACTTTATCTGCAAATATCAAAACCCTGAATTTAAATGTCTAAAAACATCTCAGTTTCTGTTAATCCCCAAAAATTGACACCATGGGCTAGGATTAGGGTAATGGTGTTTAATGCACTCAGAGAAAACCACCAACCTGACGCAAGTCACTGACAAACTTTATCACACAAGGTTGTATCGAGTACACCTCGCCATGAGCGAGATTTAAAAATAAGTAAAACCACAGTACATGTAGTTATATTAGTACCTTTCTAAGAGAATCAGAGCAGGGAATAAAAACTAAAAAAGGAGTCAAGATTTAGTACCTACCTTCATCTTCATCTCCGATGACTATTTCGTCTTCGTTAATTTCATCGAGTGATAAATAAAAGTCATCTGACATGTCAGTGATTTACTGTATTTTCATTTTGATTTTACACTCTAACCGTTAATTTCCTAACAATTTCAGAATTCTATCCAAAATCATTAATTAAATTCTCTCAAAATCCACAAGCACAATTTATTTTTTATCTAAAAAAAAAACAACAGTGAAAATATCCACACTATTCCAAATTACACGATAATTCTATTCTTTATCCTAAAATTCCTGTGTAAAATTCCTCTAAAGATTATGTCATATTTACCAATATTTCACAAATCATAATTCACAACAGGATGGATTAACACTATATATCTAATACAAATGCACATTTTCATCTTTCATCTACTGGTGTAGGATATTTACATCTGTTTTATTTATTACACCCACGCTAGATAATATGGTAAATTCCACATCAAAGGTTGGATTCTTCCATTCACAGATTAAAGGTAAGATCACTAATTAACAATTTGTAGTGAGTGAGTCAAAGAATCTATGATGTAATTAATGATTTCTGACAGACAATACACAATATTCACCAATACACAATTATTCCAATACACCAATGGAATTATTGAATGACTTATTCTATCATAGATATAAACACATGAGTCATCACCATCAAAGTTTTCTGTAAATTCACACAATCTTTAAAAGGTCAAATTTTCTCTCTAAATCCCATCATAATTTACTAAATAAATCAATTTAGTATTTGTATAACCTCTTTACTTAGCTAGTCACATAATCAATTAATTATTATTAGTTCATATAACGAGCATTAGTCAATAATTAATTATTAGTTCCTATCACAAGAGTACTAATTTATTCATTGATAATTAATTTAATTGTAAATTTTCAATCCTTCTAAGCATGTCATTTGATGATCAATCATATTTTCATCTTAAAGTGAATATTTTTCACTATATACCAACATGCTTACATGTAAATCCAGTACGTTCACTAAAAAAACAACAGAACTAAATTACGAAATCCTGCATTTGTCTACTTTTAAAAATTTAAATTCCTCAAATCCAAAAACAACTCACATTGCAAAAAGAAAAACACATTTTCATATAAGTCCAGGCTTTTTATATGCTCAAAAATACATATGCCACGACAATTTTACAAAATCCTGCATTTATCAACTTTTAAAAATTTAAATTCCACAAATCCAAAAACAATTCATGATCAATAACTCGCATTGCGATAAGTCAAGGCTTCATATATGCTCAATAATGTAAATGGCACACAATCTTGATCTCAGAGGAATGCTTCATGCATGTACATGTATGCCACTTGTTGTCACATGGAAATTAATTATTTAACATACATGTACATGTAGTCAGTCCTATAATAATATATAAAGCAACAATTTCCACTTATTCACAATTATTTTTTCCCAAACTGAATATTTAAGAGATGCCTGTAAATTTATTCCAGACAGGAGAATCTAAATGAACAGCGATTCATATCATCTAAATTATGTGTGCAACTTCTAGCTTCCAATATTATCAAATATTCTTCATGTCTATTTCACTGCCAGGAAACATTCTGTTTCAATACACAAAGTCAATTCATTGAAATCAACACACATTCTTTCATTCACAACTGCAGGTTCACTAGCCATAGACATTACATGACTAATGAATACAAACTACTTTTGAAATGCTCCCCTTCTTATTCCTTAAGCATTGCAGCATCCAATTTAATCAATTTCCCATCATTTCTGTATCTCTGGAATTTTGTTCTCCACAACTATTTTTTCCTGTTAAATCATGTTAACAGATTCCGACAAAAATCAATTGCATGTCGATTTCTAAATAGTTCTCATGGAACAGTATCCTGATTAAATATGTTGATCAGCTAGTGAGTCACCAAGAAAAAACCCTGAAGTTGTTGAAGATGTCAATACTATTGACAGTAGTCTTGTGAATATCAAGGAAAAATTTATTAGCAACATGAAAGAAGAGCCAGTGGAACAACATGTTTGGGTGTACATTTCTACACTATAATTAGTCAAACCTGCACATGAGGTCACCTCTATTAAGCAGTCACCTGTATTAAGAGGTCACATTTTTCTTGTCTTGTCATAGAAATTTCATATGAATTGAACCTCTTTTAAGAGGTCACCTGTCTTAAAAGGCCACTTTTTCTTTGTCCTAAAGGTCATGACCTCTTCATACAGGTTTGACTATATAATAATCCTCAAATTATTAAAAATTCCCATATTTTAAACTGAGCAGTTTTGATAGTACAGCTGTCTTTTAATTAACAGTTTATTTACACTGTAACATTGTCTGTCAGAAATGATTATCCAACCACAAATCTATACCGTAATTACCCTAATGGCTAATTCACTCAACGACCCAATATGAGTTGCATTCACACGATGAAAAAGTCCAATAACTCCTACAAAAATGATCAAATCAAAATGGCAGGATAAAAAGACTAACTACACATCATGATTAATCATCCTACCAAATAAGAAAGCTTTCGGATTAATGACCTCAGAGGAGAGGGTTCACAAAGAATAACTATATTTGAAAATGCATGAACAAATGTTAAAGTTCCATAACTTGGATTCTCCTACCAAAATCATGGAATCACAATGGTGGGATAATATGACCAACTACACATCATGACCATTAGTCCTATCAACGACCTCAGAGAAGGTTGGGTTTAAGCTTATGGTACTCAACACCACTTTCAACAATATTTCACTTATATCATGGCGGTCAGTTTTATTGGTGGAGGATACCGGAGTACCCAGAAAAAACCACTGACCTGTAGCAAGTTACTGACAAACTTAATCACATAATGTTTAATTGAGTACATCTCGTCATGAGCGGGGTTATTCGAACTCACAACATTAGTGGTGATAGGCAATGATTGCATAGATATTTGTAAATCCAACTACCATATGATCACGACCATCCCTACATACATGTGAACCTTCCGGCGGGAGCATTTTTCTCCCGATTTTGAGGGTCCCTTCCGTCCCCCCCGTCCACTTTCAAAATCTTCCGCCCGAAAAAAAAATCAAGTACAATAAAATCTTGACCTACATTTTGCTATCAGTATTTTTGGAAATTCCCCATTTGGAACTCCCGCGCTGACGAAAAACGCCGAGAGATACGAATGGTAAAGGTGAATGTCATAATTAATGATATCCGGTTATTGATCTATTTGACACCTTTACAGATAAATTGGGTCATGGTGATTAATTAGGGTGTTGATGATTATACAACAATAATCCACTGATTGACAGTTAATTGGGGATAAGGAAGTGGGTTTGTGGCACACGCTTAGATGATTAGAAGTGTGATAGCGGCAATTAAAAATAGTTATAAACCGTTGTGCAAACAGAAGTCGGACAACCTTTGATGTCGAGGAAAACTTCTTATTTCGATCAAACGCGCAATGAATTCATCTCAGATTGAGTTGTTATAGCTTGTTCGGGACCAAAGCCGATCAAAGTATTATTTAAGGACTAAGTTCCAGAATGGAATTGATAAACCACAAAAATGACGAAACATATGCTATCACCCAACGCACCAGCAGCAAAGTGACTTTTTAATCTTAGTGCTCTATGACTTTATTGTTCAGAACATTCTGTCTTCATTGTTATTGCTTTGTAGTTTTTATCCTTCATTCATCATATGAAACACTACTAATAAGACAGAAATGTAAACAATATATATTGAAATGGGATGCAGTTGGTTCAATACTGAAACAAACCAGAGGCTCTCAAGAGCCTGTATCGTTCACCTGGTAATAAAAAAACCAATTGGTCCTATGTAAAAACTATGTCCTGCAGTGGTAGTCATCTTGGAATTATGATCAACATAAAAAACACAAAGTTTGTAAAGGACCTTCCAATGATTGATGCACAGTTTAGGTTCAATCAGTGCAATAGCTTCAGAGAAGAATATATTTCTGTATTTTCCCCATATTGTTCTGTGTTAATACTATGACCTGTGGTGGCAGCCATCTTGGATTTCCGATCAGATCATTCCTGGGCAGTTTGGATTCAACTGCCCAAGTGGTTTCAGAGAAGAAGCATTTTGAAACATTTTTCCCATAGGGTCCAATGTTAAACTAAGTCCTGCCGTAGCCGCCATTTTGAATTTCATATCGGAACAAAAAACCTTAAGATTGTAGAGGACCCCTCCAATGAACATTCATGTACAGTTTGGCTTTAATCATATTTGTAGTTTCTGAGAAGAAGGCATTTGAACATTTTCCCATAGGGTCCAATGTTAATCTATGTCCTGCGATGGCGGCCATCTTGGATTTTCGATCAGCATAAAAAACAGCAACTTGGTAAAGGACATTCCAATGATCATTCCTTTACAGTTTGGGTTCAGTCAGTTCATTAGTTTCAGATAAGAAGATCTTTGAAATTTCAGCCAATCAGAGCATATTATTGGCCCTGGCAGCCATATTGAATATCCGACTGGAACGAAAAACAGTAACTTTGTAAAGGACCATCCAAGGAACATTCCTGCTAAGTTCGGTTCCAATCGGCCAAGTGGTTTCGGAAAAGAAGCTTGAAATGTGAAAAGTTTACAGACGACGGACGCCAAGTGATGGCAATAGTTCACCTGGACCGTTGGTCCAGGTGAACTAACAAAAGGAAAACATCAATAAACAATAAAAACATGCATGAAATACATCGATAACAAATCTCCAGTTATGAAACCAAATCTCCAGCCAAAAATTTACAAATCTCCAGTTGTAGCATGGCAACTCTATCACATGTATGCCCCTATGTAAAAGCAACCTGGGTTACTAGCATAGAACTTTGGAGTGCAAGTTTTGTACTGAACTACAAGATGGGCTTATAGGCTTTCTTTGGGCAGCAAAGTCCCATCCCGTTTGCCACTTTTCATTAGGCTTTGATGGGTAGTATTTTAAGCACCACAATTATTCTGTGTCATTTAAATGTTTTCACTGTATCTGCTCTAAGCACCACAATTATTCTGTGTCATTTAAATGTTTTCACTGTATCTGCTCTAAGCACACAATTATTCTGTGTCATTTAAATGTTTTCACTGTATCTGCTCTAAGCACACAATTATTCTGTGTCATTTAAATGTTTTCACTGTATCTGCTCTAAGCACACAATTATTCTGTGTCATTTAAATGTTTTCACTGTATCTGCTCTAAGCACACAATTATTCTGTGTCATTTAAATGTTTTCACTGTATCTGCTCTAAGCACACAATTATTCTGTGTCATTTAAATGTTTTCACTGCATCTGCTCTAAGCACACAATTATTCTGTGTCATTTAAATGTTTTCACTGTATCTGCTCTAAGCACCACACTTATTCTGTGTCATTTAAATGGTTTCACTGTATCTGCTCTAAGCACACAATTATTCTGTGTCATTTAAATGTGTTCACTGTATCTGCTCTAAGCACCACAATTATTCTGTGCCATTTAAATGTTTTCACTATCTGCTCTAAGCACACAATTATTCTGTGTCATTTAAATGTTTTCACTGTATCTGCTCTAAGCACCACAATTATTCTGTGTCATTTAAATGTTTTTATGACAGATAATCAATAAATTTGTTGCTGGAACAACTTACAATTAACCCAACTGTTATTATTGTAATCAAAGCACCTATGGCACTGCATATTTGTTTATACTTATTGATGTGTGCATTGCAAAGAATTATTTCATAATTTATCTGTATTCACTAATGTAAGATGAATATCAAGCAGAGATCATTCTGATTAGAAAATAAAATAACTGAAAATCAATGAAAAATAGCTGAAACGATCTACATCCTCTTTCAAAATGTCCTTTTTTGATCTCTTCTGACCATGTCCTGCAACTTTTGGGGAAAAAAAATTCAGAGGAAAATAGCCAAAATCAGTTAAATAACTGAAAAAAAATCTTCCCTGATCAAGTCCAAGCACAAGGTCATAAATTTAGTACAAAGAGTTGTAGTGTAGTGTATCGATATGTTAGTGCAGATTTAATTTTGTGGTTGTTAGTAATGTTACTGTGTTACAAAAATGGATACAATGTACCTAATTTAATTCAATAGTACTACTAGTCTGAATTATTCTGTCTCCGAAATCAATAATAGAAAAACTTATTTTTTTCGCTATATTTTTATGTTTTTTTTTATCGTTTAATTTCAAAAAGTATTATAAACTAGAGGCTCAGTGGGCTAAGCCTGTGTTGCTCACCTTTCATTCTGCTTTAAGGAAACTTAA
The DNA here is from genome assembly GCA_963383655.1 of Bathymodiolus septemdierum. Lineage (NCBI taxonomy): Eukaryota > Metazoa > Mollusca > Bivalvia > Mytilida > Modiolidae > Bathymodiolus > Bathymodiolus septemdierum. Next base: position 6,779,224 of record OY726527.1, read on the forward strand.
TACAGAATCTTCCATACATGTAGATGCTTCCTACCAAGTTTCGGTTCATTTGGCTATGCAGTTTCAGAGGAGAAGATTTTTTTAGATATCGACCAATCAGAAACAAGAATTGCCTGTGGTGGCCATGTTTGTTCACTGATCGGGATGAAATGAGCAATCATTATAAGAGGACATTCCATAGATGCTTCCTACCAAGTTTCGGTTAATTTGGCCAGGTGGTTTCAGAGGAAGAGATTTAAAAAAATTGGCCAATCAGAAACAAGAATTGCCTGTGGTGGCCATATGTTTGATAATGGATCATTACAAAATGTGCACTCTTTAGAGAGGACCTTCCATAAATGCTTCCTACTAAGTTTCAGTTCATTTGGCTGATAGGTTTCAGAGGAGAAGATTAAAATGTGAAAAGTTAACAGAGAACAGACAACGGATGCCAAAAGCCAACATTGCCTTTGGCAAGGTGAGCTAAAAAGAATATTAAAATGTGAATACGTACATGTAATGTATAGTATAAACATGTTACACTACATCAGCACTAGTTAATTTCTAAGGGAGATAATGGCAAGAGTTATCTTTCTTTTAACAGTTTAAGTTACTACAATGGAGAAGATTTTAGAAATGAATCAATCAGAAACAAGAATTGCCTGTGGTGGCCATGTTTGCTAACGGATCGGGATGAAATGAGCAATCTTTATAGAGGATCTTCCATAGATGCTTCCTACCAAGTTTCGGTTCATTTGGCCAAGCGGTTTCGGAGGAGATTAAAAAACTAGAGGCTCCCAGGAGCCTGTAATCGCTCACCTGGTTTTCAATTTGACATCTAAAGTTGATAGAAAATGGGGGTGTTACACATAATTTTGAAAGTGGGCCACCCAAAGATCATTTCAACTCAAATTTCTGAGCAAAAGATTTTGATGTGATTTTTATCTCATAATATTCCTAAACGGAATAAACTGGCTGAAAAAATCTGACAGAAAAACCCAGAATATATTTATTTGTAATAAAGTGGAAATTGACAACTAAAGAAATTTCTATTTTTAGCAACAGCAGCCATTTTGAATGGAGGGCGGGGCTGTCGGACACAATATTGAAAGGGGACCACCCAGGGACCATCCCTGCCAGGTTTGGTTTAATTTGGTTCAGTGGTTTCAGAGGAGAAGATTTAAATGTGATCTTTTATCAAAATATGCCTAATTTGCATAATCGGTATATATCGGCTGAAAGAAAAATGTAGCTGCAGTTAAAATTTGAGCTCATTTTGACTTATACTAAAGCAGCAATGAACAATCAAAATTTCATCCCCCCTTTTTTCTATTTTTAGCTTGGCAGCCATCTTGGTTGGAAGTCAGGATCACCGGACACAATTTTGGAAGGGGGCCATCCAAGGACCATTCCACCAAAGTTTGGTTCAAATTGGCCCAGTGGCTTCAGAGGAGTTGATTAAAATGTGAAAAGTTAACGGACGGACAGACGACGGACGACAGACGACCAGTGGTGACAATAGCTCACCTGACCCAAAGGGTCAGGTGAGCTAAAAATCGGCCAATCAGAAAAAAGAATTGCCTGTGGTGGCCATGTTTGTTAATAGATTGGGACAAAATGAGCAATCTTTAGAGAGGACCTTCCATAGATACTTCCTAGTATCAAGTTTCAGTTCAATTGGCCGAGAGGTTTCAGAGGAGAAGATTAAAATGTGAAAAGTTAACGAACGACAGACGACGGACGCCAAGTGATGGCAAAAGCTCACATTGCCTTTGGTAGAACAAGTGTAGACTCTACATGTATGTCTCGCTTTCCCCTTGCCAATCGTTGGTGTGATGTGTATAATAATGCACATCTACATGTATCAACAAAGCATGGACGAAATAGGTTCGCGACCTAAGTTATATGGTAATAGACAAACTGACTTAATTTAGAAAACTTGACATAAAAGTCAGAGGACCATGAAAACAAGGTCAAGGTCAGGTGGAATATGTCTGGGTAACAGGTACCCACTATGAGTAATTGCGTGGACCAAACATGATGAGGATAGGATGAAAAAAACTGACCTAATCACAATAACTTGACATAAATTTCACAAAGTCAGTAGAGTGAGTGGGTGATTGTTGTTTAACGCCAAGCTTGCATGGATTTTTTTTTAACTTTATTTGATGAATTAGGAAGTCAGCTGAGGTTAGCATTTTGCATTTTTCAGTTACATTCGGTAGTAAATATCATTTTATTGTATTAAAATCACAGTATTGAGTAAGCATCCAGAGGCGTGCTACCATAAGGCACTTTAGGCACCTGCCAACACAAAATTTATTGATGAAAAATGACAAACAACCCATTACATATTTTAATTATGTCTGTTTTATGTTTATTGTACTGATGACAAGCTTCCACAAGTTGAAAGATAAACATTTGCATTGAGTACTGTGACCTTAACTAACTCTCTGAAATTGACAGTTCATTTTATCTTCAAAGGCTTTGTCTTGACATAAAATAAAACACATTTTGTTTTTCACAGCTTTTTAACATCTGAATCTAGAAATGAATTGATACATTTACTAGATTGTCATTGACCTCAAGAGTACTGTCTGGCTCTAAACCTAAACTTAAAGTTACACCTTTGGATGAAATGTCTAAAAAGATAAGCGAATCTTCAGAAAATGATCCTGAACAGTTAGCACATACAAGTGAAAACAGTCCAGTACTTAGTTTATCCGAGACTGATAGCGGACCAGTTGAATCTGAATCAAGTCAGACAGGAGCAACCAAATCGGACTTGGAGCCTTCCGTTTCAGCCACTGATACTCAACAGAATTTTGAACCTCCATACAGACATTGCCAAATTAACCGTAATGGACGACACAGTAAAACGAAAACTTTTGTCTTCAAAGTGGAACGACTCTCATATATTCAAATTTCCAAGCAGTTACATAAATTAGAAATAAAATATTCCTTTTTAATTTTGTGTTATATTATTATATATGATAATGATACATGTATTACATAAAATTAAGTTTGCACATCTGTTATTATAGGTCTATAGGTCTTAATTACTTCTGGATATTTCTTTCTGTGTTGCCAGTGTAAGAAAACATCGTTATTCTTTTCATACCCTGCCACAAAGTAGCCGATGCATATAACTTTATCCATGTTCATCATCGGTAATCATATATCAGGACTTTTTTCTACAATCTCGAGATTTTGAGATGCTTTGATATTTGGCTACAGGCATATAATGACAAGTTACAGATCTAATTTTCTTTACTGATTTTGAAGTATTAATGAAATACTTTGGACTTACTAGTAGCTACTCCATTAAGGGTATACGTAACATTCAGTCAAAAGTTCTCATATTCAGTAAAAATATATTAACAACTTCGATTTTTGTATTGTTTCCATGATAAAATAAGAATATATTTCATGTCTTTTATTGTTCAGATTTCGCCATTTGTACATCTATTTACGCTTAAAAATCGTTTTCCGTATGGGGGGCAAAAGCCCCTGAACCTGCTGGGGGTCTTAAGTGGCCCACAGACACCTCGCCGCAACTTGTGCCTACATTTCATTTTATACCTAGCTATGCCTAACTATATATAATTAAGATAAACCAACAAGTGATCACTAATGCAAATGGTTTTTTATAATACTGAAGAGACTTAAAACTAAGAAATTTGAGGATCTTGTATCTCCCTGGCCATTTGCATAGACAAATGTCTAAAGAAATCGTAAATACAATTATCAATAATTATAATAAAATCCTTTATTGCTCAAATTTAAAAATACAAGCCTTGAAGCTATGAAATTCTTCAGACTTTTTTAGCATTAGATTTAATTTCTCCATTATATTTTTTCTGTATAACAAAGACGAATATTTAGTTCTTTCCACAATCAATACTACAAGTAGATATTAATGATGACTCACACACAAACTATCCTCTGACACAGTTCAAATACAATTGTCTTTAGACATTGACAACCCACACAGAAGCATAACAAAATATTCCATTTTAAAGAGCAAGGATGACCTAGATAAAAAATCTAGTGTAGGAATAATACAAAATATGATATGTCATAATCTTTATTATTCATACTCACTGCTATAGATTCAAAATTACAGTTCTAGATTATACAGTAAACATTATGCTAAAATTTACTATGTAAAAACAGTAATTTCAAAAATCTCTCCCTGACATGAATGTGGCCAAAAAATTGAATTCCCACCATTATTATCATTGGTTTCTATTTATACTCCTTCTCCAGCCTTTAAACTGACCACCCAAGTAAGGAAAGCACTTGAAAAATAAAATGGATGTACCCATACATGCACCCTCTAAAATTTGAGTCTAGAAGACATTTTTGAAAATTTCCCAACATGGTAAAAATCTAAAATTTGATAGCATTGCCGAGTCCCAACATCAAGGTGAGTTGTAATGATCTCTGTGTATAGATGTAAAAAAAAACCTCTTTAAAAGTTGTACATTGTAAAATTATCTGTTAGTTTCAGGTTGAAGGTACACCTCGCCCGAGCATGATTCATACTCACAACGTTAGTGGTGATACTAGGCAGTGATTACATAGGTAGTTGTAAATCCAACAACCATACAATCACAACAATGAAGGCCCCAGGTCAAAGGTACATTTATGATTTAATGGAATAGTTCTACAAAGTCATTCATACCATTTATTTGGGCTCTACAACCAACAAAAACAAAAGTATGTTACTTGCCAGTCAATTATAACTACTATTACTATATAACTTCAATATGTATTTATTTGTAAACAATTATTAATGCCCTGAATGAGACAGGAGATGCTTACTCTCTTGAACTCAGCCTCACTTGTAATAGGTCTGTGTTGCTCCTTTTTTTTTGTCTTTGTACTTGTCTTTTTTAGTTATTAAAACTTGTAAATAAAGAAACATAAAATAATTAAATGACTAAATTTTGAACTAAGACCAAAAAAAAAATATGTGTGTTTACGGTCACCCGACCGACCCTAATTTTTGCTAGCGACCCTATGAATTTTTACACAGAATTCGGATAACCCTTTTTGTAGTTTGACCAGCAGCAATGTTTTATTTATTCAACTGCTAGCTTTTTGTCGAAATTGAGAGCAAAGAAGGTAGAAAAACTGCATAATTCATCATTTTACCAGAAATTTCGAAATCGGATTCCGGAACCGACTATTTCTGGTTTTGCCGTTATTGAAAAATAAAAAATTAATCTCGACCGACCGACCCTAGTTTTTTCGACATGTGACAGTAAACACACATATATTTTTTTTTGGCCTAATACAGTCTAAATAGCTGGGCCTGCCTTTCTGCAAAAATCACAATACATAATGTCGTAACTGGAATCATACACGAGCCACGAAAACTACGACTTTCCAACATCTTGGAATTTACACTTTCAGCTTTAGAACCTTCATCAGTATTTTTGATTGATACTTCCTGCGATGTTGCATCGTGCAGGCCAGTTTCATGACCAGTTGATTCAACTGATTGATTTTTAGCGAAGAATTTTGTAAGAAGGTTTTGATTTTGATTTTTAGCGAAGAATTTTGTAAGAAGGTTTTGATTTAGATTTTTAGCGAAGAATTTTGTAAGAAGGTTTTGATTTTTACTAATCGTGGTCACATGCAAGCGTTAAAAGTAAGTGATTTATAACTTTTATGTCTGAGTCAATTGTGCGGTTTAAAAGACTGGATAATCAAAGTCGGAAGTTAAATTGAGAAATATGAACAAAAGTTTTCGGATATATAAACTCGCCATCTGGCGATCAATACAACATTTTTACTCACATTTTACAAAAGTAACTCGCAAATGTGATCTGTACACTGTCAAAATTATACATGTATGAGACAAGTGTGTACATGCCTTTTTTAAACACAACAACAGAAGACTTGTAAATACAGTGTGACTTTTATTTGAGTCAAAATTGTATCTGGAACGTTCATACATGTAACATTAATATTCTTTTTAGCACATGTCTTTTTATCGATCTTCAGATTTTAACATACATTTCTGTACATATGTCAATGTAATAAAATATATATAAACAATGAGTCATGTAGATGCATTAATGCAAAGAGCTGAACATGTAGTGCTGAAAGACATTTTTAATATTAAGTAACTGAAAATAACTTTATAAGTATATTGCCCTTTTTCATAGTTTTTGACTCGCTGAAGTGCCCTTTTCCCAAAGTCGCGCCCCTCCATTTTCAATTCCTAGCTGGAACACTGGTATGGTCCTATGTTAATCTCTAAACCCTTAAAATAGGACTTTTCGTCCTCTCATATTTCTGAAATGGCAAAAGCTACAACAAATCTATTACCATACTCCAGACAGGAATTTGTCAAAGGAATTCAATGGAAAAAAACTAATACTAAATCATGTTGGGTGTTGGTACCTTTTGGCTTCTTAACCTTTTTATATCTCAGAAACCACAAGAGCTAGGTCACATCTGGTTGAAAAAATATGCAGGCATACACCTTTGACAAAATTATCAACAAAAAATCCTCAAAGTTTTAAGATTTATTTAAAAGAATGGACATGAAGGCATTTGAAGAACTATTAGGACTAGCAGAAATGAACTTTTACCTTTGATGTGACTAGATATATGAATGAAAAACATAAACCAGAGCTCCAGATAAGAAATGATATATTGGGTATTTTACCCTTTCAATTTTAAACAAATTGGGTGATTTAATTTTTTTAAGACTTTTTTTTTTTTTCACTCACTAATATAATTTAGGTTTCAATTGGGTTTTTTACCCTCAATTGGCCAAAAATATTGGGTTAAAATAACAGATTTTAAATTATATGTGTTGTACAGTCTAATAAATAGTGTCTAAGTTTTAATTAAAAAGTATTGCTGTGCTTGTGTTATGACATGTATCATAATTCATTTGATACATGTCAGTCAGAAAAAGATGCTCTTTCATTACCCTTATAGTGTTATCCTTTGTGTTGTTTTTGCTCAGTTGATTGCTAATATTGAGTTAGCTGATCAGTTTTCATTATCTTGTTATTTGAAAACTAGAGGTTACCAAGAGCCTGAATTGTTTAACCAATTAAATAGGGCAGTTGGTTTGTAGTAGAGGTGCTTTTTTTTACCCCTTCGAAACGTGGCTGGCAATGTTACGTACTGTTTCCAGCCATCACACTGCTTTTCTGTAAGGATAAGAGATTGATATTTGACAGGGAACCAGATTTGCTACTATAGAATAGTCCTCTCAATCAAGGAGCAAGTAATGATATCCGGTTTACTACTCAAAATATCTCCCCATTGAATGTGGGTCGAAATGAAGACTAAAGAGCTATTCTGGTGAAAATAATGCAACATGTTTATAAATTGAGTGAATTACGCGAACTGTTACATAGATAAGGGTAAATACGCGATGTTTTAACATTCAATTGTGTAACTGCTGATATGATTTGAGTTTAAGCACGCAGACAAAGTAGTTTGTATTGGTTTTTTTTCATTTTTCATTGCATAATCACGCAATCACGCAGCTTATCTGGAGCTCTGATAAAACTACACATTATGAAATAGAGCATGAGTGCTCTAATCAAAAACAATCATGTTTTTTTTATCTGTAATATTCTACAAATAATAAACGATACAGATGATAAGATTTGTTGTATACTAAAAATTGCTTATCATCTGTTTCCATGTTCTATTTTTATGCTTAAATTACAGACTTTTTATTACCAATTAGGCTTTGTAGTGTAATACTATCTAATCTACAGTATATATACAGGGCTTGATATTAGTGGTAGTCTTGTAGCCAGAGATAAGTAAAGGTTTGTAGTGTAATACTATCTAATCTACAGTATATATACAGGGCTTGATATTAGTGGTAGTCTTGTAGCCAGAGATAAGTAAAGATTTGTAGTGTAATACTATCTAATCTACAGTATATATACAGGGCTTGATATTAGTGGTAGTCTTGTAGCCAGAGATAAGTAAAGGTTTGTAGTGTAATACTATCTAATCTACAGTATATATACAGGGCTTGATATTAGTGGTAGTCTTGTAGCCAGAGATAAGTAAAGGTTTGTAGTGTAATACTATCTAATCTACAGTATATATACAGGGCTTGATATTAGTGGTAGTCTTGTAGCCAGAGATAAGTAAAGGTTTGTAGTGTAATACTATCTAATCTACAGTATATATACAGGGCTTGATATTAGTGGTAGTCTTGTAGCCAGAGATAAGTAAAGGTTTGTAGTGTAATCCTATCTAATCTACAGTATATATACAGGGCTTGCCAGAAGCTGCCATTTTGTTTTCTGATTTACAACTTCAGAGATGTGGACTACGATTTTAAAATCATTTTTTAAGAAATTCCTTTTGAATTTTTGTTGATTGTGTCAGTTTGCTTGAAAATCAGATTGGTTTTTATTACCAGTAACTCCACTGTTATTGCTTTCCAAGTTTGTTATTTAACGCCCCTGACATTACCTTGCATATTTCATCGTGAATGGCATCAGAAAATTAATAAACGTATGAACGGCGTTCTACTTTCTAAGCAAAATCCGCGAATGTTTTGAATTTATTGACAGTCGAACGTAGGATCCATTTTGAAGAGAAAGTTTCGAATTTTATAAATATAGGTCTGAATTCCGGTATTTTCCTCTACAAAGTGGTCAAAATTAAGTTTTTTTCCGTCTTTCGTGAATTTTAAACAGTTTAAATACTTTAAGACCGACTTCCAGGGTATCATAAAAATAAAACAGGGTCTATATTAGGAACATTAGCGGAAATCCCCTTGATGTGGGGTTCACAAAAAAAATTTCAGGAGTGCAACGTTGCTTCCGTTATTCGGGACGTTAGACGTTGATCATCTTTTTCATTCCTCAGGATGGGAAAACGGTGTCCCACACAAAATATTAAATGGACAATGGAACAATGGTAATGATGATTAAATAATAAAATACAAAAAAGGTATGATTCTGGAACAACAAAATGTACGATAATTGAGCAGAAAATACCGAACAATAATCAATATCATTAGAAAGTCAGTCAAATCATTTGGTCAATGTTATTTTTATGTTTACAGATTTAAACATGTAAAAAGCCCCTATTGTTATTTATGATTAAGTTTAAACCTATTTGTAATTAATTGTCCAGAATCATATTATTGAAATGAAGCTTTCTCTCCCAGGGAAGGTCAGGTCTCATTAGGATAAATGAAACCTAAATCCCAACCTTCTCTGCAGATTTCTTTCTTGCCCAAACTTTGTGGTCCTGGTATGCGGGAAGGGGGAATTTGAAAATGCTCCGGAAGGGGGGCCACTATGGCCAAATTTTTTTAAAGTGACAATTTTGGTTGTCTTACAAACTATGATATAGCCTAGGTTAAGAACAAAACTAAGTCCATTTTCTGAATGATCACACCAAAATACCCCTAGATACAAATTTTCAGGTCTCTACACCAAATAATATGGAAATGATGAGATTTGCACATATTAATTAGTTCGACTTAGTATTTTTTCCTATGGACATAATGAAAAACTGTTTTTCGGCCACTTTCCTAGTCAATTTTAATCCTTTATTAAAAAAAAAAATTTAAGATGTTTACAGTTAATACTTATAATTTTTCAGGCATATTTGTTTACTGTGTCTTTAATTATACACTCAGAAATATTAAGAAAAATTCAATTTTGGAAATTAAAAACAAAATGGCCGCCATTCGGTTAGAGAAAATTTAATAAATTTCCAACTTATTTCGGTCATAACTCGCTTATTTTTAGGAATTTTTTGACAAATGAAACATCAAAATTTTCAGCAGAAAACACTCTTTCTGTTTCTGTTCATAGAAAGGGGGAAATATAAATAGATAAAATTCATGTGGTATACCTAATCATTAATACCCATTTTATTGTTTGAATATTTTAAAGAAAAGTTTTGATTGACATCATTAACAACATCAAAGGTGGGATTATTGATTTTTCAATTATCAATAACGGAAGTGTCAAGTGCACTTGACCATTCTAATATGTGATCGTCCGTGCGTAACGGAAGACAGGTAAACGATTTGTTTGTTCAGCAATTTTCTTTGTTATATCATGTCAATTTTGAGTAATAAAAACGTTGTTTCGGTTTAAAATTCTCTTCGTTATAAGCCTGATTTCGTTACAAAAAATTTGTAATAGGCCTTCACAAATACATTGCAGAGCTCCAGATAATTTTCAAGTCCAAAAGGTAATTACCCCCTACTTTTGAAAATGATGGGTATTTGCATATTTCCTTTGCACTGTTGTACTCTCTACTTCAGAAAAGATTGCTTACATGTACACTTTTAAAATTATGTTTGACACAAGTGTTATTCATTAAACGCAGGATGCAAATGAAATGTCTCCGTTTAATTTGACACAATTGTGTCATGTTTATTAATAAAATGTTGCTAAATATTTAGTTTTTTGCTCGTCGTCTTCGGCAGTTTTCACAGCCGTTTTGATGTCATCAATGATTCCTTTAACTGTACTGTCACTAGACACAGATAAAACTGTCAGTATAGAATTTTCCGTAGCGCTCTTGCGCTTAGTAGCGCGCTTATTCATGTTCTTGCTCATTTTCGGTAATCCCTCATTTTCAACGAACGTGTTCCCAAATTTACTTTCATTTTAGTTCTTACTTATTACGTAAACCGCATTTATTTGTAATATTGACCGCGATTGGATGATTTATCATAAACATCCAATCAGATCTCTTTTGACATCGATGCTTAGAAAGGCAAACATTCAGTACCCCTCGGATGTATACGTTCTCTCCTTCGAAAAGTATAAAGGGAAGTAATAACGGGGAATTTCTCAAAGACAAAAATGTATTTGGAAAGTTTGCTTACACAGCAATATGTATGCGTAATGTGTACACTCTGATCTGATAATACATGCGTTTTTACTCGTTTTCATAGCGTAAAATACGCAAAGACGCAGCTTGTCTGGAGCTCTGCATTGTTTAAATAGTGATGGGACCGGGGATTTTTCTTTACTTCGCTATAAGCCTGATTTCGTTACAAGCCTGTTCGCTATAAATGAACTCTACTGTATTTGACAAATCAGAAAATTTTGACAAGTATTTCCTACTGTCGGACAACTAAAACTTAGTACTACTGGTCTGAATGAACAAGTAGTTATTGTCGACCCTTGATATGTGTTAGTTCTTTTAATTAATTGCTTCAACATTGTCAGATTATGCCTATTAATTAAAAGTCAAACAGCAAATTTGTATGAAGATTGTTTATTATACTTTTATTACCTCACTTGTGGAGAGCTCACGTTTTGGTGCACTTTTTAAAAAAACCAAATGGGTATCGAATTGAAATTACTCTGGTGGAAATCAGATCGCTTCATGGATTGCAAAAGAAAAATTGTGAATCATTGTTACACTCCTCTCGAGTGTCTAAATGGTGGCCCTATTGGACAGTGCAGTCAATATATAGGTCTGAGTGAATCAATGGCAACATTTAAAATATACAATCACAATATAACATACCATTAGGATCAGCATCCCTGCTCTCACCACCACCACCTTGAGCAAATACATGAATCCCTTCCTCGTCAAATTCCTCAAAGCTTGCATCTTCGTCATCCATTTTGGAAGCAGTAGAGGGTTTTTTCATCTCTGTAGCTTCATGTTCAAGCTCTGTAAGATTAGAGGAGTTGTCCTGTATTTCTTGCCGCAGTTGTGAGTTTTCACTCCGTAAGTTCTCAACCTGCCTCAGAAGTTCATCATATGATGAAGATGCCATTTTCTGAAACCTACAAAAAATAAATGGCGAATTTTTGTTGCTTACTGCAAAGATAGAAATTTTTCAGCTGTATCATGACAAGAAGAAGCTATTAATTGATGAGATTATCCTTTTTTGGGTACTATTCCAACATGCTGAACTAGATTTTGAATTTTATCATTCAATGTGGCGACCCTTACTAAAGATATTTTTTTCTTTAAATGTCAAATTTTAACTGCAGCTGCATGGCAATGAATAATTCAACATACATGTACATGTATAATATTCTTGGTTTTTCTGTGAAATTTTTCTTTCAGCCTACATTTTTATACTGAACATGCAAATTAGGCTGGCATATATATGTAGTAGTGTTTTTATGATGGACTTTACTTAAACTTACCATGGTAGATTTTAACAGGCAGCATATCATTTAAGCCATCTCAAGTTTATTCACTCAAAATCTGAAAAGATAAAAATAATTATCAAATATTTGAGCATTATACAAATTTATTTTATTCAAATCTGATGCCACAATACTGTTGAATAAAGGGATACAATGATAAGATTGCAGTTGACAAGCGTTTAACTGCAAACAAGCTGAACTCAAAACAATAACGAATAGAGGAAATCCCTTGGAATACTACCTGAAGCATGTGTCACAATAAATTCATTGAAAAACAAGTATAGACAATAGTGATGGGAATCGGTTACATTTTCAAGATCGATGATCGTTATACCAACATCGACTGATGATCGATCATCGGTGACAATAACCTACTAAATGTATTTACTGAGGAAGAGATTGTGGTGGATATTTTTTACCTGCTTTAAAAAAATGCAGAGTCTGAGATCAATATTTTTGCGTACACTTATCTGAAAATGCAAAATATTTTGCCACATGCTCTAGTGTTGAACTAAATATAACAAGAACCAGTCACACATCTGTGTACACAACATCCTAAACAAGGGGCTTGAAAAAAGCTAAAACATCAGATATTTATATAAATTCATGTTTCTTTATTTGTTTACATGAAACCGATTACTATGCACATGGATCGACCACCATACTACATGTACTTGAATGGTCAGTTCATTTGATAATTGTTGTTGATCTTATATTTGTAGATTTTAAATTGCATTCGTTTCACATTGAAATCTGTAAGATATATATTACATCAAAATGTGAGTTCCCTCCCTTTGTTTCTATTAAAATGCCACCATGCTTAAAACTTGACAAGTTGATTGTTTACCTTTGAAAAAGCTACAAATAACTCAAGTTGTGCTAAAATATTAAAAAATATAACACAATCCAACAATACATTTGGTACAGGAAGCGTCTGTTTGAATATTTTAAATTTTTACCGGGAATTTCTTCAGTACAAATTTAGAAATTTGCTGTGATACTTTTGTCTCAACAAGATAATTTTCTTTATTGCTTGAATAAAGCCTTTTTCTCTCATTCTTATGTATTTTAACATTGATTACAATTGTTTTGTCAATCAGCTTTACCATAAAACACAGATTATTTGCAAGAAGGGAACGACTTGCAAAACGAAACAAGGTGACTTTAATTTTGCTTTGGAGTCGACGGAGGGCGATTTCAGCGAGAATTTCGCCCACTTCACCTGGTTTGGTAGGCCCTGTTCCTGAATCTCTGGCAGACAAAATATAAAACTTTTAGCTGTGTTTAAAATCATTCCTGATGCCATGTAAAATGGTTCAAAGGTGAGAATGTCTTTGCAGTCACAACCGTTATATATGAAATTGTGATGATAGTCTGTTACGGTAGAGACAATTCTGCATATACAGAAAAAGGTTCTGAAGATGCAATATGTGCATTGTTAGCGGGAACAAAGTTTTATTTTTACAAGACCTTTTAAGTTGTTGCAACAAATGAATTAAGGAATTGTCTCGCTATCATTCCCTACATCCATGGCATGAAAAGGAAAACACTGATGTGACAACAATCTCATAGTCACTTGTATGTTGAATGTTATGTAACGTTAAATTTTTATGATGGTAAATAAAGAAAAATGCTTTACATAAAAAATAATAAAGACATTTTAGTTTGTTTCCTGTAATAATCAATGAAGCCTATAAAATATAATGCAACATTTTTGAAGTTTTATTCTTTTCTTCTGCAATCATTCCTGTTGTGGGACATTACCATCACATGTATTACTTAATGTGACTGCAAATCCATTATTAAATGTATCTTCTTCCATTATAGAGTCGAACTCCGAGTGTAATTGACTCTGGTCCTTTCTTCCTTTACTTTTATGGTTCTTTATGCAGAGCTCCAGATAATTTTCAAGTCCAAAGGGTAATTACCCCCTACTTTTGAAAATGATGCGTATTTGCATATTTCCTTTGCACTGTTGTACTCTCTACTTCAGAAAAGATTGCTTACATGTACACTTTTAAAATTATGTTGGACACAAGTGTTATTCAATAAACACAGGATGCAAATGAAATGTATATCTCTGTTTAATTTGACACGATTGTATCATGTTTATTAATAAAATGTCATCAATGATTCCTTTAACTATACTGTCACTAGACACAGATGAAACAGTCAGGAACTTTTAAAAAAGTATATAATTTTCCGTAGCGCGCTTATTCATGTTCTCGCTCATTTTCAAAGAACAACGTGTTCCCAAATTTACTTTCGTTTTAGTTCTTAACTAAACCGCATTTATTTGTAATATTGACTGCGATTGGATGATTTATCCTAAACATCCAATCAGATCTCTTTTGACATTGATGCTTAGAAAGGCAAACATTCGGTACCCCTCGGATGTATACACTTTCTCTTTCGAAAAGTATAAAGAGAAGTATGTGTAATTACGGGGAATTTCTCAAAGTCAAAAATGTATTGTTTATGTACACGATGTATTATCGTCAACAGCGTACAAGTACGCTCCGAATTTGGAAAGTTTGCTTACACAGCAATATGCATGCGTAAATGTATACTCTGATCTGATAATACATGCGTTTTCACTCGTTTTCATAGCGTAAAAAACGCAAATACGCAGCTTATCTGGAGCTCTGTTATGGTGTTTAACACCACTTTCAAACAATATTCCTGTTATATCGTGGCGGTCAGCTTTACTGGTAGAGGAAACCAGAGGCAGAGTGTACCCTTAGAAAACCACCGACCACAGGAATCGGAAATTTTATTAATATGATGAGAAATACGTTATAACAGGGCTTTCAACACTTTCAAAAGTAGGAGGCTATTTATAAAAAGTAGGTGGAGAACGGCGAGCAAAGCGAGGCTGAAAAATTTAGGCCGGGGGTCTGTGGGCCGCCAAGGCCCCCAGAAGCTGTAGGGTAAATGGTGCAAAATCCTACATTCTGGGGGTTTCCTGACACATATTTTAACTTCCTAAAATTCTTATTTTTCATATATTTATTTTTTGTCCTACTTTAGCCTCATTCCTTTCAAAATGTAAAGTTGTTTGGAATTTTGCATCAATTTCAAATTGCTCCGAGCTTATTGTCAAATATTTAATTATAATCATATTAAATTTTATTGCTGTTTCATTTTACACAAACAAAAGCTTCATGCCAAATACCTAAAGATAAATCATTGCATCATTCCAAATGCCTGTTGATAATGTGAAATATTTCAAATTTCTATCCAAAATTTTGACTTTTCTGCTTTACAGATTAATAATCTGTGACTTTAACTTTAATAATTATATCATCCAATAATGGAACAGATAATAAATCAAGTCCTCTATCGTATTTTGCACAAAAGACAAGTTTAAATTTGGTGCCAAATTGATATCCGATAATTGTTACATGTGTACATGTCCGGTCTGGAGTGATTTTTGTTCTTATATTTCAAATATTGATATTTTCGTTCATTAAAGCGTTTCTGAGATTGCAAATTTAATTTAAAGAGTAAAGTGTAGACGTCAAATTTTGGCAGCAACCGGCTTCAAATGAAAGCCTAGATACGATAACGTAACCCTCAGTCTGCTTTTGCTCCCAGCGAGGGTTACGAATCGATCCCATTCAACGTATGGGAGCAGCGCCCAGAGTGATTCACACCGGGCGTTTTTTTGTTCTAATTCCGTTGTAAGTGGTTGGAAAAATTAACGGGGGTGAAAGATAAATATATTTAGTTAAACCTTGAGGTGTTAAGTAAACGCTGCATCAATCCATAGTGGACTTATATCCATCTGAAAATTTGAATGCATGAAATCTTCTTTCTGTCCGACATTTTGTTTACAAGTTGCTATTTCACGTGCACTTGCCTCGTTTTGGAGATATCCTTATTTGGATCAATTGTAGTAAAACATCATAGTAACGTTTTTCATATTTGGCATTCAGATCCATATATGGATAGGCGCCGCCCATCACGAGAGTATACGTAAGGTGCCATGGCGGATAAGAAACAATTTTCGAATACTAAATCGATCGTGAAGGTAGAAACAGGTATTGCAACACTTACCGTATTTCGTATCGCCATTACTTAAAAAAATTGTAGGGAATAATAAGTTATGACCAGATATGCAAAAAGAAAGTTGAAATATTCACTTAACGAAAATTTTAATTTGCTCCCACACGTTGAATGGGGATGCTTCGTAACCCTAACTGGAGCACAAGCGGAATGAGGTTTACGTAATCGTATCTAATGAAAGCCCTGTATAAATGGACCACTAACCAGTGAATTTTCACGAATCTTCACTGGTTAGTGGTCCATTTAAATACGTTATAAATGGACCACTAACCAGTGAAGATTCGTGAAAATTCACTGGTTAGTGGTCCATTTATAACGTATTTCTCATCATATTGATAAAATTTTCTATTCCTGTGCACCGACCTGTCATAAGTCACTGATATTTTATAAACCTTTCAATAAAATAAATACAATTTAACATGAACAAGACATATCAATTTTTAATGTAAATGAAGTTTGTGTTTTTTTTTCCTGTAATATCAATGGGACACATTTGCAGTAGGCGTGACTTTTTACCCAAATATAGCTTCAAACAGGGTTTGAAATTAGCAGTTGCCCACTCGAAATTTGCGAGTAAATTTCAGTGTGGGCCCTTAAAAATATCATCTCAGTCGTCCACTTGGCGAGTGAAAATTAGAAAAAATAAAATAGAGTAAATCTAATCTATATGTAATAATTCCTATTCAACAAGATCGAAATCCGAAAAATATTGACATTTCCATCAATCGATTTTAAGCACCGATTTTTTGCTTTGATATTAAACCGATAACCGCTTTTATATTACGCTTCACTCTATGAACTTAGAGTAACGAAGTGTAGTAGCCCGGGAACCAGCTTATTTTGATGTATGCGAATCTTATCTCCAGTTAAGGAGATTTACGGCTGTTCTATTTAACACCTCCGTATAAGGATGTCAATTTTTGCATTAATTTTGCATCATTTAAGGATTGAAATAAAGAATTTAGTTGTTGTTGTAAAGGGATTTAGGTAACAAATAATTCTTTTAACAACGATGATTTCTCTGTTGTCTTTATATTGCACAAACCATGCCGTTTTCTGTTGAGTCACATTATGGAATTTTATAGTACACTTTTCCGACTTTGATTTTTAATTTTACATGTTCGTTCAAAATATCCGGTTGGGGAAATGTTTCGCCAAGCCGATTTAAGTCAGTTCTTTTTGGGGAACTCTGGGCCTCTTAAAAGGCAAAATGAACAGAGAATACAAAATTTTAGAGATTATGAAAAGTCCAAACGCACTAGACAATTTTTAAAGGAATGGAAACAAAACCGTCCATGGTTAGTTGATACTGAAACCGGCATGGTTTGTTCATACTGCAAAGAAAAGAAAAAAATGAAAATTCATTTACTACAGGATGTACAAGCTACAAACATCCACACCATATGTCAAGCTCTAAATCGCCCCGAAATTTGATTTCAACTATACATTTCTGAAGTCATAGTGTATTGGTGCACGTAAAATAAGTTTATTTTGAGGAAAATGTTTTGGAAATTTTTTATCTTCTGTATTAAATTATAGTTTCTGAATGGCCAATTTTGCTGCCAGGAAATGGCCAGAATGCAGGATTTTACACCATTTATCCCAGGGCTTACATGGGCCTTGACCGGCCCCCAGACCCTCTGCCGTAGGGCACCTCGCAAGCGCAGAGATGCAGCTAACCGTCAGCCCTGTCGGACCTAGGGGGCAGAATTTTAGAGGGTCCGGCAAATGACGTCTTTGTGTCAGACCTAATGACCGGCAAACATTTTTACTGCTTGGGGCTGTCAAAAATCAAATTTCTGTCGGTCCTGGTTACCTCTTAGACCCCTAAGTGAAGGATCTTTGATTATCGTTAATAAAGTCAAAAGTCGTAAACAAATCGGTAAAAATTTCTTTTCCTTTCTGTTTATGCAAAATTTCGGGAACCAGTTCCCATTCCGGATTTTTTTTCGCATCCTGTCGGTAATCGTTGTAATTTGATCATTGCCGTTATGGTTGCACGGCCAATTAAGTTTACGGAGGGGTCTAAATCTGGAAAAAAGCACCCACTACCTATCGATTTATCTACAGATAATAAAAAAGCCAAGAGGTCGGCATATGAAAAGGAGAGGCGACCGGTGCGGTCCTTTAATCGAAAATGGAAGGACAAAATGAACAAACAAATGACGACTCGATATCAAAATTAAAGTCTTCCCCCGTCCCACAAACTGTAGTCATAGGTAAAAAATCTATTTGGGTAACAAATAAAATTAAGCTTCAATGAATAACAAAAAAAAACTGTTTTTAATCCATGAAACACAAAAAAAAATTGATCAAAAGTGCTAAAGCAAGGGTTACAACTTACAGGTACTATTCCATATTGTCATGGCAAAGTTCCCTATTCCAGAAAATTGCTCAGCCCATGTTCCAATGATTTTAAAGGAGTTTTGTTCTTATAAAATCAATGGATTGGTGATGAAAACTTTTTCAGGGAAATAGTGACATTATGATAGACTCTTGTACATATATATATATATATACACAAGTTTCAGTAAGGGATATTACACTAGAGTGTTTGCCAATAACTTCCACAAAATTTAGGGGATCAACATTTCCTGGTAATATGCACAACTACATATGGTGTCCTTAGTACCTACCAAGTTTCATGAAATTCTGTTCAGTAGTTTCAGAGGAGTTGTGCTGACAAGCTGCTTCAGAAGTATATTTCAGAAAATTTCAAGTTCAAAGGGGCACAACTCCCACAAAATTTAGGGGATCAACATTTCCTGGTAATTTGCACAACTACATATGGTGTCCTTACTACCTACCAAGTTTCATGAAATTCTGTTTAGTAGTTTCAGAGGAGTTGCGCTGACAAGCTGCTTCAGAAGTATATTTGGGGAAATTTTTATGTTCAAAGGGGCATAACTCCCACAAAATTTAGGGTATCAAAATTTCCTGGTAATATGCACAACTACATATGGTGTACTTACTACCTACCAAGTTTCATGATATTCTGTTCAGTAGTTTCAGAGGAGTTGCGCTGACAAACTGTGACGGACAGGACAAAAACAATTTGTCTCCCCACAAAAGTGTGGGGGTGGGGGGAGAGAGAGAGAGAGAGACACAATACTCATTAGAGGAATAATAAAATCTTACTAATATGAAGTATTGATTATTCGATGTTGCTAAATTGAATGTGGTCTCAGTCACTAACCCCCCTTTGGCAATATCCTTAATCTGATTCTGGTCGTAGTAGTCGTTAGCTGTGTCAAGGCTTTAATATTCCCTTTAATCATACTGTATTGAAAGTGCAATATTAAAAAATTTCTAAAAAAAAAGTAGGTCTGGCAAAACTCTCTTACTTGCAGGACCCAATGTCTGACAGGAATTTTTTTTTATCTGCAACTCTGCAAGCGAGGTGGCAGGCACGATATGCGCACCTGATGGGCCCCTAGCAAATTGTGTGGGCTACCAAAATTAATTTGGTAGGGGCCCACTTGACCCTAAAATATTTCCTTAGCTTCAAACCCTGTTCAAATTATATTATTTCTATTATTTTGAGATGTTTTAAAATTTCGTCTTTCAAAAGTCTGATATATATAAATTATTTTTATATTTTTACAGAAATTCTGATACTGAAAATGTTTTCGAGATGATCCGGTCTTAAAACAATCTGGCCTTAGTTGATACGGCCTCAGATAAGAATGATGTGTATCTATGGATATATACGATACATACGATAAAACGACACATTGTGATGATTTGAGTAAATAATTAATTATTTCATCAAAAGAATTGGAGTACTTTTTGAGTAATTTATAGTATGGCTTCCTTTTACTTTTTGGTACCCTTATAATCATACTGCCAGTGCAATTATATGACTATTAAACAAATGATAATTAATTGCAAGAGAACATCTAAGGAATTTCACTTGTTGACAGGTTGGTATATCAACCTGAATTGTTTTTCTAATCATCGACTTCCAGAGCTCCAGATAAGTTGCGTATTTGCGTTTTTTACGCTATGAAAACGAGTAAAAACGCATGTATTATCAGATCAGAGTGTACACATTACGCATACATATTGCTGTGTAAGCAAACTTTCCAAATTCGGAGCGTATTTGTACAGTCGTGTACATAACAATAAAACGAAAGTAAATTTGGGAACACGTTGTTCATTGAAAATGAGCAAGAACATGAATAAGCGCGCTACGGAAAATTATATACTTAAGTTCCTGACAGTTTCATCTGTGTCTAGTGACAGTATAGTTAAAGGAATCATTGATGACATTATCAACACGGCTGTGAAAACTGCCAAAATCGACGAGCAAAAAACTAAATATTTACAACATTTTATTAATAAACATGACACAATCGTGTCAAATTAAACAGAGATATACATTTCACTTGCATCCTGCATTTATTGAATAACACTTGTGTCAAACATAATTTTAAAAGTGTACATGTAAGCAATCTTTTCTGAATTAGTGCAAAGGAAATATGCAAATACGCATCATTTTCGAAAGTAGGGGGTAATTACCCTTTGGACTTGAAAATTATCTGGAGCTCTGAACTTCAATGGAAATGATTTCCGTCATTATTACCAAAAATTACTAATTAAAAAATTGTTACAATAATAACGATTTATTATGGCTTTTCATATTCAGTTACGAGTAAATCTTGTGAAAACACTACAAGTTTCAATACGTCATGAATATTTATGCTAAAAATCTGAATGCATTATTTTATTCATCATATCCATGAATATTT